>CAJGYO010000016.1:74023364-74408879 GCA_904845875.1 Miscanthus lutarioriparius | reverse complement strand
GAGGCATGCACGCGCTGGCACATATGCAAAAACGCCCCTAGACTATGAGCAAAACAACCCACAGTCCACGTTACTATTTCTAGAGACAACACTTATGCAAAAGAACCCTCGGACCTTTCTCCTCTTTACAACGGCGAGGCCCTCAGCCATCCCCACGTGATTCGGTGTGGCGAGCAGTGGCACTGGTGCCTACGCCGGCCACACGGGACCCCCGCCAACCTAGCTACGAGGCCGACGCTCACCTAGGATTCGATGTGAGACGATGGGTGGCGGTTGCACGAGCTGGGATGTCGTAGAAGGACCTCTCCACGATGGTGGACACCATGTGGCAATGGAGATGATGTTCAGGGGAGCCACAGCAACAATCAAGGTGGTAGGGCAGCAGGTGAGCAATGACAACTCACCAGTGACCTTACCAAGAAGCCAACTCGGCGGCGAGATGACCGGCGAAGGCTGGTCGGTGTGCGTGGCGAGGTGAATGGCGAACCGCAAAAGCATGGTCGCGTCAGCGGCGAGGAGGCAGCACAAGAGCTACGACTAGCGTGCGCACGACGAAGAGGAAGCCAAGGCAAGCTAACGGTGCAAAGGAATTAGCGCGGGGTAAAGTGGTGGAGACTGGCCATGACAGCGGGCGGCGACGGGCCTTAACGGCACGGTGGCGGCAAGATTCCAAAATTGGAGCTCGGCATGACGTGAGTCAAGGAGGGGTGGGGTCGGCTGGAGAGGGGGCGTGAAGGCGGAGACGCGAGCATGAGGAATTGATGAGAGGTGCTCGCTCTCTGGCTTCACCGCGACACGACACGATGACGACAGAAAGCAGAGAGAGAGAGAGATGGGGCGCGGCAGTGGGTTCGGCTCGTCCATGCCTTGGTGGGACACGGCCGACCAGACTTAAGGTAGCATCTGCGCACCCGCTACATGACACTACGGCCAAACCACGTGAGCACACGAAAACAGGTGGGGACGCGACATGCGCAGCCGCAGCGCCATTAAGGCGGAACGATGGCGTAGGTCAGCCCACATGCGAGCTAGGACAAGTCAAGCGACAGCAGTACAACATCGTAGTGGCGTCAGTAGCGGTAGTATCTGAAACATCCTCAATTTTCCTTGAAGGGAAAATCCACAGAATGAATTTTAATATGATAAAACCAAGAACTGATTCCATCATATTATCATATTTCAGTCGATGTCACAGTCATACATCGTAAGATTACAAGAATACAAGATATTACATCATTGGGGAACACACCTATTACAGAGTTAGTCTAGCGGAAGACTATCGAGTGAAGGCTCCTCCTTCACGGGCATCATCAGAGTTGGCGTAGTGCAGCGTAGATTCCATCTCCGAACCAAACTTGAGCATAGGCACGAGACCTCCTAATCCTTCTAAAGTTAGCATCTCTGAGAAGCAGGAAATCTACACACCGCCAGATGTGTGCAGGCCATGGTCAGCACCGATGAGCTTTAGTGGAAAAGGTAAACAAGGGATCTAGCGATCCTAATATTTGGCTGTGGTTTGCATTCTTAGCGCATGAGAAGTAAATAACATTAGTGATATAATAATAATATCCAATTTTTAACACATTCACCACCACACCATCCATATCCATCCACCAACCATCCATCCCAAACCATCTCCACACCACCACACCATATCTCATCTCACACACTCAGGTCGACAGGCCAACTCCCTCTCGACCTTGTCTCAACGGCCCGCAGCCCCCAGGGCTCATGACCAGAAAATAACCCAACCCTGGAGAGAGGAAAGAAGGACTCATCTCCTATCTAGTTTAAGAGAAACCCAGGAAAGGTCTATAGCCGACAAGTCAGCATATGTATCGATCGATCAACCAAACACTATGCAGAGGTTTTACATACCCACAAGATTAGCCATCCTCGGAGTCTAGAATCTCCTAGGCAGAATTCTGGTCGCTTGCTAGCCTAGAACGATGCCACCCTACCTCTCAGCCCTAGAACATCCCAAGTCTAATCTGGGATGCCTGATACTGTGAGTTGTAGACAGAGCTGGGGCCCTCCGGATGTCAAGAGCCGGGTCCACAAGGCCTCCTGAAGTCTCGGAAGGGTGTGGGGCAAAACCGTGCGCCCCGTACCTCCTTGCACACGTTCGCCTAGCAGTAGTGGCATCGCTCTACCAAGTAGTCCGACCGTCCCGCACCATATAGGGCGAGTGGGATGTAAAGGATTCCTGGTGAATCTAAGTACTAGTAAGTCCTTAGGGATTGACCAAGCTAGAATGTCTTCATCAGGGTTTCCATTTTACGTGCCACCACAGCACCTCCACCCTGGGCTCCTCCCATCATAGGTTCACACCCAAGGCCACCTCCAATTACCATTTACCTGCCATAGGTATTCCATATCCAAGTGCCCAGGTAGCACCACATGGCAAGACTCGCCCCAGGCTCGTCGTTATTCCAGCTCGGTCGACACAACCCTCACTCTCCACGCACCCAAGACACACGCAGCACGCTCACACACCACCAAGTTCGGCACCCATAGCCAAACCATTCCCAGGGGGTTCACCACCAGCATCACATCCCCGATATAATGCGAAGTGGAGTTAATATTAAGTATAGCGGTGTAATATGCAAGCAAGCGGGCAAGTAAGCATATTTAAGTGAGCGAATGAGCAAAGCAGGGTGACGTGGTAGAGTGGGTTGCATCAGGGTAATAATGGCTCAGGTAGTAGCATGCATCAAAGTACTAGCAAAGGAATAATTATAAAGCGCTAGCAGTTCTAGATATTATGCAATGTCTAATAGGATTCTCTAAAAAGAGGGTGCTGCCATGACACCTGTGATGTCGAGGTAGTAGTGGTACAAATCTTCGTTAGTTGATGTAGTCGATCAGCAAGGTCTCCTCTTCCTAGGGTCCTGTCATCGATCACGTTCTCCTTCTCCATCGAGTTCCGATCTAACGTTGTCCTCATGGCAATTACCTCCAAAACACACTCAAGGCAAGAGAACAAACAATATTCCAAAAAGGCGACAAGACTCAGAAGGAACACAAAGAGGAAATGACTTGGCCCTCTCGGCTAATGTCTGATCCGTGGGCCAAAGAAACACGAGTGGTGGTATGCTGAGCACAAGCTTAAGTCATGGCCAAGCCAGTATGGCTTTACGATAAACGGTTTAAGCCAGAGCTTATCCAGAGCAAACACCACGGCTTACGATCTTTTGATCCGGTGTCATTGAATTGATGGGGATTGGAAGTCGGGCCCCAAGAAAGAAGAACAACGGGGTTTGGCTCTTATAGCCTTATCCCGCAAGTCACAATTGGACACGAGTAGCAAACAAGAACGATTAACACTATTGTAACTTGGCTCCAACGTACTTTGGCTCGCCCGCTATGGTAGAAAGCGGTAGCGCAAAGAGATTGGACATCAACGGTTCCCCTCGATCGACACGACACAATAACGTCGGGAGCCGAGAAGAGCGTCGCTCAACACGGCAAAAGATGCGGGGGTTAGCTAGGCACATCCATGTCATGTTCTCAGACACATCTTCGGAAAGATGGTTTTTGACGGTCGATCGATTCGACACGCACGGGTCCGAGGTACGACATAGACCATAGCTTCGCTAACAAAAAAGGGGAATAGTCCGGTCTTTGATCCAATCGCCATGGACAGGGCGGGGTCGAACAGAGCGGGCTAACAGGGCAATAAGAGCAAGAAACCACAGAGAGCGGAGATCTCGCTTCAACGCGCACACGCCATGACAAAAGACGGGGCATCGGAAGGGCGACTTACTAAAGAATACAAGTCGCAAACCACTCATAGGGTACCCGACACTGGCACCTTTGGTACTAAGTCATCTCTCAGGTTTGCAGCGGTGCGGTTGTCACCACGAGAATCAAAGAAACACGATGGTCGAACGGGATACAAGCATACAAGGGCTTGTGCACGAAGAGGCAAACAAAAGCGAAAGAGAGGCGTAGCTCCATGGTCATGGCGAGGCGATCTCGTGGCCACAAGCTATACCAACGAGTTGGCACCCATCATTCCACGATTGTTATCTCTAGGTCATCTCCCACAGGACTTGGTCATGGAGGGCTCAAAGCATGCGCGTGATATCCGCATTAATGTTAGTATCGACATCGAATCCATCACGACCATGTTCTAGGGCCAAAGACAGGAGCTAACACTCGTGGTACTATGAAGTCAACTAAAAAGTGAGGGGTCGAGTTACACTCGGCATCACGGTCATGGCGAGACGGATCCCACGATTATAACATCCGAATGAAGTACGATCCCTCAGCCGGCTTGAAGGCTCGGCACATAGGCAACAACACCAACAACCAGCGATAAGAACCAAACACGACCGAAAGACGCAACAACTCGACACGACTGCGGAGTAGCACATTCCATAGCTGGGTGATAGGTGAATTCCTGTATAGCAGACATATAGACGGGTTGTAAGGACGGAGCATATCAGAGATAACATATGTATACAGAAAGATAGAAGACGGGGGCTTTCTATGGTCATGGTAAGATATCGACTATGGCTCGATTGTGTAGCGAGGGCATGGATGTCCAAGGGATATCATGGCTTGTCCCAGAAGGTCACGACTTGCATTTGGCCAGTAATGGCCAACAATTGCTTACCATAGATTCGATTGGCCAGTCTTGCATGGCTACGGTTGGCCATGGTTGGCCGGGCATGGCTAAGAGCGTCGAGTCAATGGCTTGGTCATAGATCATGGCCGAGGGGTGCTTGGAACCATATGGTGGCATTCTAGGGCATCGTACGTGACTTACGCGAATGGTGTGAGCGTAAGCAAAGAGTGGGATCTTCAATTTTGAGGGGTCAAAAGTACTTAAGGGTTGGTCCACATCGTAGGGCTCAATTTTAGAAAAATGTGGGAGCTGGTTTCACATTTTTCTGAGGTCGTATGAATTAGTTATGAATTTCCGAAGATTAAATCCATTTCTGAAAATGGGAAAGGGCTGAATTAATCCTGGGCTGACATATGTCACACTGTGACTGGACCACGTGGCATGCTGACGCCAGCATGACGTCAGCATGGCATCATCATCACGGTTCCGAGCTGACAGGTGGGGTCCCGCTGGCGTCATCTTGACGTCGGCATGACGTCATCAACGTCAACAGTTCTGACAGGTGGGACCAGGGGCTCTTGGGTCACTGACATGTGGGTCCGGTCAAGGTCAACGTCAAGTCAATGGCGAGTCAACATCACCGTGACATCAGTCACAGACAGGTGGGGCCAGAGTTGCTGATGTCAGCAGCGGACGTCACCATGACATCATCATGACGTCACCTCGGCTGTTGTTACTGGCAGGTGGGACCCGCGTGACATCGTCATGATGTCAGCATGACGTCATCTACTGACAAGTGGGTCTAGAGTCTCTGTGTCGCTGACATGTGGGCCCCGGTCAACGGTCAACACGGACCGGGTCCAAACTGGGCCGGTTGGGCCTAGATACGGGCTGGGCTTTGGCCCACCACGTGGCATGTTGTGGCGCTGCCACGTCGTAGCCAAGGGCCTCCACTAGGCCTCGTCCACAGTTTGGCCCATACTGCGTGGTTCACGGTGGACTCGTGTTCACGGTCCATGGACCGTAGGCTGGGCCTTTGGGGGGCCGAGTCCACCCTTCTTCCTTCTGGCTTGGTCCATGTGCACCGGGTGCAGGCACGTGTGGCCGGCGAGGAAGGATTCCTCTGCTTCCTTCCCTGGCGTGCTCCCGCCGGTGGTGTGCTCTCCGGCGAGCACGGTAGCCACGCGGACGAAGGTCATGGAGGCCTCATCTTTCCCTTTTGGATACGCAGCAAGATGCCGCGGTCTTCTCTGTAGCTCGACGGCGCATCCCTACACCGAGAGGTGGCCGGAGCAGGGCTCCTGGGCTATGGCACGGCGGTGCACCAGAGCGCGATGCCGTGATGATGGCGGTGGCTACCAGGCTTCTAGGGGCTCATCTTCCTTTTCTTTCTCCCGCACCGCGTGCGCATCATCGAGGCAAGTCCAGACATGGCCTAGTCTAGGTTTGGGGCTTCCCGTTCTTGCCGAAACGTGGTGATGGTCTGGCGGTCATGGCCATGGTGGTCAAGGCGTTCAGGGTGGTGGCAGATCCGGTGTCCTCCGAACACCGTGGTCCAGTTGGCTTGGCTAGGTCGTGTATATGAGTGCGCGTGTGTGTCCTGGAGCAGAGAAGCTCCGACGCAGCGTCGCTCCCGGTGCGGGGCACGATGGCGCCCATGGCAAGGCTGGCCAGAATTTGGGAAGAAGGGCGCGGTGGTGGCTCACCCTGCGTAGCAGGTGATGCAGGGCTCGGCATAGCGTAGCGTGACGGTGAGGCTGTGGTGTAGGCGAAGTAGTCATACGGCATGAGGACGCAATCCGACGGCAGTAGCTCCCTCGGCGATCTCCTTCTTGCTCCAGCGGCGAAGACGCGGCTCCAGCAACTCCTCTGCTCCTCCTCCCACTCTTCTCCACCCGCTCTCCTCCTTGTCCCTCTCCTCTCTCGACTTGGCGTGGTAGGTGGAGCGCAAAGCCCCAGCGGTGGTGCAGGGGAATAGGGAAGGCTAGGGCTTTGGGGGGAATGGCTTTTATAGGCGGCGGCGACACAGCTTGGCTGACGAACGGCTGGTGATCGAGGAAGGCGATCAAGGGGCTCTCGGTGCTCCTGGTGTCGCTTTCGTCTGCTTAGTAGGGTCCAGTGGTCAGAGCCGTGGTCGTTTCCGTAGGCGCGAAGGAGAGACACGGTAGCGGCACGCGAGGAACAAGATGATGGCAGGAACGCGGGTATGGCAGGGGTGCCGTTCGCACGAGCGCGCACGGGGCGTGCTCCTGTTAAGCGCCAGCTAGGAAAGGTGAGGCTCGGATCATGCGTGGCAGTGATCCGTCCATCCGCTGCTAACCGCCCACGCTTGGACGGCGGAGAGGCGAGGGAGCGGCATCGGATTTCCCCCCACGGCACCTATGCTCTATTTTCTAAATGCAGAGGAGGGGACCAAGGAGGGGGATGATGAGGGTGTCCCACCCGTTAGCCAGCGCGGGGAGAAGGTGATGTCGTCGGGCTTGCTAGGCCACGCGTGTGAGGCCACGAGCGCTAGCAGGCCAGCGAGGCCGGGAGAGCGAGCTGGGCCAGCAATTGGAGCACGCGGGGTCTGGGGCGAGCTAGGCCTACTCCGCTGATCGGCCCGGCAAGGGAAGGAAGGCTTGTGCTGGCTAGGCCTGTGGGCTGAGTGCGTGGGCCAGTGAAGCGGGGAGGGAGAGATGGACCGGCTGGTGGTAGGAGGCAGGCTAGGCTGACTCGGTTACTTGGGCTGGTTTGGTTACTCGGGCCAGATTGGCTTTCCTATTTCCTCTTCCATTTCCTTTCTTTTGTCTATTTCTATTTCCTATTTTCTAAATAAACCAAGGCTCCTATATTGTATACATGTGTCACCAACTTGTACACCTCCTAGTGGGGTCCACTAGAGGTCAACTAGGGGTAGTGGGGTCCATGTCAAGGGTTGGCAATTCACGGGCATTGAGTTGATAAAGATAGTTGGTTGATTATAGAATTTAGGTCAAGGGGTTCAAAACTAAAGAGATGAATTGAGAGATAGAGAGAGGTAGAAGGATTCATGAGAGATTCCAAAAGGAGTCAAAAGGATTTGCTACCGACTTGTGCTCTCTAACACAAAACCCTAAACCAAATAAGGAACTCCGGCAAGCTCCTACAAGCAACACTATATGTATGCAACAATTTATTTATAAATTGTTCTTTGTTTGACCTAGCATCTACATGCTTCACATATTGCAGGAAATTTTTTAAAAAGTTCGTATTTTTGGCTTCTCCAAAAACCCGGGTTGTTACAGTATCGCGACGCAAGGCGGGTGGCAGTGTCGACGTGATGGCGAGTGAATGGCGCCGGCAGTGACTCCGACGTGGCGCGTGCGGGGCAGTTGGCATCAGCAACAGCGGTTTTGCATGGCGGGGCCAGTGGCAGCCGAGACCTAGCCAAGCTCGAGGCGGCCACAGTTGGCCTCGGCCAAGCCCAGGTGGCACGACTACAGTTGCAGCAGCGTGGCACGGCTGACCGCATGGGACGATGACGAGGCAGGTGCACGACGAGCGCGGTGGCACCGCACGACAAGGCCAGACGGCCAGCGGTGGCTGGCCAGGATGGGGCAGTTGCGGTCAACCGCGCACGACAGTGCACGAGCGCGCGTCCGAGCCCAGCGACATCGAGGCACTGCGCAATGGTGACCGCGCACACTCGGCCAGGCAACCGAAGCAAGTGTCGTACACGAATTTTAAAGCATCGACCATGACTAAACCGTTGATCCAATCCCCAAACCACTTTTGCTATACCAAAGAGGTTATATTAGACTACAAAAACAAGCCATGATACTACCCTACTGCTTAACCCAATTTCACACAATAAATTGCCAAACATAGCAGTGTTTAACTGTCGGTAGACTTGAAAATTTCTAAGTGTTAGAGTTGAATTTGATTTCCAATTGCGATTTCTAAGCTAGTGGAAATATTAGCTAGCAATATCATTTTTCGACCGCAAGTATTTCATTGTCATCTACAAAGTTTGCACTTCAAACCTTATTTAAGTATCACATACATGTTCTATAACATTTTTGCTTAATAAAAATTGGTTTTAAACCCTAAGTGATATAACATGACTATTGAATTAACTTTCGTTTCGCATTTCCATTGATCGTTTTGAGTTACGGAAATTGATCTACACTCTTTATTACATGCATTAACACATAAACATGATTCTCGTGACTTGTTTTAGTAAATGATTTACGGTGTAACACCGAGGGTGTTACAGTAATCTACATGTTTATACTACTGTTAAGTATGTTTTTAACTTTTAAAATTCAAGGTTAGATTTAATTTATTATTTTATTAAAGGAAATCTTGTTTAATTCATAAATTCTTTGTTTTAGCTCTGATTTTCATGATCTTCGTGTCTGTGTGTTCGTAGCGAGACGTAGATTCGTTTTACAAACTTTTCATCTTGATTTTATGCTGTCAGTGTACTGTTCTAATCTATAGTCTTAAGTTTGCTATGCATGATTGCTCTGGATGCTTGTATGTTGCTGTGATTATCGAGTATAGACGGTGAGCAATTCGTAGGTGATCAAGAGTACTACTTTGACGAGCAGGATGAGTAGGAACATTTTGATCAAGGCAAGTATAGCATGGGATCATCCTTGTTACCTATTCACTTTAATAATCAATCCATATTTGCATGTGTCACATTGATAAGGATTTCCTAGAATTGTATGTATGGCTTGACTCCTATGGGATATGCATTGGGTAGCTTTGCTAGTGCTGAACTAAACCATGATCTTGTTACTTGACTAATGGTATATGCAATAAATATTAAAACATGACTTTTTAGCAACTTGAAAAAAGGGCCTGGAGTGTTTAGCTACTTTCTAAATGCTTCAGATTCCTCTTCCTAAGGACTTATCTGTAAGTGATCATCCGAGACTTACAGTACAACTGTGAGGGCCACATGGCTCTAGCTTTAGTCAAGTATGATGACCTTTTCTAGCTTGTTAGTGCTTACCTTTATGGCGCAAGAGGGGCTTGCCGAGATGGGTATTGGATAGCCTCTACTCTTATGTGTATAACCGTGAAGGAATTGTGTCATTCGATAGGGGGTTCCTATATCTGCTTGCTAATTGGAAACCTAGCGGCCCTAACTTGTTAGACGAACCTTTGAAAGACTTCATAGTGTACCCTGCCTGCTCACCTTGGAAGTGTTTTGGGAGTTATAAACCCGGGCATATGGGTATCACGACTTACAGTGAAAGTGTACAACCTCTGCAGAGTGTAAAATTGTTATAACAGTCGTGATCATAGTCACGAGCGGCCTTAGAACCCTTTTAGAATAGATGATCACTATTAAGTAATTGTTTTTGCTATATATTACTCATGTTTACATTGATCATGTGTTTTACTTTGGGATTAAAACATCTTGTTGCTACTCTTATGCTAAAATTATGACAACTAAAAGCTAAATGCTGTTAAACCTGTGTCAAGCCTTTGAGCCTCATGAACCCCATGTTACACTTGTTGAGTACGAGATGTACTTACGCTTGTTTATTTTCATTATTTGGATAAAAATCCCGGATGGGTAACAGATTGCAATGGTAATGGCGATTGCAATGGTAATGGCGACTTTTCTGAGGATTACTAGACTTGTGGTCAACCAGTCGACGTCCCTGTGCTATGGAGCTTCCGCGAGAGAGTTATCTTTATACTTCCGTTGTATTTATGTGAAGACTATGTCATATTATTGGTGATGTAATAAACACTTGTGATGATACTATCTATAATTTGTCGGCTTATGTGTGTGACTGATCTCTGAGCGCACATAAGATTATGCATCATATTTTATCCTTAAAATCGGGTGTGACATGTATCAACATTTTAGAACTGAATATAGACAGTGCTATGCTTTCTTGTGCAACCAAAAAGTTCAGTTCTTATTTTACAGAGAAGTCGGGGTCACAAAGGGACCCATCCAACACCATGAAAGTATGACGAACCAAATCAGAGGTTAGCTTAGCTAATTGTTGTGTTCGCAGACAACTGAACAAGAAAAAGGAATACATGCCTTCTTGCATGTAAGTTCAGCTTCTGATGAACTGAAATGCTCACAAGTGCTGAAGGTGTGTTTCTCTGGCATACTATCTATTGGGCTTGCAAGGAATGGTGATTTGAAGGTCCAAATCTTACCACATAACCAGAACAATGGCATCCTTTTTGGCAACGGCAAGGATTTTGGTGATTTGAAGGTCCAAAAGTTCTAGATAATACTTGACGAAAATTAAATAATACGTCTCTACGGCCTTCGCAATTCACCACAGGCCACATGCCCATAACAACCAGTAAGCCACTGGCTGACCAGTGCAAGTGCATTGGAGGATTGCTTTTATTTTCTTCATATAAATATATTACAATACTTAATAGTTATATCATAGAAGGGAAATTACAGAGAATTAACAGAATAAAAACAGAATAAACTGTTAGCTAATCTACTGTCACCTTGTGTGAACACAGCAGAGGAAGGCGGCGTCGACTTAGCCGCCTGCTGTGTGTGAACACAGCAAGGGAAGGCGGCGCCGACTTTGCCCCCTGCTGTGATACAGTAGGCGCTGCAGGTGTAGGCGCCGCACGACTCACCTGTAGCACTGTAGGAACAGGCAGTGGCCGGCGCAGAGTCAGCCCTGTCAGGTTATCTAGTTACTGTGTCAGCATGGGCGCTGCACATGGACTAGATAGTTAGAGTTGTATAAATAGACATGTATGGCAACTCAGTAAAGAGAGCTCAGATTTGTCATCACACAGACAGGACCTCGGCCAACGGTGTTGTCTTGTATTGTGCGTGCTTGCTCTGTTCTCCCTTCTTCTTCTAAGCTCGTCCGTAGTGTGTGGGTACGGACAACGCTGGTACGTGGTCTGCATGGCTAGTGGGTGCTCGGCAACACTAGCGTGTGCTCGGCGAGACCGTCAAGTGCTCCACTCGCCTGAGCCGGTGCTCGGCAAGATCGGCTGTAGTGGTTCACTGTCGTGAGCCGGTGATCCTGTGAGACCTACGGAGTGGTATGGAGGCCATCTCGGTGGTCGGGAGGCTAACTGTGGGCCAACAAGTGGTATGGAGCCATACAAGCGCCGTCGTCATTCTAACCGATGGCGATGACAGGCGGTTCGAAGTTGGGCGACGGCAGTGGCACTGTCGTGGCTGCCCAGCCACTACCGGATGTAGTTGTTCGCACGGTGCGGGAGGTCAGCGGCACCACTTGGCCGACGCTGACTCGCACTAACTATGGAGAGTGGTCGGTGACTATGAAGGTCAAGCTCAGAGCCCGACGGCTCTGGAATGTTGTTGACAAGGGCACCGACGTGGAAGAAGACGACATGTCAGCATTGGAGGCTATCCTCGCTGCTGTACCGGCGGAGTACAGGGAACCATTGGGGACGAAAGGCTCAGCTAAGGAGGCGTGGGAGGCCATTGCGGCGATGCGCGTCGGTTCCGACCGCGCAAAGAAGGCGACGGCCCAGCTTCTGAAGCAGGAGTACGCAAACCTCAAGTTCAAGGATGGTGAAACAGTGGAGGATTTTTCCCTCCGCCTGCAGACGCTCATCAGCAAGCTGAAGAGCCATGGCGTCACCATCGACGAAGAGGAGGCGGTCTCCAAGTTCCTCCACTCCGTGCCGGCAAAGTACATCCAGATCGCTCTCTCCACAGAGACGATGCTGGACT
Source organism: Miscanthus lutarioriparius (assembly GCA_904845875.1). Taxonomy (NCBI): domain Eukaryota; kingdom Viridiplantae; phylum Streptophyta; class Magnoliopsida; order Poales; family Poaceae; genus Miscanthus; species Miscanthus lutarioriparius. Next base: position 74,396,619 of record CAJGYO010000016.1, on the reverse strand, counting down.
TGTCCACCCTCACCATTGAGGATGTGGCAGGCTGTCTGCGGGCGGTGGATGAGCGCCTGGGACAGGCGACAGCAACGAAGGACAGCGAGAAACTCCTGCTAATGGAAGAGGAGTGGGCTGCTCGGCGAAACTCCGGGAAGGCAGCCTCCTCCAATCGCGGTGGCAAGGGCAAGCACCGAGACGGGGCTTCTTCGGAGAAGAAGCACATCGACTCAAACGCCTGTCGGTGTTGCGGGAAGATGGGCCATTGGGCACGGGAGTGCCGAAATCGCAAGAAGGAAAAAAAGGCTCAGGCTCACCTGGCGAAAGCCGATGATGAGGATGAGGCCACTATCCTTATGGTGACGTTATGTGCACTGCACGACATCGAGGCCATGGAGAGGGAAGAGGCGACGACGGTGGAAGGACCTGGGAAGGCCATGAAGATCGTCAACCTCGATGAACCACGCGCCCAAGTTCACCTCGGGCGTGTGGGCGTCGACCAGGAGCAGCCGTGGTATCTGGACTCTGGTGCTAGTAACCACATGACGGGCTCCAAGGACTCCTTCTCCGAGCTCGACGGTGATGTTACCGGTACGGTAAAGTTTGGTGACGGCTCAAGGGTGGCTATCCAAGGGCGCGGCACCATCATCTTCAGATGCCAGAACGGGGAGCACCGCGCGCTAACGGATGTATACTATATCCCGCAGCTACGTTCCAGCATCATCAGCATTGGCCAGCTGGATGAGCGCGGTAGTGAGGTTCTGATCAAGGACGACGTTCTGAGGATCAGAGACCGGGAGCAGCGACTTCTCGCTAAGGTGAAGAGGTCCCTGAACCAGTTGTACCTGCTCGACCTGAAGGTAGAGTAGCCGGCTTGCCTGGCGGCAAGGCACTCTGAGGAACCGTGGATGTGGCATGCCCGGTTCGGACATCTCAGCTTTGACGCGCTTGGTCGGCTTGGCAAGATGGTCCAAGGGAAACCCCACATTAAACACGGAGGCGAGCTGTGTGACAGCTGCCTGGCCGAGAAGCAGAGGAGGCTACCTTTCGCAAAGGCGGCCAAGTATCGCGCGAAGGAAGCTCTCGAGCTAGTTCACGGCGACCTCTGTGGGCCGATCACGCCTGCTACATACGGTGGCCAGCGGTACTTCCTCCTACTCGTGGATGATTGCAGTCGCTACATGTGGCTGCAACTCCTGACGAGCAAGGACGAAGCGGCGGTGGTGATCAAGAAGTTCAAGACGCTCGCGGAGGCCGAGAGCGGCAAGAAGCTCCGCGTGCTGAGGACTGATCGGGGTGGTGAATTCACTTTGGTGGAGTTTGCTACGTACTGCGCGGATCAGGGTGTGAGACAACATCACACCGCGCCGTACTCGCCACAACAGAATGGCGTGGTGGAGCGACGGAACCAGACAGTGGTCGGCATGGCCCGATCCATGATGAAGGCCAAAGGGATGCCGACAAAATTTTGGGGAGCGGCGGTGACCACAGCAGTGTTCATCCTTAACCGCGCTCCAACCAAGGCCCTAACGGGCAAGACGTCGTTCGAAGCTTGGTACGGGAGCAAGCCGAACGTGTCATTCCTCTGGACATTCGGTTGCATCGCCACGCCAGAAGACGGTTTGAACCTCACCAAAAATTTGGAGGGCAGGAGCACACCCATGGTGTTCACAGGCTATCGCGGAGGGTACCAAAGCGTCTGCGGCTCTATGACCCACGTGGAGACAAGGTGATTGTCTCAGACGACGTTGTGTTCAACGAGGAGGCGGCTTGGGACCGGAACAGTCCGAGCAGGGGAAGCAGGAGGCTTCCCCAACACCTTCTTAAATCATCGAGCACTTGGTCATCCACGGCGGTGGAGACTGGAACAGGTGTCACGCACTCAGGAGGGCGCCGAGCACTCCGGCGGTAGAGTCGAGCACTTCGGGGCAAAGTGCGAGCACTTCAGAGAGGATGCCGAGCACTCCGGGAGGAGTGTCGAGCACTTTGGAGGATGCCGAGCATGCCAGGAGTGGAGCAGGAGGTTTCTGCATTGGTGGCGACCACTTCGTGACGGTGCCGAGCACTCCGTGGCAGAGCCAAGACGCCTCTTCTTGTGGTCCCAACCACTCCAAAACTCGAGGTTAGGCACTCCTACAAAGTGTGGGCGAACAACTGCAGGAGTTATGACGAGCGAAGATGTAAGCGATGCCGAGCACTTGGGGTGCTATGCGTGGCACTCCGGTAGAAGAAGGAACTCCATCACTCCCGATCGAGTTCACCTCACCTCCAAGTGACATCACTGAGTTCATGGACGCCTACCACGAAGGTGAGGAGTTGAGGTTCCGTAGGCTAGACGACATCGTCGGCGGCACAGGTCCCTCAGGTCTGGCGGGTAGGCTGCTCAACGATCTTGAGCTGCTACTTGTCGGTATGAGAGGAACAACCCACGTTCGAGCTAGCCGGTAGCGATGGAAAGCTGGCGACGGGCGTCTTTGGAGGAGATGAAGGCGATCGAGGAAAACGAGACTTGGCAGCTCGTCGATCCACCTCCAGGATGCCGTCCAATCAGCCTAAAGTGGGTGTACAAAGTCAAAAGGGACGAGCTCGGCGCCATTGTCAAGCACAAGGCGCGCCTCGTCGCCTGAGGCTTTGTCCAACGCGAGGGCATCGACTTCGAGGAGGTCTTTGCGCCAGTAGCGCACATGTAGTCGGTCCGTTTGCTACTTGCTTTGGCGGCAGCAAAGGACTGGCGCGTCCATCACTTGGACGTTAAATCGGCCTTCCTCAACGGCGAGCTGGCGGAAACGGTCTTCGTCAGGCAACCGCCAGGGTTCGCTGTCAAGGGAGAGGAGCACAGGGTGCTTCGACTGCACAAAGCGCTCTATGGGCTGCGGCAAGCCCCTTGAGCATGGAACGCTAAGCTTGACGCCACGCTGGGCGAACTTGGGTTTCAAAGGTGCGCAACCGAGCAAGCGCTCTACACGCGACGACGGGGGAAGGAAGAGCTCGTGGTCGACGTGTATGTGGATGACTTAATCGTCACCGGCGTGCGCACGGAGGATATCAACAGCTTCAAGCGAGAGATGGCAGCTCGTTTCTGAATGAGCGATCTCGGCGCTCTCTCCTACTACCTCAGCATCGAGGTGAGACAGGGGAAGGAGGAACTCACGCTCGGGCAAAGCGCGTATGCCTCCAAGCTGTTGGAGAGGAGCGGCATGGTGGGGTGCAAGCCATGCATGACTCCGATGGAGGAGCGGCTGAAGCTGACGAAGGGCAGCACTACGGCGAAGGTGGATGCAACACTCTACCGGAGCATCGTCGACGGTCTGCGCTACCTAGTCCACACGAGGCCGGACATTGCGTTCGCCGTGGGCTACGTCAGTCGCTTCATGGAGGATCCCAGAGAGGATCACTGGGCTGCGGTGAAGCGGCTACTACGCTACGTCAAGGGGACGGTGAATCATGGAATCATCTTCCCAAAGACCGGCGGGAGTAGGCTGCAGCTCACGGTATTCAGCGATGCAGACATGGCGGGGGACATCGACGGACGACGGAGCACCTCTGGCGTGCTCGTCTTCCTCGGGTCAGCCCCAATTTCATGGCTGTCGCTGAAACAGAAGATGGTGGCGCTATCTACGTGCGAGGCAGAGTACGTAGCGGCGGCCACAGCGGCGTGCCAAGTTGTGTGGCTACGCCGGCTGCTGGGCGAGCTGACCGGCGTGGAAGCTCACCCACCAGCACTGATGGTGGACAACCAGCCCGCCATCGCCCTCGCGAAGAATCCGGTTCTGCACGACCGGAGTAAACACATCGACGTAAAGTTCCACTTCCTCAGGGACTGTGTTGATGGAGGGCAAATCGTCATCGAGTTCGTCGAAACTGCTCGGCAGCTCGCAGACGTCCTCACCAAGCCGCTCGGACGACTTCGACTCACGGAGCTGAAGGAGATGATCGGCATGGAGGGGGTACAAGGGTTAGCAGTAGGATTAGGGGAAGATTGTTAGCTAATCTACTGCCACCTTGTGTGAACACAGCAGAGGAAGGCGGCGCCGACTTAGCCGCCTGCTGTGTGTGAACACAGCAAGGGAAGGCAGCGCCGACTTTGCCCTCTGCTGTGATACAGTAGACGCTGCAGGTGCAGGCGCCGCACGGCTCACCTGCAGCACTGTAGGAACAGGCAGTGGCCGGCGCAGAGTCAGCCCTGTCAGGTTATCTAGTTACTGTGCCAGCATGGGCGCTGCACATGGACTAGATAGTTAGAGTTGTATAAATAGACATGTATGGCAACTCAGTAAAGAGAGCTCAGATTTGCCATCACACAGACAGGACCTCGGCCAACGCTGTTGTCATGTATTGTGCGTGCTTGCTCTGTTCTCCCTTCTTCTTCTAAGCTCGTCCGTAGTGTGTGGGTACGGACAACGCCGGTACGTGGACTGCACAGCTAGTGGGTGCTCGGCAACACTAGTGCGTGCTCGGCGATACCGTCAAGTGCTCCACTCGCCTGAGCCGGTGCTCGGCAAGATCGGCTGGAGTGGTTCACTGTCGTGAGCCGGTGATCCTGTGAGACCAACGGAGTGGTCTGGAGGCCATCTCGGTGGTCGGGAGGCTAACTGTGGGCCAACATAAACAAAGTCTAACTAAATGGCAGTATAGTATTAAAATGCGACTAATTACAATAACATGTCTGACGCCAGATTTTGGGAGATAATGCCAAATAGCCATTCAGATCCTAATTTTTAAGCTTGTTTCTCTAGTATATATCACCTGCTTATTGGTAGTTTCTTGCTCCCCTTGGCCATTAGATGAGCTGCAACAACAATAAAAGGGCTTTGTATGTTCATAATGGAATGCACGGTAATAAGAGTACTGTCTCCCTTTGGTCAATTCTGAGCTTGTTTTTGCAGTATATCACCTGCTTATTGGTTTCTTGCTCGTCTTGGCTGTTAGATAAGCAACAAGGATAAAGGCTTGTGTTAAACAGTTTTATGTATATTGGGCCTTAGGGCATAGCCCAGCCAGCTCTCTCTGTATAGGGTATGGCCAGGTTACTTCCTTGGACTGCAAGTCCAGGACTATGTAGATCGAGTTGTATTAGGCAAATATATTGGAGGTTGGTTGTATTTCTATAAGCCACCCCTATTCTTGCCTATATATTCCTGTACCTTGTATCTCAATAATCAATGTACAATTTCTTGCAATTACATCGCTTACAGCTTGTATATTCAGAATAAATACAACTAATAAGAGCACACAAAGAACAGAAGAAAAATGGGTAATCAACCTACATGAACTTTCTATCTGTTGATGATGATCAAAGCTATAAATGTTTGACAAATAAAAATCCCAATGAACTTATATTTTGAATTTGTACAATTTAGATTTTCCTAAAGAACAGAAGGATATCTCTCATGAGGTTTGTTCAAATACGTGGTGCTAATAACGCTTTTCAGTAAATGTCAGGAGATTATCAAAGCTATGCCCATGCGGTGACGATGACAATCATCATAAATCAATTGAACTATTGGGTATGTAGTCTGTAAACTAAAGACAAAAGGCATATGGTAATATGGTCTATGCAAAAATGATGCATACTCCAAAACATCAGAAGAATTTAATGTCAATAATGTTTCCCTGTTGCTAAGAACCGCTAACTACATACTAGGTGTTGCTTATTTAGAGGGTATGCCAAATAATTTTACCAAACAAATGCTCTCCACAACTAGGAGCTTGTTTGCATATAATGATGAGTTGAGTTAGCATTATTAAAAATTCAGTAACATCTAATAATAGGAACATCTGTTGAGACTTGAGAGAAAAATTCAGGAAGCTTTTCTTTTCAAAACATCATCATTCTCTTTGCAAGCGCAGGCATAGTTCTAAATCTAGTATTTCTTTCCACAAAGCATAGTTCAGATTGCAATTTGGTAATCACAAACTAGGTCATATTTAAACCCTGACCCATGGTTTAGTATTACGCATCATGAAACACCAAAAAAGAAGATAAAGGAATATCAAGAAACCATTGTCACAGCTCCAAGTTACATGATTAGATCTGACAGTTGCGACCACCACCATACACATGTCTGAACTACAAAGAGTAAGGACGTAGTATATACCACTCGTCAGACCAATCATCACCTGAAACACGTGAAATTTGCAATCTACCTGCCCACATCACAGCGCTAGGACCACAATTAACAGGACGGGGACGTCAAAACTTTGCATCCCAAAATTTCAATACAGGATGCATTGTATTGTATCCCAAATTTCACAGGTAACACCACAAGAATCTTCAACTACTCCATCCCCACAGAATTGCGTCCAGAGACGACAATACTATCCGCAACAGATCAGACAAATCATCACATCACATGGATTGGAGCGGAGCGGAGGGCACTCACCAGCCCAGGGGAGAAGCGGACGCTGCCGGCACTGTTAGTCAACAAGGTGGGCCAGCGGAACAGGCCGGTCCTGAGTGTCCCGCCGCAACCGACGGTCAACGGTGAGCGGAACAAGCCGGCACCGACTGAGCCACCGGCGCCGCCTTTCAATGGTGAGCGAAACACGCCGACATCGACTGAGCCGCTGGCATTGCCAGTCAACCCAGGGGGCAGGCGGTCGCCGCCGGCACCAAGTTCGCCGTACAGGGCGAGCCTGCTAGGTGCTAGTGGATCGATCCACTCATGTAGAATGTGACTAGCAGGAGAGGAGAGAGAAGGCGGGGCAGCCGGCCACACATGTCGATCCGTTACCTGGGGAGTGAGAATGCTTTGACCTGTTGACCAGCAATGGGACTCAAAAAAAAAAAAAATTAAAAAAAACGAGTAACAAACATGCTAGTACGTTGCTTGCAACAGAAGGAAAAAATATCAAATATGAATGAGAAAGTAGAATAATATATAATATCAAATATGAATGAGAAAGTAGAATAATATATATCTATTATGTTGTATTCTTTATATAAAATTTCAAATCTATAATTTATTTTATGATGGCTATGACATGCATAATATAAGTTAATGTCGACAATAATATTTAAAATACAACCTTAATAGAACTTTTTCCTCGTTGCAAATCATAAAAATATTTAGACATAAATATATATTCATACTATCCAATACTGGCACAGTTAAATATCCAGCTTCATGACTTTTTAAGGACCATAAAAATATATAATTCTAATCTATAATTACAACCAGCAAGGAGTTAGTTGCCGCTGCCAATGATTATGATAAGAAATCTCCCTCTATTTTTCACATGGAAGCTTAATCGAGATTAAAGAGATACATTTATTTAGACGGATTAACCAATTAAACAATAAGATGTTGGTTGTCAAAATCTTTCTTTTTAGATAAAGACCAATTATTCAAACACCCATAATATTAGATTTATTATTTTCTTTGACGTCTATATATGAGAAAGAAAAAACCTAACAACCCGGCGGAATTGGTAGGAAAAAATTGAATCCAAAACCGAGTCTCTATACAACTCTAATTGCCAACTATATATATATATATATATATATATATATCAATTAAAATTAATTAATACACTATATATATATATATATATATATATATATATATATATATATATATATATATATTGTGCAGTACGTCCTCTTGGTAGTAGCAAAGATGCTACACCAGATGAAGCTACTGCAAGAACTATTTTCTTTGCAGATCTTAATCTCGCAATGATAGCATTCCATATATAAGAATGTTTTGCGTGTGCCACCATGGCCGCACACAAAGAAAAAGCCAGGAGATCCACTAAGAACACGTTGAGTTATCACATCATATACATTTTTTTGGTCTGTGTTCAATTGTGAAACCAAAGAGGCAGCATGTATGGATAGCATCAAGGGTTCAGCATCAAATTCATCATTAATTAGTCTGTTGTCGCTTATGCCATAAGTTTGTGTTGTGTGCTTTGGAAGGTTATAGTCATCTATGTTGCCACCACTATTAGCAAAGACATCTGTGAGGTTCTGTATAAGCAAAGACATGAGTTGCTCTTGGGGTACAACATAATGTGGGTTTCCGAGTGCAGATCTAAGCCTATGGTGTATATCATCTACAAAGTAAAAGCCAATATTTATCAAACAAGGCACGAACATTACCAACCGAGCAGAAAAGCACAACAGTAACAAACAATTGCCTTAGCTGATATGCCGAAGCTGATACAATCGCCTCATCAAACAAAAGATTCCACTCATTATCTCCTTCAAGTAGACCTCGTGCCTCACACGCGTCCCAAAATGTATCGTACACCCTATTATCAAACGTTCTACATCAGCATAGTTCTTTGCACCTTTAACTATCATAAGTAGCAACCGCAACAACAATAACAAAGCCTTTAAGTCACAAATAAGTTGGGGTATGCTAGAGTTGAAACCCAGCAGAAGTAATCAAGGTTCAGGCACGTGAATAGCTGTTTTCCAAGCACTCCTATCTAAGGCTAAATTTTTGGGTATATTCCATCCTTTCAAGTCTCCTTTTATTACCTCTACCCAAGTCAACTTCGGTCTTCCTCTGCCTCTCTTCACGTTACTATCCTGGCTTAGGATTCCAAGGTCTCCGTTGAACATGTCCAAACCATCTCAATCAATGTTGGACAAGCTTTTCTTCAATTGGTGCTACCCCTAATCTATCACGTATATCATCGTTCCGAACTTGATCCCTTCTTGTATGACCGCAAATCCAACGCAACATACGCATTTCCGCGACACTTATCTGTTGAACATGTCGTCTTTTCGTATGTCAACATTCTGCACCATACAACATAGCAGGTCTAATCGCCGTTCTATAAAACTTACCTTTTAGCTTCTGTGGTACCCTTTTGTCACATAGGACACCAGATGCTTGGCGCCACTTCATTCACCCTGCTTTGATTCTATAGCTAACATCTTCATCAATATCCCCATCTCTATGTAGCATTGATCCTAAATATCGAAAGGTATCCTTCGTAGGCACTACTTGACCTTTCAAACTAATATCTTCCTCCTCCCGAGTAGTAGTGCCGAAGTCACATCTCATATACTTAGTTTTAGTTCTACTGAGTCTAAAACCTGTGGACTCCAAAGTCTCCAGCCATAACTCCAGTTTCTGATTCACTCTTGTTCGGCTTTCATCAACTAGCACTACATCGTCCGTGAAAAGCATACACCAAGAGATGTCCCCTTGTATGTCCCTTGTGACCTCATCCATCACTAAGGCAAACAGATAAGGGCTCAAAGCTGATCCTTGATGTAGTCCTATCCTAATCGGGAAGTCATCAATGTCTCCATCACTTGTTCGAACAGTAGTCACAGCATTGTTGTACTACTATCATACGTAGCATGCGCAAATACAACTCTCCAGCAGCAGCGGGGTGAACATAGTACATACGACCAATTTTAGCGCAAGGTGTTCTTCTACGCCAGAAACGCTCAGATGCATCCCAAGACCATTCTCTTCATGTTTTGAATTAGCTTCAAACCATTCGGTTAACATTGTGCTTTTTGCTGCACGACTCGCTAGCAGCGCATGTAAGTTAGCCCCAGGTTCATATTGCACCTGGTTCATGCCAGGAAGATGGACAGCTAGTCGCTCCACTGGAGGCACTCTAAAGTGAATGTCAAATTCGAAAGTACGCCATAGGGCTTCACATGAAGACAGGAATCTAGCATCAATGTAACTCTTGTATTTCATCTCGTGGAGCTAATTGAGGTCTAGGTGACGCATTAGATGTCTTAGCAGTAACCTCAAAATATACTCTTGCTGTATCACTTCCTTTTGTAAGGTATTTAAAAAGATATTTGATCATGAACAGTAACGGATCACGATGAACAGTATCCGACCCGATAAGGAACAGCATTTTTTTTTTGCCCTCAATGCGTCCACTGTTGCCCGCGCGGTTACCTGCTAGTTTCTTTAATAAGTGCATGTTGTATGGAACAACATTTCTGTTGTCTAAGTTAATGCCATTTTTAAGAACAGATCTACCATCAGCTCTCCGTCTGTAGATAGTGAACCCAAAGTCATCTAATACAGTTTCATCTTGGAATGGCTTAGGGAAATTTTTTGAACACTTGTCATCTTTCATGCATGGACACTTTTTATTATAATCACCATATGGACCATGAATCATGAATTCATCAACAAAAGCGTAACCTAGTGGGTCAATATTGACATCAGGAATTTCCGCGCATATGAAACTATCAACAATAGAAGCGCTGAAATCTTTGCTACCATTAGCTAGCCACACAAGGTAGTGTATATGTGGTAGACCACGTTTCTGGAACTCAACAGTGTATAGAACTGCATAAAGAAGACTAATTGTGAGACTCAACACTAATTAATGGAGATGTAGCATATCCTGCCAAACTACACTACACACTATTACCTGCAAAGACAGGACCAAACGTCTTCCCTTCCTTGATATCTGCTATAAACTCATCGACTTTCATATGGAAGACTCTAACGATGAGATCAGAACGATCGCATGGTTGCTGCCCAGGCTCAAAACGTAAAGCATCCGCTATTTCTCTCCACTTAGTGCTGCACGTGAAAGTCACAAAAAGTTTAGGAGGGCCATAAACTCTGCAGATAGCCATTGCATCCTGATAATTCATTACATGATACCTCCTACCACCAGTAAAGCTAGCAGGGACAATTACCCTACCACCAACAGCATCAGCGTCAATAAGACGCTTATCAATGGCATCAGTTATTCCTTGTACCGACTAAGACTGTAGCTCTCCTTGGTGGTCAGCTATATATTGTAGTCTAGAGCCCTCAATTGTCGAGTATGAATCAACATCGATCTGGTCACTCAATCTGCCAGAACAAGTGTATGGGTTTGCCTCGTTTAATTTGTAATGCACGTGACGTCTAACAAATTCAAGCATCGTGACATACTTACGTCCAGTCGCATCATCAGCATCAGTATATCTAATACCAAGGTGCAAACCGTGTTCACCGTAAGGAAACAACAATGGGTATTGCAAAGCCATATAAGCCGGGTGTAAGCAGGAAACACGCCTTAAGCCATACTCTTTATCGTGCACAAGGACATCATAAGTGTATTCGTCAGCTGAGTAGTCACCCACTATAATAGCAGCAATCTCACCACTCGAGGGTAAATTGTATTGAACATCATGTCTTGTGTTGCAGCCTAGCAATCGTAGTGTTATCTTTTGGTTACCAGCTTATTCTAGGCGTTCTTTATGCTCTAACAAGTTCATAATGCTCATTCCACATATTTAACTGAGATATGGCTACATCTGGGTCTGGCTGATCAAGAGCATTGTCATCCCCCTCAAATATGTCTAATCTATTTTGCAGTTCATGCTCTGTATCGTATATATAAAGTTGTGCAAATTTGGGTCATGCTCCATGGCGTGGCAGCAAGGTACCTATACGATGATGAACCACTCAATTAATTTTGAATACATAAGGTGTTGTACCATTGTTTATCGTTCTGTCAACAGCAGCACCTAGAGATGTGAATGCGAATAGCGAATTGTAAGATCGAATTTGCCTAAGGAACCTTTTTGATCGTATATCGCCATCAAAACGTAATAGGTTAGCTAGGATATAAGGTGGCTTTTTGTAAGGTTTCAAATTAATTTTTCCTCCTTTACAAAGGTTGTACACAATTTTTCGTTGTGACACAACAGACGCTCTTTTCACACGCTCCTGGAACCAGAAGACAGCACCACAGTACGGGCATTCGTGTTCTGGGCCTCCAAAATACGATCAACCTGGGTACGCATCTACAATGGTACAATGGGAAAGCAATATTGCTGAGAGAACATCAAAATACACAGTCAACTATAACACAGGAATAGCACACACACCTTTCAAAGCCTCGATGTAGGATTTATCGAAAGGAAGCATGGTACCACTGGAAGCGTATGACAGATGGTTATACGATCTCCTATAGTGTCTTCTATTGTTCCGATGCTGCCTGTTGGAGGCGGCAGCTTGTGTAGAAAAGGTCATCAAGGTCCTATCTCCTGCTTAATGTGAATCTAGATGTATTATCTATCTGTAGATTTTTCCACCTAGAACAGGAATGCCTATGCAAGCTATACTCACTTGTTCCTTCCTGAGGAACTGATGGCAGATTAGAGGGCCTGGCTGGCTAGACATGCACTCCGGATCAGCCATGCATAGCTGTTCACTGTTGGCACTAAAGACCGGGCGTCCGACGAAGCCTAAGTATTGTCATATCCATTAAGCGTAGGTTAGCTGAGGACAAGCATGTTATTATATTCTATATCACCAGCACTGCACATATCAATATTTCAGACCTTGTGCAATTGCAAGATGCCTTCCTTTTCTCACGACAACGTGCAACTCTCTCACACGAAGGACCAGCCATGACATCGCAGACTTTAAGACACTAAGAATTCGCATCGACAATAGACCAGCATATAAACAGCAGATTATCACAATACGATTCATAAACTCATAGAAAGGGGCAATAGTATCGCAACATATCATGATAACGAAACCAACTGTAGCAGGCAATGGGAATATACCTCTGTAACACGTTGGTAGACGCACGACGAAACACAGTGACAATTTCAAGTAACAGTAGATGGTGACAACATATCCTTCTTGGCAATTTTCTTCACCAATGTCCTAAACAAGGTAGAAGAACACGTAGTTTGTCACCAAGAACAAGCAGACTAATATAACAGCAACACATGCTAACCTCGCCCAATACAAATAGGCGAATCCATGGAACCACCATTATTCTACCAATACACAAACACTTATAAGACCAGGCCCTACAGAGAATTTATCAGTTTCTACCATCTATCACAACCACCAGAAAGAGGCCCTATAGAGAGTACGACACCCTACCAACAATCTGAATTCCTAGGTAATCTTTGCATCATAAGATACCATACCAACATTTAAACCATAAAAAAACACGTAATGAAGTGATATGAAAAGCAGTAAAAAAACTAACCACTGATCGGTAGGATATTGGTCGATCTCTGTTATTAGCCAAAGAATGGTTCTGGTGGTGTGCAGCTAAAGAGAAGACCTGTAGTTTGTCACCGGTAACACTTAAGCACATAGGAAAGAAAAAGGGCTCAAGTGCAAGCCTTTCCATAATGTCATTGAACCTACCTTCCGAAGCCTGGTGCAGCGTACAGCAACAGTGGACAGCAGAGACAGATTCTTAGAGCTGCCTGAGAATCAGGGGACACAGTAACCACGGTTTAATCATAAAGCGAATATAAAGCATATATACTTTCTAATATAGGAAGCAAGATCTATCTAGTGATTAATTAATGACCATAAGCACCAAGAGGATCATCGTTTTTTTCAGAATAAATCATCAAAACAACAGTTCCAGGAGCACAAACCACAATACCAAAGCCATCGAGCCAAGAAAGAAGATTACTGTATTTTTTCAACCAAAGAAAAGACATTTAGGCCACCACGCATGGTCAAGTAAGCAAGAGTGATGAACCACGGTTTCAACCAAAGAAAAGACATATAGGCCACCATGCATGGTCAAGTGAGCAAGATCGATGAATCCTGGCTATAAGTTCCTAAAGACGCAAAGCCTCAAACCATATACAAAGAATCATCAAGCTAGGCAACAGGACCCCAAATACTAAAAATGTTAAATCTGATAAATTACTGAAACATAGCACCACAAGCAAACCTAAGCCACAAAAAGATGCATGCCCAACCATAGACCTTATAAATAACCCCGATTCGTAACTTCAAAAGGCCAAACGAAATTGCCGTCTCAAGAAGGCAAGGGAAGGACATGCAGGCACGCATACTACCTAAGAAGACCTCGCAGACTCATGTCACCGACGCCATCACCAGCAGAACAGACGTGGGAGAGGCCTCAAGATCTAGTTCTCACAGCACAATACCATGGGAGTGTGTACGGCAATTAAGATGAACGAACGAAATTTCAGTTCTAGTTCTCACAGCACAAAGGGAGAGGGAGGGAGGCTCAAACCGGAGCTGTAGATAAAGAAGGTAGGTACAGTTACCTCGAGACCCGATGGCCGAGAGCGGCGCCGCGCCCATGACCCCTACGGCGAGGGCGATGCCAGCCTGCTCCCTACTCCGATGGGACGGCAGCACTGACCTCGCACTGTTCCGACGTGGCGGGGCCCAGCCACCCGTAGGGAGGAGAGGCCGCGCATGCGCCGGCAGCCACTGTTCCGATTTGATGTTCTCGGCTCGGGGAGGATGAATCCGGCGTCTGAAGTTCGGAGGAAATCAATGGCTACGGCGACGTATCTACAACATCCTTTTTTTCACCCACATTCACCACGGCTGAGCCCGGGCGAGTACATAAGGCCCACCAGTCAGCGAACACGGCGCCGAACTCAACACACCGACCTCACCTGCAAGCGCCGTGTTTCTCGGAAAAATGAAAAAATAGAAAAAAATCTGCAAGGGCCGCGAGCGCGTACGGAAGTGGCCGCACATCGAACCATGCGCAGATAGACGCCCATGATCCCATCTGCGTAGATCATGGGATCCCAGATCGGGGCAAGCAACGAGTCCGCGATGGCGAGGCCGTACTCCCTGCAGCGGCCGGGGTAGGACAAAGATCTTGGCGGTGGTCGGCGCGGCGCAAGTTCGAGCACACACACGGTGCCGCACGTGCGGCCTGTTCCGAGCTTACGGTATGTGTCCTCCCTCTGTTATTATCTGTCGTTCTCGGCTTCTCACTTTCAAAAAATCAAAATATTATCTGTCGTTCTTTCCAGCTTTCGCCTGCCGCTCGCCGCTCCAAGATCGGAGGTTGGGTGATTGGTTGTTAAAACTCGTTGCCCGCCGATCCGATCGACCGTGTGTCCGTGATGCCCATCCATCGTGCCCTCATCACGACCTCGGCACAACGCCGACACGCATCCACATGACTACGCCTATGCGAGACGAGTCCACGCCACACGTTCAGGATATAAGCAGTTCAGGTTATCAGGTAGACAGGTACGGTACTAGCAGTTTGCGCATATATACTTGCTCTTACGTCCCCTTCGTTGACCTATGCCAATTATATGTTTAATCAATGTTTAATTTGCTTGTGCCCCAATTTTTATTTATAGAGTATATAAGATTTGAGACTGTTCCCGTATGTTGCAGCTAGGGCAGTGTGACTTAAGGCCTGTTTGATCCCCTCTCTAAACTTTAGAGCAGCTCAGTATTTTTTAGCTCTAAAGCTCTAATGTGAGGTGGACTAAAGTTTAGAACTAACTTTAGACTACCTGCTTGGAGACTTTAGCTCTAAAGTTTAGAGGTATAGAGTTTAGAGGGTGAATCCAAACATGTCTTTAGACTATCCAGTGAATAATCATTATCTCAAGTTCTAAACTAGATAATTTACTAACTCTTTTGATTCCAATGTTAACATCAATAATTCATTATCAATGACTTCACGTCGGCGAATGTTAGAAGAAAATTTTAAAGTAACGTTTATAATTTTCTTCCTAAGAATGTTTTTTTGGACACATTAAAGTTTATTAGAAACATCATCAATATTGTATTATAGGTCATTGTTATTATTGTACTGTAGTTATATTAAAGGGTCCATCTTTTTAGCTTTGCTCCAGGACACCAAATTATCAGGACCAAGCCTGACATCCGCCAAGATAGGCCCAAAGTAATATCCAGGAAATCAAACATCCCAAACCCGCACCATACTAGCTAGAACAAGCCATATAATGCATGGGTACCAATCACGCCCTATGTGAAGATACTAGTAGGTTACATATATTTCCACTTAATCATTGCATATTGGATTGTTTTTTTTTTTTGTTTGAAAAAAACTATATTGGATTGTTTTGACATATTCGTTTCTTGCAGTTGCAAATGTTTATTTAATTTCTCAATTTCTTGTTGTGACTTATATGCAGGTTGGCCCAAGCCAACAACACCTCCATTATTTCTCTCCCATCTCGCCAACCCAGGGGCCTCTACATTTAATTACATGCCTTAGTGATAAATGTGGTTCGAACTCCCATCTCGCCAACCCAGGTGCCTGTATATAACTCTCATCTTTTCTATCTGTAGGTTGCATTTCTTTTAAATAAGAATTATGGAAATATGACCTAGCAGCACGTTATATCATACATTTTGGGCGTTCATGAATAAATATGAATGCTAATTTGCTATGAAATTGATTATACTTGAATGTATGTGCCATACCAAATTGTGTTGCATTGATCCATGCATTATATATACCAGAAATTTTATTAATATAATTTACAAATTGCGTATGAAGTGACTTTTATGAACACATCAGGCTTGCCGCACATGCATATCTCCTATTACAAATCGTTGGTCGATGCTGACGATGCCAATTGCCAAGCCATGCATCATGTCTTTCTTTGTTGCTTGCTTTCCTGCTCGGTGCTCGTCCATCCGTCCACATCCACCCACTGCCTCCCTGCTGTTGTTGCCGTCTAGCTGGCCGGGGCCTGGAGCGGTGGAGCCGTGGACAGCACCAAGCAGCAGCAGCGCCCACTCGCCCACTAGGCAACTCGTCACTCTATACAACTAAAGCAGCAGCAGCATGCATGCAAGGCGACCGAGCATCTCTACGACTAAACGACCCATCATTTTATTTGAGCATGCATGTATGCGTGCCTACGTACGTACTGTATGTACGTAAACCTACGTACATGACAGGAAGCTTTGCCCCTTGCTCAACCGATTTCAACACATGTACGTTACTTTTCGTCCTTGTGTGCGCATACGACATAAATACGCAGCGCCACATGCACTTGTAACCACCGGCGCTATCTCTGCCGTTGATGGAAGATGGATTGATGGGTCTCACTCCCTTTTAGATTTTTTATTAATCATTTCGTCTCGTAGCCTACCGCGGCCTATCTCACCTCTCTCACACACTTGCATGGCGCGGCGGCTGCGCCTCGTCCTCACCGGCGCCGTGCCTTCCGCCAGAGCCCTCATCCGCCGGGCTGCACCATCGGAGCTTGCATCCTCTGCGCCGCCCGCATCGCTCGCCCCGCCAGGGTTCTCTTCTTCTCCATCTCCGTGCGGGGTTAGAAAGGGGATTAGAGGCAAGCACCCGGCGGCGGTGACGCCGCCGAAGCGGGCAGTAGAGGAGCCGCTCGGGCGGGATTGGGGTAGGGGCAACCATGACCATGGCGACGGCGGCAACAAGAGGGGTTGTGGGGGGGGGGGGAGAGGAGAACGAGGTCGCCGCGTGCACTGTACGTTCTCGTGGGAGCTCCGTGGTCTGGGGACATCGGCGAAGTCCAAAGTTGGCGGTGTCGGAGCTAGGGGCGACGAAGTTCGGAGACGGCGGTGCCGGAGCTAGCTAGGGGCGGCGGAGTCCGGGCACGGCACTAGTGGAGGACGAGGTGCAGCCGCGCGCGTCGTCCGCTTCGGGGGTGACTATTGTATAGTTGTCCAAACGGGCCGCCCAGGCACGGCACGGCACTGGCACGCCGAGGCACGGCACGGCGAGGCACGGCGGCGCTGCCGTGCCGTGCCGTATCGTGTCGCCGTGCCAAGGTCGCGGCCCAGGCACGGCACTACGGCCGTTGAACCGTGCCGTGCCATGCCGCTGGGCACGGCGGCCCCTAGTGCCTGTGCCGGCCCTGGCTCGGCGCGCCGTCGCCGCGCGCCATACCATTGTACGCCCCGTGCCGTCACCGCGTCATGCCGCACCACCACGAGCCCCATGCGGCCTCCGCTCAGCACGGCGCCGTTGCCATTGCCGTTGCCACGAGCTCGCCGCCGCTGCAGATCCCGCCGCTACGCGCTTGCCGCTACCACCACGCTGCATCAGGCGAGCCGCGCCGCCTCCACGCCTTGCCGCAAAGCCGCTGCAGTGAAGGAGAAGCCGCGGGAGGGAGTGGAGAAACGGGAGCGGCGGGCTCGGAGCGAAGCGCGTGAGGGAGAGCGAGTGCGTGAAGGAGTCAGAGGGAGCGGCGTGAAGGAGTCGAAGGGAGCGGCGGTGTGGACGGGAAACTCAGAGGTGTGGGAAGATAGTTAGGTTTTGTGATCCAACGGTTGTGATTCATCCAGAGGAAATCCAATGATCTAAAATAATCGGGCCGCATCGTGCCAGCCCAAAAACCGTGCCGTGCCTGGGCCGGCACTATGGGCCGCTGTGGAGGCCCAGGCACAGGCACGACGCCGGGCCGTGCCAGGCACGGGCACGAGGTAGGCCGTGCCGCACCGGGCCTGGGCCGTGCTTTTTCGGACCGGGCCAGTGCCGGCCCAGCGTGCCAAGCCCGTCTAGACAACTATAGACTATTGGTTGTCCAAACCAGGCCATCCTTTCACGCTTTGCCTGCTTCCCCTCGTTCATCTGCTGTGATTGGTTTTCCTCCTCACATGCTTTGCCTATTTCGTCTCATACCTCTGCCCTCCACCATCGGCATGGCTCAGTCTTCTCGATTCTCACTTCCCTCACGATGCAGGACGGTGTGATGCACACATAGTGCAAGAGCTCATGTGTTAGACACCCACAAACCCTGATGTATGCATGCAACCAAACAAGATCTTGTCTCTTTACTGGACCAACAACAAAAACAACCAAACCCGACTAGATGCACGGTTTGAGCATGCATGTCAGCATCCTGTACCGGTTCTCCGTCACCGAAGCAACCAATCACGGCCGATCATTTCCTGCACAAATCCTGATGCTTGAAATGTTCTAGCGGCCAAGATAGACCCGGGGGCCGCAAGAGCATGTGTATGGAAAATTCCGTGTTGGCATGCTGTCCATCGATTTGGCCGGCGCGTGTCTCCTCTCCTCGCGGGCGGTCATCTCTTGACGCGCCAAGCGCTACGGTGGCTGTATGCTGCTGTAGCCTGTAGTCGCAGCGAATGTGCAGCCGCGTCATTGGTCGGCTGTGCCACTCACCAAAAGGGTCTGTGTCTGTCGCGACGCAAACATGACAGGGGGCCTTTCACCTGTGGACATGCCTGGACGCACACAAGATGGCACGGGAAGGGTGGTATCTACAGTTCGTTGCTGATCCGAACGTTGCGGCCTTTTTTAGCACAGCACAGAACAGATTTCGCGTGCCAACGAAGTGGGCACAAGGCACAACCCGACCGCGCACGTTTTATCCACGGGCAGCGTGCGCAGCGCCAGCGGCTTTTGTTTTTTTTCTTTATAAAAATAATAATAAAAGAAGAAAAAGACGGCGTCTCCCTCCCCTCGCCGCCACAGACGCAGCCATAAAGCTCCGCTCCGCCTACCTCTTCTTT
The DNA here is from genome assembly GCA_904845875.1 of Miscanthus lutarioriparius. Lineage (NCBI taxonomy): Eukaryota > Viridiplantae > Streptophyta > Magnoliopsida > Poales > Poaceae > Miscanthus > Miscanthus lutarioriparius. The sequence continues at coordinate 74,377,426 of CAJGYO010000016.1, read as the reverse complement.
GGCTTGGATCGAGGAGAATGAGCAGCCGAGCACTGAGGCCAAATAGCTGCTGCTCCTCCTCCTCCTCCTCCTCCTCCTCCTCCTCCTCCTCCTCCTCCTCCTCCTAGTGCGTAGCAGAACCTCGTGTTGCCATAGGAGAAGGGGGGAGTCAAGAAGGAAGGATCAAGAAATGGCGTCGCGCGGCCACCTGCTACTAGCGCTGCTCGTGGTGGCCGCGGTGGCGGTGGGCGACTCCAGCCGGACCGGCAGCGTGGGAGGAAGCTGGCGTGGCCGCGTCTGGGAGCTCATTCCCGGGTGCATCCTTGGGTGACCACGCGCACGAGGGACGACGTGCTCACGTGTGATAGACTTGACAGGATCACTAGCCAATAGATCTAGCATGTAGAACTAACATTTAAATGAAGTAGTAAACCCTAAAATGTGATCTAGTGCGAGAAACGGAGAGAGGGAGAGAGATGCGGGGTGGCAAACCATCGTCCGCCTTCGCAAAAGACGAGATGGCCAACGCTGATGTGTGGTGGAGGTGCGTTGGTGACACGGTGAAGTCCCGACGGTGACGCGGTGGAGGCGAAGTCGTAGGGCAGCGGTGCAGAGGCGAGCTGAAGCCGGTGGCGGTGCTTCCCGTCGCTGGCAGCGTCCCCTCTCTAGATCGGCTTAGGATTTATAGGTGGGGTGTCTGGCGGCTCAGGTGAACCTCATTTCTTGTGCCCCGGCCTCCACCCCTTTTTATAGCGCTGTGCGATGGGGCCCACCAACCATAGTTAGGGTTGGGCGCCCCCGATCAGGGTGCGGATCAAGGCCCAATTGGCCGTTGGGCCAACTGGTGAGATCAATCTAACATTCTTCCCCTTGATCTCACTTTATGACTTAAACTTAACTTACTTTATCTTATTCCCATTCCATCACAAATCAGTGCATAGAGCGTGCCTCATCGTCACGGTCAGTTGCCATTAGATTAAACAGCTATAATGCACCTCTCTGTTTTGAAACAGATTCTCAACTAGGCCCTTAGTATCCAGAAATCATAGGCTTTTCCATAAACCATATCGATTGTGTGTTCTCTGAACGCACTGGGTTGTTAGCCTTTGGTAAGCGGATCCGCAAGTACTTGCTTGGTATTTATATGCTCAATGCTTTCAAAATGATTCTGGATTTTCTCCTTTACAACATATAACTTAATATCAATGTGTTTGGCAGCACACTTGACCTGTTGTCTTGGGAGTTAACTACTTTAAATGGTTATTGCTATTGACTACCATTGTTAAATCCGGGTATATATTCCCTTAACCACTTTTGCATGTTCCTGAGGCCTCATGACAAGCTATACTATGGTATGCATCATTGATGACACCACAACTGTTTCATTGGAGCTTTTCCACAATAATACTCCAACTACGAGTGTTAGCAACTACTGTGGATTTCACTACACATCTTACCAAAACTTAACATTTGTACCCACAACTATTTGAGAGTATTTTTTCTTTCTTACTCAGCATGAGGCCTATGATACTTTGTAAAAATTGCAAGACATTCTTAACTCCATTCTAGTGATCTATATCTGGACTGGACTTCTGTCAAAATATCCCGGATACGTAAGCTACATCAGGGTAAGTTCTTACTTGTACATTCATTAAGCTTCCAACAGCTGAAGCATTTGGAACTATGTTCATTTGATCGATCTCATATCGGTTCCTGTAACACTGAAAATTCCCAAATCAATTACCCTTGACTATAGGAGCAGGCATAGGTTTACTTGCATGCATACTTTATTTCTTTATAATATTTTCTAAGTATGCCTTTGCGATAGTCCTAATACTCCTTTTCATCTATCTCGGTGAATTTTAATTCCTATAACCTGAAAGCATCTAGGCCCCTAATTGAGTTTCGGTGATTAATGACAACACGACATTACTATGACTAACGTGTGTTTTACAGAGGCAATTTAATTTAGGTCATGGTAATGGCAATTGATTGAGCAATCATGGTGGTCATGCCCCTAACGATGGAAATCGTTTCGATTTTCAAAGGATAGACAACAAGGTTAAGGACGGACTAGTTCTAAGTGTTGTTTGGCGTTGGAGAGACACTTAGAGTAGTTTAGGACTTTGTTTTTTCCTTTAGCCATACTATTAAGGGGGGTATGGACTAGCAGCTTGACCTAGGTGAGTCTAGTGGGTTAGGTGTGGTACACACTTGTCAAATCTAGCACTAGGTAGCTCAGGAATAGCCCTAAGATCAATTGGAGCAAACTTCATTCACATAGGATTTCGAGTTGGAAGTGAATGCAGGGTCAAATGACTGATCGGACGCTGGTCTGGTTGTGACCGGATGGTGAAGGGTGAGTCCGGTCAGTTCATTTGATCAACAAAAGTCATCTGGTACTGAACGGACGCTGGGTGCCTGCGTCCGGTCAACTCTAGAGAGGTTCCAGAGAGGGAATTTCCTGATCGGACGCGTCCGATCGGCGCTGACCGGACGCTGGTCAGGATCCGATAACTGACTGGACGCTGAACAGCGAAGTCACCGAACTCTAGGTGCCGGCGTCCGGTCAACATCAGTAAGGTTCCAGAGAGCATTTTTTGTGACCGGACGCAGGTCAGAGTCCGGTTAGAACTTAACGGCTCTTTCTGACACAGTGGCCGGGATAGCTGACCAGAGCATCCGGTCACCTTGACCAAAGCGTCCGGTCACCCCGCAAAGTGCTGACTCATCCTCCCAACGATTTGTTTTGAATGAGGGGTATAAATACTTTCTCCACTCGTCCATGGGAGGTCTCTTGCTTATTTGTTCAGCTGAGAAACACCTTGAGAGTGCCAAGGAGAGTAAGAGCCTAGTGCAGTGATTGAGATTTGAGAATCCAAGATTAAGGTCCTCATTAGTGCAAGGAGAGTAGCAAGTGTGCATCCACCCTTCTCATTAGGCTTGTTGTGGTCAAGTGAGAGTTTGTGCTTGTTACTCTTGGTGATCGCCATCACCTAGATGGCTCGGTGGTGATTGGGAGTTTGGTGATCATCCGGCGTAGGTTGTGGATGACCCAACTCTAGTTGTGAGCGGTTGTGGGCGATTCACCGTGACGGAGTGTTGAAGAATCAGCCCATAGAGAGCACTTGATCCATGCGTGGATCAAGGAGGAGCTACACCCTTGCGCGGGTGCTCCAACGAGGACTAGTGGGGAGTGGCGACTCTCTGATACCTCGGCAAAACATCGCCGTGTTCATTTCCCTCTCTTTACTTTGAGCATTTACTTTTGAGCAATTCATTTCAAGTATTTACATTCCTAGAATTGTTATGCTAGAGTAGGATTGGAACTTAGAGTGTAAAACTTTTGTGCGGTAGAACAATAGAATCACATTCTAGGCACAAGGGGTGAAGTGGGCTAAGTGTAGGACTTAATTATTTCAAATAATTTAGAATTAGCCTAATTCACCCCCTCTTGGGCATCTTTATCCTTTCAATTGGTATCAGAGACTCGTGCTTGCTAAATTAGGCTTAACCACCTAGAGAAATATGTCCTATGAGGATGGACCTCCTCCTATCTTTGAGGGAGATGATTTTCCTTATTGGAAAATCCGCATGGAGGCTTATTTAAAAGCTTTAGATGTTGGAATTCTTAGAGCCGCCTCACAAGGCTTTCCAAAACCTAAGGATCCCAAAAACCTTCAAGGCGATGAAGTTAATTATGAGAAATAGAATGCAAAGGCTAGAAACACCATCTTTAGAGGCCTTTGCAAAGATGTGTTTAACCGTGTGAGGAACCACAAGAATGCCCATGCACTATGGTCGGACATTTGTGCGCTTTATGAGGGAACAAAGAGTGAGCATGAGGAACGCTATCATCTTGTTATGAAAAAGCTTAATTCATTTGAGATGCTTCCTAAAGAAAGTGCTGATGAGATGTACTCACGCTTGAATGTTCTTGTAGAGGAAGTCAATGGGCTTGGACTTACACAAATGCAACCATCCAATCTTATAAGGAAGATCTTGAGTGTCCTCCCCATTGACAAATATGGGCATATTGTGACCGTGCGTCATCAAGATGATCTTTCCACCGCTACACCAACTCAAATATTGAAAAAGATCAATGCACATGAGATGTATATGCACACCACACCACAAGATCTCTCTTCTTCCACCAAGAAGAAAGACTTGGCATTCAAGGCTAGCCAAGAGAAGAAGGGCAAAGCAAGAGTTGATCATGAGAACTCAAGTGATGATAAAATTGATGATGCAAGTCTTGCTCTCATGGTGAGAAAAACCGCCAAGATGCTTAAGAAGCTCAATAAGAACGGTGAATTTTGATGGCAAAAAGAAGAAATTTTTCACTAGCAATAGAAGGAAGCCCATCTCGGAGATGGATTGCTATAATTATAGAGAACTTAGTCATCTAGTACATCAATGCCCCAAGCCAAAGAAAGACAAATACAAGAAGAAGTACAAGGGCAAGAAAGATAACTCAAGTGATGATGAAGATGATGAGAAGAAGAAAAACAAGACATATAAGAAGAAGGATGGCAAGAATAAAGATTTCCATAAGAAGAAAAAGAATGGCAAGGCATACATTGTTGGTGATTGGCTCACCGATATTGATTCATCAAGTTGCTCATCCGATGATGAAAGTGAGAATGAGAAGGTGGCCACTATTGTAATTGACTCTTTGCTATCTTCACCGACACCACCGCCGTCATCCTCTACACACCTATGCCTTATGGCCAAGGATGAACGAAAGGTACAAAATGACGATGATAGTAGTGGTGATGATCATGCTAGCAATGATGATAGTGATAGTGATGATGAATTTGAATCACCTTCCTATGATGATCTTGTCAAGTTGCTAAACCAATATACTAAGATCATTAGAAAGACAAGAGCTAAAAATGAAAAGCTAGAACTTGACAATGACTCACTCTTAGCTAAATATAACAGCCAAAAAAGCTAGTGTTGAGCTTAGAGAAGAAAACAAAACTATGTCATCCAAACTCAAGGAGCTCAAATCATCTAAAAGGGAGCTTAAAGAAAAACATGATAAACTTGAGGGGATACATAATGAGCTCATCACTAGCTATAATATGCTAAAACAAGAGTACACAAATCTCAAGGTTAATCATGATAATATTGTTGTCTCTCATGAGTTATTATCCAATGAGCCACATGATGCTACTAACCATGTTGTTAAGATTGATATAGCTACATCATGTGACGATTTAATTGTTGAGAGCATTGAGCAAGGATCTAGTGGCAAAGGCAATAAAGTGGTTGAGACCGACAACTATGATGAGTATGCCAAGCTCAAGCAAGAGAATGAAAAGCTCAAGAAAGATCTTGAAAAGCTATCAACCACCAACACTATTGTGATAGAGAACCTTGATCATGATTGTGATATAGCTCTTGAGAATGAGAAGCTCAAAGAAGAAAACAAGAGACTCAAGATGGAGAAAAATCATGATGCACTTAAAGAAGAGAACAAGAAGCTCAAGTTGGAGAAAGAACATCTCAAGACCGGCTTGAGCAAGTTCACAAGAGGTCAATATCTCCAAAGTGAGCTACTCATGAATACCGTAATGGAGATGGATAGAAGTGGCATTGGGTACTTGGCACATCAAGAGAAGAAAGTTCAAGCTCATCATCAACAACAACACAAGTCAAAGCCAGAGAGATGTGTTGAATGTGGACAAGAATGTCACTTTGCCCATGAGTGTCAAGCTCCACCACCACAACCCTTGCCCAAGCATGCTAGACCATTTGCTTTTAATGCTCATTACATGCTTAGAAAGGACTCTAGTGGAAAAATGAAAGTCATATTCTTAGGGCCTCCCAACAAGAATAGACCTAAGAAAATTTGGGTTGTAAAGTCACTTGTCAAAAAAGTCAAGGGCCCTCATCAAGTTTGGGTCCCAAAACATCAAGCTTGATCTCTTGTGTGTAGGTAAACTACAAGACCGGTGGAAGTAATTGGGTTATTGATAGTGGTTGCACTCAACATATGACCGGTGATCCTCATATGTTCACCTCACTAGATGAAGAAGTTGATGGTCAAGAAAGAATTACATTTGGTGACAACTCAAAGGGAAAAGTTCAAGGATTAGGCAAAGTGGCAATATCAAATGATCATTCAATTTTAAATGTGCTATATGTTGCTTCATTGAGCTTCAACTTGATATCCATTGGTCAATTGTGTGATCTTGTCTTTCAATGCTTGTTTACCGAGAAGAAAGTGGTTGTATCAAAGAAAGATAAAGATCAAGTTATATTCAAGGGCTTTAGATACAACAACCTATATCTAGTGGATTTCACCTCCGAAGATGCCAACTTGAAGACATGCCTATTCACCAAATCATCACTTGGGTGGCTATGCAATAGAAGACTTGCTCATGTTGGGATGAGCTCACTCAAGAAGCTAATGAAAAATGAATTGGTGAGAGGGTTGAAGGATGTGAAATTTGAGAAGGACAAGCTTTGTAGTGCATGTCAAGCCGGCAAGCAAGTTGCAAACACTCATCCTACAAAATCTTACATGTCAACAAAAAGAGTGCTAGAGCTCCTTCACATGGACCTATTTGGACCAACAACTTACAAGAGCTTGGGAGGAAATCTCTATTGTCTTATGATTGTTGATGACTACTCTAGATATACTTGGGTATTCTTCCTTCATGACAAGACCAAAGTGGCATCATGTTTCAAGAAGTTTGCCAAGAGAGCACAAAATAAATTTGAAGTGAAGCTCAAGAAGATAAGAAGTAACAATGGAAAGGAATTTGACAACACAAACATTGAAGCATATTATAATGAAGTTAGAATCAAGCATGAGGTCTCCGCAACATTTACTCCTCAATAAAATGATGTAGTAGAGAGAAAGAACTGGACTCTTATCACACTTGCAAGAACAATGCTTGATGAGTACAATACACCCAAAGCTCTATGGGCGGAAGCCATCAACACCGCATGTTATGCATCCAACCACCTATTTCTTTAAAAGTTTCTTGGCAAGACCCCTTATGAGTTGCTCAATGGGAAGAAGCCGAACGTATCATTCTTCCAGGTGTTTGGATGCAAATGCTACATCTATAAGAAGCGGCAACACCTAGGGAAGTTTCTAAGACGTTGTGATATTGGCTTTTTTGTTGGTTACTCATCAAAGTCCAAAGCATATCGAGTATTTAATCATGCCACCGGCTTGGTTGAAGAAACATATGATGTGGAATTTGATGAATCTAACGGCTCTCAAGGAGCACATGAGAATCTTGATGATGTAGGTGATAAACCATTGAGGGAGACCATGAAAAATATTTCAGTTGGAGACATCAAGCCTAAAGATGATGAAGATGATGTTCAAGTGATTGATCCACATTCTTCATCAAATATGTCACAAGATGGTGATAAAGATGGGAGAGTAGAAAATGAAGATACTCATGTCTCTCATGATCAAATGGTGGCACAAGCATAAGATATTGATGCTCCACAACCTCCCCCTCAAGTGGTTGATAGAAGAAATTCACCTCTACTACAAGCACATCCATAAGATCTCATCATAGGGAGTCCCTCAAAGGGTGTAATGACTCGCTCTCAAAAAATTGCTTTATTTATTGAACATCACTCTTTTGTCTCTTGCTTTGAGCCTAAAAAGGTAGAAGAAGCTCTTCAAGATCCAGATTAGATAAATGCTATACATGAAGAGTTGAACAACTTCACTCGCAATGAAGTTTGGACTCTTGAAGAGCGACCACAAGGTGCAAGAGTCATCGAAACAAAGTGGGTGTTTCGTAACAAGCAAGATGATCAAGGCATTGTAGTGAGAAACAAGGCAAGACTAGTTGTAAAGGGGTTCTCTCAAGTTGAAGGGTTAGATTTTGGAGAGACCTTTGCACTGGTTGCAAAACTTGAAGCCATTCATATCCTCCTTGCATATGCATTGCATCATGAAATGAAATTATATCAAATGGATGTTAAAAGTGCATTTTTAAATGGCTTCATAAATGAACTAGTCTATGTTGATCAACCTCCCGGGTTTGAAGACCCTAGATATCCTAATCATGTTTATAGGTTGTCTAAGGCGCTATATGGGCTCAAGCAAGCCCCAAGAGCATAGTACGAGCGCCTTCGGGATTTCCTCATTGAGAAGGACTTCACCATTGGAAAGGTCGACACTACACTATTCACCAAGAAGCTTAATGAAGAGATCTTCATTTGTCAAGTATATGTTGATGATATCATATTTGGATCATCAAATAAAGATTCTTACAAAAAGTTTGGTGAATTGATGTTAAAAGAGTTTGAGATGTCTATGATTGGAGAGCTTACATTCTTTCTTGGTTTTCAAGTCAAGCAAATAAGAGAAGAGATTTTCATTTCTCAAGAAAAGTATACCAAGAATCTTCTCAAGAGGTTCAATATGGATGAATGTAAGCTAATCAAGACACCAATGCCATCTAATGGACATCTCAACCTATATGAGGGAGGTAAAACAGTTGATCAAACTCTCTACCGCTCTATGATTGGTAGCTTGTTATATTTGACCACATCTAGGCCCGACATCATGTTTAGTGTGTGTATGTGTGCTAGATTTCAAGCTAGTCCTAAGGAGGCGCACATGGTTGCCGTTAAAAGAATCCTTATGTTCCTTAAGCACACACCAAGCATTGGCCTTTGGTATCCTAAAGGAGCTAGATTCCAACTAGTTGGCTATTCCGATTCGGATTATACCGATTGCAAAGTTGATAGGAAAAGAACATTCAGAGGGTGCCATTTGCTTGGTAGATCACTAGCGTCTTGGACCTCCAAGAAGCAAAATAGTGTGGCTTTGTCCACCGCCGAAGCGGAATACATTGCCGCGGGTGCTTGTTGTGCACAAATTCTTTACATGAAGCAAACTTTGCTAGATTATGGTGTAGTTCTAAAAAAAGTACCTCTTTTGTGTGACAATGAGAGTGCGGTAAAGCTTGCTAATAATCTGGTTCAACACTCTCACACCAAGCACATAGATATCCGCCATCACTTTCTTAGAGATCATGTTGCCAAAAATAATATATCACCAGAAGGTGTAAGGACCGAGGATCAATTGACGGATATCTTCACTAAACCGCTAGATGAGGCTACATTTTGTCGGTTGAGGAATGAGCTCAATGTGCTTGATTTTAGTAACTTCACTAAAAAATGAGCTTGTGTTGTCCGTTGCATTGTATTGTAATATACATCATGTTTAATTTTTGGTAATGTACTTAGGGCTTGTCTAACATGGTTAAGATAGCTGCCGAAAAGCGTGTGAAGAAGCTTAACCTTGGATCAAACTTGACAAGCAACTAGAATTACTTTCAAGTATTGCATTGCATATGCATGTGTGTTGTTTTGTCGTTTCTTTTCGGTTATCCTTTGAGCACACTATGTTTGTTCATAAATAGGGAGAGCATTTTGAAGCTTCCATTGATCATAAAACCCTATTGTGTGACCACATGTTGCTCCTTGCCTCTTTTTATTGCATATTTTCTTAAAAAGAATTATAGCCTAAGGCAAAATATTTGAAAATTTTGAGGGTTTGAGCGAGGTCACTCACACCAGTCTCAATTGGTGTTTATTTGGGTCTTATTGAAGTTGGGGCTTGATTGGGAACAGGTAGCGCGAAAGAACTTTGAAGATCTGCTGAAAAAGGGCAACCCGACGCTGCACCGGACTCTGCTTCCAGCGTTCGGTTAGTTCACAGGCGGTGAACAGATGCAGCGCAGGAGTCACCGGACACTGAAACAGTGCTCATCCTACGTCTAGTTAAACAAAGAAGACGAAGTCAAGACTGACCGGACTATGCGTGCATCCGATCACGTGGGACCGGATGCGTTCGGTCACGGCTTGAGGGGTTTTGGACCTCTCTGTTGTTGACTGGACTTCGGGTGGCAGCATTCGGTCGTTGCCACCGGAGCGTACGGTCAGTGGAAACCGAATAGATCCTGATTTCTTTCCGTTTCCTTTTCTTATCCAACACGGGGGGCCACCATATATACATCCCATACGCCACGCCGCCAGTCCCAACCTTGCCCATACCCATGCCCTAACCACGCCTCTGCCATCGTGCCTCACTGCTCCGCGCCCGCCTTGCGCCGCCGTGTCCGTGCCCACGCAGCCGCGCCAGCACCAGCCGCTGCATCCACACCCGTGCCATGCTCCATGCCTGCCTCGTGCTCCTGTGCCCTTGTGTCAGTGCCCTATCCACACCCGCCACCATGCCACGCAGCAGCGCCGCCACGCCCGCTCTGACCTCACCCACGCCGTCGCGCTGCTCTGCTTCGTGTGCCCGCGTGCACCCGCACCGCCGTTTGCCCTAGCTCGCACAAACACCACCATTCACTACGCCACTGTGTCTTCTCAGCCACCGCACTTCCTCGCCCAACCCTAACCCTAGGCGTCCAAGTACCGTCTCGGTGGTGCCCCGTGGTTCTTTTCTCTGCTGATTGGTCGCTGGATCATTGGATTTTGTCAGGTAGCAAGCCATCGCTTTCAATTTCATATCTACTGCTTACTTCTTAGGATTTCGCACCTCTAGATGTATATTGTGATTATTTATATATCCTATCTATTCCATCGTGCAGCGAGTCGGTGCTCTTGTGGTTGTCTTTGCAGTTGTTAGTGAACTCGGGGCCAAGCCCGCGAGTACGGATCAAGGCCAAGCCTCGCGAGTGTTAGTTGGCAGTTTGGTTCTTGTCCGTGGCAGTAATTCTCTTTAGCTCTAGCAATGGCATGAGTCAAGAATGTCGGAGGTGGTCCAAGTGATGAGGATCCAAGGCCTCCGCCTCGCATGACTGCTCAAGAAAAGGGGAAGGCGAAGAAGACTATAACCAAGAAGCGTAAGTTTGTAGATGCTGAGACAGAGAGAGCAGCAGTAGTGGCAGCCGCCATAGAGCGAGCGGAGAGAGGTGGAGCTAGGAGTGGTGTCCATATTGCCAATTAGCTATCACCAGCTCAGAGGGCCGCTGTCGAGAGGGTTGAGAGTCGTCATGGTAGTCCAGCTGGGACTGTCATGCTAGGAGGATGGCATGCCTCTTTGGAAGAGAGTCAGCCTTAGGTGGGGGACAGAGCAGCAGACATAGCCAGCCGAGCAGGTGGAGGGTACTCAGCAGCCAGAGCAAGTTGAGGAGACAGAGCAGGCAACACAGCCATAGCTACGTCGCTCTAGTCGCACACGTACTTAGGTGTCACCGAGGCCTGAGACACAGAGGAGGGGCTCTCGTCCACCTCCCAGACCATAGGGTCCGCCTCCGGTGGTTCACCTTGACCTGAGGGCAGCCATAGCCAAACAGGTGCAGCAGCTTCACTTTGTGCAGTTTGAGGACTGGTTTCCGCCGAGGCAGGATGAGCGTGCTTCAGAGGGATTCTATACAGTGTTGTAGGAGGATTTCTATCATGCTTATCTGAATAGTGGGGTTGCTTTTAGATCCCAGAGAGTCTGCTCCATAGAGTCACTGGTTGCAGTTGTAGGCGAGCAGATTCCTCCTCACCTCTCATATGTGCCAGGGTTGACAGATCTTCTTGGATGGACTGACCGTTATGTTTCGTCGTGGGTCCATGAGTTCTACTCCTCTCTTTGGATTGACCCGAGGCATAGGTTCATTCACTTTGCCTTTAGAGGCCATGACTATAGGCTCCAGAGCTCGAGGGTTAGAGATATTCTAAGGATTCCAGAGTCCCTTATTTGCATTCACGAGGTATGCTATGGTAGACTGAGACTCCAAGACACCCTCACGGCAGACTTATGCCACCCACAGACATCGTTAGACCTTGCTTCACAGAGCCGTTTGGCGAGGGGTCGAGCAGGACACCACGGGATCTTACACCTATAGCTCGACTTCTTGATGCTATCATGAGGAGGACTCTGCTTCCGAGGATGGGATACCACGAGGGCTTGACTTGCATCAAGCTATGGCTCCTGTATCACCTAGTGTCTCTGACTGCTTTTGATATTTGGGATGTGATACTCTCTAAGATGGAGGACACACTAGCTAAGGGCTTCAGGGGTCACCGTCAGCTGTCGTATGCTCATTGGATTTCCTTCTTGATTAGAAAGGCAGTTATATAGAAGTCCCTTGAGACGATGGCAGAGTATACTGGTGCTACTACTGAGTTTCCATCATATAACATGACCTAGATGCTCCGCCACAGTAGTGCTAGGACACCTAGTCAACCGAGCCATCGCCCAGAGGTCCTAGAGACAGTAGCCCAGTAGGATAAGATCATCAGGGGCATTGCAGTGACAGAGGAGGAGGAGGAGCTTGATGCACTACAGGCTGATGTGATTGAGAGCTACCCTAGTGATAGCTCTGATGATGACTATCAGCCTATTCCATAGATGGCTCCTTAGCCACACGATAGAGAGGCCAGTGGCTCCAGCTCTGCTCCACCACAGCCACCATAGACAGACCTAGCTCTTCTTGCTGTACTTGAGCGGATGAGGCAGGACCAGGCACATGAGGCCTAGGAGACCGCAGCTGCACTTGCACAGGTTTAGGCTCGATGGGATGAGTTCTAGAGGCAGCAGCAGGCCATGCAGCAACAACAGCTCATGATTCAGCAGCAATTACTTGGCTTCATGCAGCATGTCTTCATAGCTATTGGGGTTGCTCCTCAGCAGTCCACACCTCAGATAGGCTAGCCTACTACCACCACTGCAGAGACTCTAGCCATACAGCCCAGTGGGCTTTAGAGTCAAGGACAGCCAGCTACTCAGTTTGCTTCACCTATAGAGCAGGTGTCCCAGTGGTTTGCTTCACCAGTGGCAGCTCAGGGTCCTCACTATACTCCTATTGTTACGGGCTTCACTCCACACCTAGAGTTCTTTTATGTTAGTGACGGACACCCTAGTTTCTAGGAGTCTCGGTGCCACTTTTAGCGAGCTCACAGGGTAGCCTACAATGCTAGAGTTGTGAGTCCCTGTTCCTACCACAGTTGCTTCAGCTACTGGGACTTCCGAGACGCTCCCGTCATCTGTTGCATCTTCAGAGCCACCTCAGATAGTCACAGCGACAGCGATAGCAGCAGATGTGGCTCCACTTTCTACAGTGATTCTTCTAGAGTCACAGGCCGCACCAGCTGCTGAGCAGACCTAGACCGCTTCATCTTCACTTCCAGCGACAGAGGGTCAGACTGCTCAGAGCTCAGGGTCAGAGGATGATGCAGCTCAGTTCTAGATTTCTCACCGCACCTCAGCGCCCGACTCGTCTGCTCCTGCCCTGCCATCTGACCCTTAGGTTTTGGTGCTTGACGCCAAAGGAGGAGAGGGAGGGAGTATGTTAGATCTATGGGGAGTGTGATATCTAGGGGGAACATGTGATTCATTTCATTTGGTTCTTTATGTGTGATACATTATGCATTCACGTTTACCTTCATGCATTGCATTACATACTTGTGAAGGTGATACTTATGTGACATGTGTGCTCTCTACATTGATATTCATTTATATGTCATGTCACTTGTTTATGCTCATTTGCTTTGCTTTCGCGTTTTACTCCGATTCAAATGAGCTTTACTTCGTGTACTCATGTGTAATTCATATCTATTGAGTATACCATGTTGGCTTGGGTCATATAAGCATGTCTAACCCCTTTGCTCTTATTGTCAAAAGCTTATATGAACCAAGCATGTTGAAAACCTCACTCATATCCTCTACATACTCGAGGTTGTGTTGTCATCAATTACCAAAAAGGGAGAGATTGAAAGCATCTGGGCCCCTAATTGGGTTTCGGTGATTAATAACAACACGAGATTACTATGACTAACGTGTGTTTTGTGGAGGCAATTTAAGTTAGGTCATGGTAATAGCAATTGATTGGGCAATCATGGTGGTCATGCCCCTGACGATGGAAATCGTTTTGGTTTTCAAAGGATGGACAACATGGTGAAGGACGGACTAGTTCTAAGTGTCGTTTGGCGTTGGAGAGACACTTAGAGTAGTTTAGGACTTTGTTTTTCCTTTGGCCATACTATTAATGGGGGGTATAGACTAGTAGCTTGACCTAGGTGAGTCTAGTGGGTTAGGTGTGGTGCACACTTGTCAAATCTAGCACTAGGTAGCTCAGAAATAGCCCTAAGATCAATTGGAGCAAACTTCATTCACATAGGATTTCGAGTTGGAAGTGAATGGAGGGTCAAATGACTGACCGGACGTTGGTCTATTTGTGACCGGATGCTGGAGGGTGAGTCTGGTCAGTTCATTTGATCAACAAAAGTCGTCTGGTACTGACCGGACACTGAGTGAAAAGTGACCGGACTCTGGGTGCTTGCGTCTGGTCAACTCCAGAGAGGTTCCAGAGAGGGAATTTCCTGACCGGACGCGTCCGGTCGGCGCTGATCGGACGCGTCCGGTCGGCGCTGACCAGACGCTGGTCAGGATCCGGTAACCGACCGGATGTTGAACAGCGAAGTGACCAGACTCTGGGTGCCAGCATCCGGTCAACATCAGTAAGGTTCCAGAGAGCGTTTTTCGTGACCGGACGCGTCCGGGCAGTGCTGACCGGACACAGGTCAGAGTCCGGTCAGAACTTAACGGCTCTTTCTGACACAATGGCGGGGATAACTGACCGGAGCATCCGGTCACCCCGCAGAGTGTTGACTCAGCCTCCCAACGGTTTGTTTTGAATGAGGGGGTATAAATACTTCCTCCACTCATCCATGGAAGGTCTCTTGCCCATTTGTTCAACTGAGAAACACCTTGAGTGTCAAGGAGAGCAAGAGCCTAGTGAGATGATTGAGATTTGAGAATCCAAGATTAAGGTCCTTATTAGTGCAAGGAGAGTAGCAAGTGTGCGTCCACCCTTCTCATTAGGCTTGTTGTGGTCAAGTGAGAGTTTGTGCTTGTTACTCTTGGTGATCGCCATCACCTAGACGGCTCGGTGGTGATTGGGAGTTTGGTGATCATCTGGTGGAGCTTGTGGATAACCCAACTCAAGTTGTGAGCGGTTGTGAGCGATTCACCGCGACGGAGTGTCGAAGAATCAACCCGTACAGAGCACTTGATCTTTGCGCGGATCAAGGGTGAGCTACACCCTTGCGCGGGTGCTCCAACGAGGACTAGTGCGGAGTGGTGACTCTCCGATACCTCGGCAAAATATCGCCGCGTTCCTTTCCCTCTCTTTACTTTGAGCATCTACTTTTGAGCAATTCATTTCAAGTATTTATATTCCTAGAATTGCCATGCTAGAGTAGGATTAGAACTTAGAGTGCAAAACTTTTATGCGGTAAAACAATAGAATCATATTCTAGGCACACGGTGTGAAGTGGGCTAAGTGTAGGACTTAATTATTGTAAAGAATTTAGAATTATTCTAATTCTTCTCCCCCTCTTGGACATCTTGATCCTTTCAGAACCAATGAGGCTTCACCAAGATCATTCACATTGAAACTTGAGGACAAAGACTTCTTCTTCTCCAATGGCAGATTAACATTACTACTAGTGAGTAGGATGTCATCCTATACATAGGATGTGGAAAAAGATTTTTTCATTCTTGAACTTCACATAAACGCTATTGTCCTTCTCATTTTCTTTAAACCCAAACTTTCTTATCGTTTTGTCAACATCAAATACTACTATCTAGAGACTTGTTTTAACCCATAAATAGATTTCTACAGGCGGCATCCCATACGTTCTTTTTCTTCCACGACAAAACCTTTGGGTTGTGTCATGTAAACGTTTTTATACAAATCTCCGTTGAGAAATGTCGTCTTTACATCCATCTTATGTAATTCTAAATCGTAATGTGCCAATAACACCATTATGTTTTTAAAAGAATCCTTGCATGAGACTGCAGAGAAAACTCTCATCGTAATCTATTCATTCTCTTTGCGTAAAGCCTTTTGCTACAAGTCATGTTTTATATCTTTCCACATTCCCATTAGAGTCACATTTTGTCTTATAGACCCTTTTCACAGCCTATTGTTTTGGCTCCATTAGGAATTTCTTCTAAGTCCCAAACATCGTTGGTATTCATCGAATTCATTTCAACTTCCATAGCTTCTTGCCATTCAAACGAGTAAACGCTTCTCATGGCTTCTTCAAATGAGGTGGGATCACCCTCTATTTGAATTTCTTCACTAACATAGACTTCATAGTCATCAAAAAATTGGTTTACTAATTCTTTGAGACCTTATGGGTCTCAACTACTGGCACTTTCATGTGGGGCTGTTGTTGCTCTTTATTGCCAAGAGGCAATTGATTATACATGCTCCTGTATCACAAGATCCTTGTTTATATTATTCATCTTCTTCGAAGAACCAACAACAGGTGTTGTATAAGTCATACAACATCAATAGGTATCGAGAAATTCGTTGTTTTGAATCACTAAAGTGGGCACGCAGTCCCGCTTCTCTTCAAGTCATATGTCTCTACATACCGTGCTCCCTCAGATCATCCTATCTTTTATAAAGATAGTGTATCTTTCAATTTCTTATTTGGATTTAATCTTTTAAAACCTTATATGGCGTGAATCAAGGTCGAATTAGCCGTTGGGTCCGGGATCAATCTAACAACGTGCACCACCACGCATGCATCATCAGGTGTTCAGGTCCCAGCGCGTTCGCCATGCCCCTCTCGTCAGGGGCATACACCTGCACACGGGACAGTACTTGGTGCGGTTCCTCGTGGGCACCCCCACACAGCCATTCGTGCTGGTGGCAGATCCGACACCGCCCGCAGTGACCTCACCTTGGGAGTTGGGTCAAGTGGCGCGGCGCCGGCGCTGCCCCGACGCCGGCCGGCACGCGTGTTCCGCCCCGCCGCGTCCAAGTCGTGGGCGCCCATCGTGTGGTCCTCCAGTACGCACTCCGCTGCTCGATGGCCTCGTGCCACTCGATGTCTCGATCCACTGACACGCGTGCTCCGCCTCACTCCATCGGATCTCGTCATCGTCACGCTACGCTACGGCCGGCGTGCTTGGCTGCTCCGGTTCCGGGGGCGACACGGCGGTCGGGGCTGGCTTGCTGCTCCAACTCCCAATCCCCCAAGTAGGCAGCGGCAGCAGTAAGTGTTGCATGTTGGTTGGTAGGCGGGCGGGCGGGTCAGGATGCATTACTCGCGCTCCTGCTGCTGCCGGGCATGGCAGAGCGCGGCATTCAATTCCTTCCGCGTCCCCCTGGATAACGCGGAGGAGCTTGCCCCGCCCCGGCATCGATCGTGGGTGGCGCGCATGTTGCCGTAGTTAGGGCGGCGAAAGGTGCTCGGTGGCTCAGGGCTTCCGCTCGGGAGCCGCCCCCTCCCTTTCCGCTTCGCTAAATGCACGGCAGCAGAGCGGAGCAGGTGCCGTATGCGTGTGCGCATACGGGTCCACACGCATGCGCGACGCACCCATACGTATAACGTATGCGTGCAGTGACGAAGCCACATGGTATGCCAGGTATGCACTGGCATACCCTGCAGTACCGACAAGCATAGTATTATATATAGGTATATCGTATAATGTATAAGTATCTATATTTAGGGGTGAAAATGGTACGGATATTTTCCGACCGTATTCGAGATCGAATCCGTTTAGAGGGATTCAGATCTGTCCATATCCAAGTCCGGGTATTCAACATCCGACACCGTATCCGTATCCGAATACTCAAATCGTATATTTATGATGTCGATATTAAATCATATCCTATCCGACATGGTTGACACTATCCGTATTCGAATCCGAATCCGGACAGAAATATAAAAACAAATGTAATATCAGTGATATCCGTCCGTATCCGATCCGTTTTCATCCCTATCTATATTGTAAAAAAAGAAAAGAAAATGACTTACCTGGAGGAATCTTGGATCACGCCACCAAGAAAGGCCCACGGGAGGCGGCCCACGCGGTAAGTCCACCAAAGGACCATGAAATGCCCTGATGGACTGGTCACCTGGTGCCGCCGTGCATACGCAGTTACGCAATCCCACTGCCCACACGAGTATGGGAGACTTTCCTCCCAATTTCCCTAACCTATCCCTAATGGCCTAATCTAATCTCGATCGGAGGCGACGGAGCGAGAGGATGGAACATCGAAGTGATCGAACATGCCGCCTCATGTCGTGCCGTCTGAACGGTCGCACTAATTAGATTATCAAATAGTCACAGTCTCACGGAGGTTCGTCATCTACTCGTCTTGATTCTTGATTCGTTATTTTGTTTAGATGAAATCCAAAATTTGTTATTCCGTCTCTTGTGCTATTTGTATTTTTTTAAATTATTGTGTACTTCAATAGCAATTTTCAAACATCACAAATAATAAATTGCTTAATTATTTAGTATTGTGTTTAATATTTGTGCTCTTATGAAGAGAAACTTGGATGTTGCGGCCATGTTCGCTTAACTTATCAGCCTGGCTTATCAGCCATGGTACAGTGTTTTTCTCTCACTACAAATCAACAAATAGTGCTTTTTAGCCTAGCTTACTTCAAAACGTTCCCTTGATCCGGTCGAACCTATGCTGGAAGAGCAGACTCTTGGCAGAGTAATATGGAGTTGTTTTCTTGTATGTCGGCCTTCAATCCTTCTAACTTAAGACATATTTTCTTTGAAGTTGATGAAGATGATATACTTAAGACATTCATATCTCTTCGAAAGCATCGAATAAAACAATTAGAAAAATAGCATTGTAAGTCTCTTGTACTCTTTTATGCCTATATTTGAACTACTTATAATGTATTTAGTGGATGATTTCAACTTGATCCTTGAATTTACCGAATCATGTTACAAAATTTACAATTATTACTGAATTGCTAAAATGCATTTACCAAATTGTATATAAAATTTTTTGGACGGCATACCCTAAATTAAAATCCTAGATTCGCCACTGTATGCGTGTGCTCTTTGCTTTGTGTGTCATCGGTTGTGTTGGGCTTGGGTTGGGTGTGGTGCGGTTTATAAGTAGTAAAGCATCAATGATGCGGATGCCTTTTGTTTCTATGGATGGATTATGGATGGGATTGGATTGTGTGGAGGGTTACAACCAAAGGAGTGGTGTTGGAAGAGATTTGCGTGTGTTGGCTATGTAGATAGACAATGCCATTCTTTAGGGTGTTTTATGGTATATCCCGTTTCTACCCTTGCTTGTACTATATTGCTTTCTTCGTTTGGACTACAGTTTAATAGATAAGTAATAAAATATGTGATTGATAATGCACGTAGTGTGGCCGTGTTTTCTGGGATAGGACTAATATATTCTTTACGAAATTAGTAAAAAAAAATCTACTCTAGTATCGAAAGTTTCTAGTATTCAACATAGGTAGTAGAGATAAAAGCGATCAGAGACGATGCTATAATACAAAATCCGAGAACGATCAGTATGATGTTCTTCTTTTTTTATCAAAAAAGTATATAATACGTAAAAAGGTAACAACAGTAATGTCGAAATCTGAAAAAAAATGTTTTTGATGAAGACAGAAATGGTGTTACAATACAGAAAACAGTGGTAGTTTGGTATGGAATTTTTCCTGTACCGCCCCTTACTACTAACCATGCATGTACAGGCATAGCAAAGGAAGACGTATACATATTAATTTTTAAAGGGCTATATTAAACTTATATTATTAAAGGAAAACATAGAGAGTAAAGATTTTTTTTTTTTTTTGAAATTCGAGAGAGTAAAGAATGGCATTGCAGTTTCTAAACCTTAGCAGCACAATGCACAAAATTATTCTAGAAATAAGACCAGGATAGGATCTGCAAATTCCAACTCTGCATTTAAAGCTAACAAAGCTTAGTGCCCTTGCTTTCAGGTTACAAGAAGCCACACAGAAGAAAGTTCCATGCCAGTTTGCCGGCTTGCAAAGTACGCGCCAAGATTCAACGTTTAAGATGAGAATATTACAGACCCAACACCTCACAGAACGCACTAACAGCAAAAGAGAAACGAAAAGACAAAAGGTAGGCAAACAAGTGCCAAGTTTCGTTTGCAGCTCGAAGTCCCTCCTGGAGCTTCTGAATGACGTCTTCCATCACCTGTAGATCCTTCTTCTTGAGGAACCTCTTCCACTGTTTCATAAAACCCAGAGCCATGTGAGCAATAGATTCAGGTGACTTAAGATGAAACAAAAGACGCCAGTTTATCAAATGGAGACCAGAAGGCAGTTTAGACAACACAAGTAACGATGATGAAGAGCTCAGCTTTACGGTTCATGAGGAGACATATCTTTTCCATTTCCAGGTCAGTATATTCCAGTATTGCAGAATTTTGCAAATCAGCAAACGTACCTCTCATTTTTTCTTCGGCAAAATCACGGCCAGGTCTCGGACGGTCTTGTTGTACTCCTCTTGCTGCTCAACTTTCTCCTTGTTGGTTGCGCCTTCTTTTTGTTTCAGACCATTCCACATTTTACTGCTGTCCGCGCCCCGTGTAGTGAATTTTTTGTTTGAAGGTTTCAGTTTTTCTTCAGAGTTGGGTGTATATTCTGGAGAATGGGGCAACGGTTTATCGACTCCCTCTGATAGACCATAACCAAACAACCTCATCATTCTGTAGTAAACGCACCGTCTTCTGGTGGCTTCAGAACAGGTCACTGCAATGGTAGCCAAAGCCTCTTGTCTTTGTTCCTGGGAGTACCGTCCAGTGTCATCCGACAGAACCTTATACACGGAACGGAGTGAACTGTGACCGATTTGAAGTTTGGAGAAGTTCACTTGCAATCCGTTTCTTCCATAGCTCGAGTTATAGGGCAGTTTGTTGGTGTACTTGTGAATATCAGCCCCAGGAATAATGCCTTTCAGTTTTACATCACTGAACAACTGCCATCTTGTTGAGCTCAGGTATCCCTGCAGATACATATCACAGAGCCTAAACAAGAATTTCAGTGGACGTTTGAGCGTGGGGTTACCCTTACAATCCAGTATGTCCTCTCCGTGTTCCCCAGTTTGGTAGAGCCCCCACAGCGCTGCTGGCCGAAGCACGAGAACAATATAGCCATATCCAGGAAGAACAGCCAGCCATTGGCGCTGGTGAGGGCCCTCTGTTCAGGAACTGTGCCCGTCCGTTCTCTTTCGCGGACTGTCTTGCGACCTCCATGAGAAAACATTTTATCATACGTGCATATCTGGGCGCCATAAGCTTCGGGTTCTCACTAGCTTGAAGGTCAATTTGAGGGAACTAAAAAGAAGAGAAACAAGTATATCATTGGTCAAAATTCTATTTCAAAATCAAAATTTTCGAATAGCTTGAACGAATTCAAAGTACGCCCATATATATAATAACGTACAAAACCAGATAATTTACAGAACAGGGGTCGCGCTTGCAACTTCAAACTCATAAATCTTTGATCACCGAACAACGTACAAATTTGGCCATCTAGTTGATTTGACGGTGGGTTTGACTGGATGACACGTGGTAGTGGGCACACATGTGTCTGTCGTGAACTGTCTGTCGCACTCAGCACTCGCAAAACATCGTCGCACCGATGTGTCTCCGGGCCGGATCCGCTCGCGTGCACTGCCTTGGCCGGTTGGCCCTCCCCGTAGCCGCGTGGCTCTCCTTGCCGTGCTTGCAGCTCGCGCCCTGTGTTTTCGCAGACGTGCAATACGACGAGGCGCACACACTGCCACCTGCCGCGCAGGATGCCGGTGCCGGCTCGGAACGCGTCATGGCCGCTGGTGCGTCACGAGCGAGCAACGCAAGCAGATGATCGCCGATCGGTGTCTTCATCTTGGTCTGCAGGGCGATCGAGGGAGCGGCCTCGGCCAGCCGGCCGGCCGGCACACGTCCGCGCCACCTTGGCGTCTCCTGCGTTGACGGCTGCTGGACGCCGGCCGGCGTGGCGCCATCCTCGGCCTGCTGGCAACAAGTTACGTACGGACACACGCATATATATGCCAACACATCGGTTCCTGTCTTTATTATTATCAATCGATGTCATATACTACATACATACATACATGTGTAAATATACTACATACATATATACATGTGTAAATACTCGCATTGCAATGCGTGGATCGATCGATGTCACAATCCTCTCTGACGGTTAGCAGCTTCCGGTCCTTCTCATGAAGCTTGCAGTAGTCAACATGACGGTTAGCAGCTTCCGGTCCTTCTCATGAAGCTTGCAGTAGTCAACATTGCAGTAGTGAGTAATGGTGCTCCGCAGTCAGCGTGTATGTCACAATCTCTGATGGGTGCCATAAACTAGTAACATTGTTTCGTTCGAGTAGTAAAAATGTAGCAAGTCTGGTCTTAATGTAATATAACCATGCACAACAAGTGTATCACATATATATTAATGATGCTATAATACATTCTTGACTTGGGTTTTTTTCGTGCTATTCAAGCAATTCAATACAAGAAGAATGCAAAAACAATAGAAGATCTAGTTCCAGCAGTGCAAGAGGTAATTTGATCAAATTGTTCACACATGTTTCATTGTTTCATCAACTACAAATTTGCTCATCCATTCATTCATTTGTTGCACACTTGTTTTGTAGGCATTTCTAGAGTACTCGGCAAAGAAAGCTAATCGAATGTTTGTAACACTACAAAGTGTTTACATTGAAGCTATGAAGGTGAAAGGATGCAATAAGTTCAAGATTCCTCACATGAACAAAAATACACTAGAAAGAGAAGATCGGCTGCCAACTTCTATCCCTTGTGAACCATCTTTGCTTCATGAAGCCGAGGCTACTCTTGCTGCACCAAACAATTAGAATGATGCTAGTTAGCTTAAGTAGTAGAGACATCCTTGTAAAAGTTAATGAGAACTCAAGCTTGTTATCTTACTGATGCTTTGGCGTCATCCTTCGCGGCTGCTAGCTTCTCGTCGAGCATCTTGATCACGTGTGCAGGTACCTCGATAGAATTTCCATGCATCACGACATTGTTGGGATCGGGAATGAAAATCTCGCAGTCGAACTCGTCGAGGCCGTAAAGCATGGCGCCGAGTTCGTACTCCCTGTGGACGAGACCGCAGCGAGAACACGGCCAAAACCGTGGGTGCGCACGATTCCATGCTTCGCGGTCCTCATGGACGAGATGACAGCGAGCACATGTAAAAGCGCCGGGCGGCAAGGAATCCGGCACCATCTCGGAGTCCGGCGCGAGCTCCTGCAACTCCGGCATGATGGAGTCCAGCACCATCTCCTGCGACACGATGGAGTCTGGCACGAAGGACTCCAACAGTGAGTCTGGGACGATCTCCAAGGCAAGAGAGAGCTTCATGGCGGAATCCGGCGCCACCTCCTCGGACACGATGGAGTCCAGCGCCATCTCCTGCGGCACGACGGAGTGGACCGGCGAGCGCGAGCAGCGAGTGGCGCGGCTAGCGGCGCGGCGAGCGGCGAGCATGAGCGGCGCAGCGAGCAGCGAGGCGAGCGCGAGCGCGAGCGGACCGGCGAGCGCGAGCGGCGCGGCGAGCGGACCGGCGAGCGCGATGAAGCCATGCGCGCGACAAGCGGACCGGCGAGCGCGAGCAGCGAGCGACGCGGCGAGCGGCGCAGCGAGCAGCGAGGTGAGTTGGGGCCGAGCACGAGCGGCGCAGCGTGCAGCGATGCGAGCTGGTACTCGAGCGGCGCGCGGTTTTAAGACGCAGACGACCACACGAGAGGGCGAGCGTCGCACGTGCGGCGTGAATCGAGGCGAGCGTCCCACGCGCGGCGCTGAGTAATTGCACGCAGAGATCGATGAGCCAGGGCAAACAAGTCCAGAGGAGGGGCTACGGCGCTAGAACGACGTTTTATCCGTAAACTACGCGAGGAGCGAGGACGTCGTTTTATTTGTATATGGAGGGAGTACTGGCTAGAACAAGCCATATAATGGGTACCAATCACGCCCTATGTGAAGATACTAGTAGGTTACATATATTTCCACTTAATCATTGCATATTGGACTGATTTTTTTTTGAAAAAACTATATTGGATTGTTTTGACATATTCGTTTCTTGCAGTTGCAAATGTTTATTTAATGGGTATCAATTTCCTGTGTTTTCGCAGACGTGCAATACGACGAGGCGCACACATTGCTGCCTGCCGCGCAGGATGCCGGTGCCGGCTCGGAACGCGTCATGGCCGCTGGTGCGTCACGAGCGAGCAACGCAAGCACATGGTCGTCGATCGGTGTTCATCTTGGTCTGCAGGGCGATCGAGGGAGCGGCCTCGGCCAGCCAGCCGGCCGGCACACGTCCGCGCCACCTTGGCGTCTCCTGCGTTGACGGTTAGCAGCTTCCGGTCCTTCTCATGAAGCTTGCAGTAGTCAACATGGTTATTGGTGCTACACTGTTAGTGAGTAATGGTGCTCCGCAGTCAGCGTGTATGTCACAATCTCTGATGGGTGCCATATGCCAACTAGTAACATTGTTTCGTTCGAGTAGTAAAAATGTAGCAAGTCTGGTCTTAATGTAATATAACCATGCACAACAAGTGTATCACATATATATTACCAAATAAATAAATAACACAAGCACAGATTGAGTATATTAACTTACTACAGTACGTACGGTCGACTCGACCCTGATTTAATCTGCGTCCACGCGCATGCATGTTCACTAGTGTTTAATGCCTGCTACTCTACTGCAGCTGGAGAGAGGAATGTACTCTAGTAATTTAATTTAATTACTGTTACTACGTACTAGTAGCAACAAGGCATGCACACGAAAATTAACAAAAGCCAGAGCAAAGCATGCACGACGCAGAGCACCTCCGATGGCAGCAACGCAGCACGTGACATGCATGGCCATCTCTCTTCTTCAGCTAGGAGACGGCTCACGGCTGCGGCGGCGCACCGGTGTCGTCGGCGACGTCGACGCTGGTGGTGCAAGCGAGGAGGCGGCGGAAGATGGCGCGCATGGCGCCGCAGGAGGCCTCATGCAGCCTCCGCACCACGGCGCACCCCTTCTTCTTCCTCCTCCTCCGCCGCCGCCTGCTCTGCTTCCTCCCCTGCTGCTGCTGGTTGCTGCTGCCACGGAGCCCCAGCACGTCGTCGTCCTCCCTGACGACTCTGCTCTCGCCGCGCTCCCTGACCGAGCCGGCGTCCGTGGACGACCCTCCGTTCCGCTGCGGGAGGAACAGCGGGAACACGGCGGCGCCGCGCTCCCTGACGCGGCCGAGGCACGCCATGGTGCGCTCCGGCACCGTCTCCTTCCTCTTGGAGAAGGTGTAGCTGCGGAGGTACATCTGCCGGCACGAGTAGCTGTCCACCACCCGGGGGCTGCAGTACTCCGCCGGCGCCAGCAGCTCGCCGCTGTTCCGCATGCTGCCGCTGCCGTTGTAGTAGTAGTGGTACGCTGACGCGCTAGCGCCGCCGCCGCTGGCGGGGCTCTCCTGCCCTCCTCCTCCTCCTCCCTGGCGCCGCGCCATGGCCACCGACTTGACGAACTCGGCGTCGGACTCGGGCCACTTGTACAGGCTCACGTAGCTGGCCCGCACCGGCGCGCGCGAGTCCACGCACCCGATGGCCGCCTTGCAGTTGCACCCGGCCGCCATTAATGGCGTCCGCCGTCGTTCGAGCTAGTCGGCCAGCTACCTATCCAACTATCTAGCTTACTGATCTGGTTGCATTTGCACCAGCCGCGCGCGCCGGCCGGAGCTCGCTGTCAGTTGTGGAGAGGAGGCGGTGATCGGTGTGGGTGTGTGGCCGGGGTATATAAGGGAGACAGGGCGACAGGGACTGGACGACATGGGCGCCATGTGAGGACTGAGGAGGGACGACAGGGTGAAAAGGTGGTGGAAGGAGGAGAGCCCTTGGCTTTGGTTGCAAGGAAAGGTGTTGCGATTTTTGCCGCGAGAATCATATGGCATCATCATGCATCGTGGTCACTCTCGTGCTGTGCAATGAGTAGTGCCTGGGGGCGGGTCAAAATGTGAGGCCTTCAGCTCTGAGAGTCTGAATAATCCAGTGCAAAGGTGAAACAATGTCAAAAACCTGACATGAAGTAACTTGCATGACAACTGATCAGTTTGGTCGCATTTTCGGTTCTGAGGATATCTCAGTTTGGTCAAGGTCCATGGGTTGTTAACTTGTTATATTGTTCGTGGTTTGGCAGGAATTTAGACATGAAGTTCATTATTAATCGTGTTAATTATGTGGCGTGTTCGACGGCCGCGCGTATTATTTTTTTTTTCCTGTCAGGAAGGTAGCCTACCATGTCGATGTATCAAATGTATGCTTGCAACAGTGGAGTGGACATGTATATACATCAGCTGGATAGAAGCTATACTCCCCGCATTTCAAAATGTGAGATGTTTTGGTTTCGTCCAAAGTCAAACATCGCTAACTAGATAGAAAAACATACCAGTAAACATCTATTTCAGCAAATCTACAGCTTTCTATCAATTTGCTCAGACTCGAAGAAATGTGGGCCCTGTTCGGCTTACCATATATTCGGTTTGTTCGGCTTCTTTTTTTCAGTCGGAATAATGTTTTTCTCTCACAACAATTCAGCCGGAACCGTATTTTTCAGCCAGTTTCAGCAAAGTTTCAGACCAGCGAACGGGGCCCAATTTGACTTAGGGACACAATCTTGAAAACTTCACATTTTATCTGTTGGTCAGTTCCATGCATGGCAGTATGATGAACCCTGCCTGACCAAGCAATTGGGTAGATCCGCGTGTTGAGCTCAAGGAAGACCACTGACAGAGGCAAGAGCGTGCATGGATTGAAATGATTTTGTATTGAAACCTGTGGTTAAGGGCTCATGATGCGCATATTCAGGGTGCGTATTCCAAGGGACACGCCGCTTACTGCAGTGGGCTGTAATTAGGGACATGGCAGTATGTTAATGCTAGTAATACATAGGCTGGTAGCTGTTGTACTGGCCATTTGACTCTGCCAGGCATGTATCAGTATTCAGGCCACGTTTAGTTCCAAACCTAAATTTCTAAAAAGTGCTACAGTAGCCATCACATCGAATCTTACGATACGTGCATAGAGCATTAAATGTAGACGAAAAAAAAACTAATTGCACAGTTTGATTGAAAATCACGATACGAACGTTTTGAGTCTAATTAGTCCATAATTAAACACTAATTACCAAATAAAAACAAAAGTGCTACCGAAACCAAATTTCCAAATTTCACCGAACTAAACACAGCCCCGTAGAAATGTCAAATGTGAGGTGAGGCAGGAAGAAAGGGACAGGACACAGGTGCAGTATGGCCAGAGAGAAACTGAGATTCCCAGCAGTAGTGAAAGCAACAGGTCTCTAGTAGCTACGTAGCTCCTTTCTTGATGCCAGTGCCAGTAGAGTAGCACGTCCCTCGTGAACACTCAACAGTAGGGTAGCTGCACTGAGCTTGAAAAATCTGCACCCATGAGCTGGACACTTGTAAAACTTCAGTTTCCTGCGATTTCGTTAGTTTATATTTGTTTGTTCAGAACGGAAAGCCAATAGCCAATAGGCAGGTCCAGTTACGAAAAGGCAACAATAGGCAGGTCCACAGTTTGTGAACTGTGATGCGGAGTTGAGCACGCACTAGCAAAGTGACCGAAATGATCGGTTGCCCTTTTTAGTTAATCACAATCATACTGGATTGAAGCGTGCGTTGGCAAGAAACTGTTAGCTTTGTGCTGGTGCCTGGTGGGGTGGCGTGGTGGTGTGTAGTGCTGGATTACAAAAAGGAGGCCTTTTCGTTACCTGGGTAAATCTTGTTGGAAATTAAATTATTCAGACCGGGTACCTTTATTTTTATTTTTATTTTTCTTATTCGTCACTTACAAGTAATTCAGGTCTACATCTTTGGGCTATATATATGTATGGGGTCACATGCAGCAACGAGGTATACATACCCCTCATCCCTGTTTGGAAACTTTTTTTAATCAATGCAAGGAATAGAGTTTACGTTCACTAGCTAGGAAGAAGAATACGGCAGTAGCTTTATTTTGTCAACAACTACTCAGCATGACACAGCGTAGCACATATAGGGAGGAAAAATTAACATGACTAAGAGCAGATGCAGGCAGTAACTAAAAAAAATACCTAACTTCATCTCCTACATATAATTGGCCTCATTGCCCTGCAGCATGCAATCCTGGCTTGTTCAGCTTGTAGGGTCTAAAGAATCAATAAACAAATTTGTTACTTATACAACCTTTTTTTTATTGAGTTACTTATAAAACCTTGTCATGTGCAATGCAAAACAGGGGCACGGTACGTTTAACAACTGAGAATTTTGGAATATAGGGAGAAATCTATTTTTCACCTTCCAACTATTGTCCGAGTTTAATTTTGGCCTTGCAGCTCCAAAACTAGAAATCTTTAACTACTGACAATCAATACCGGTTAAATTTATTTGGCCATCTTGCTAGTTTCAAAGGTGGTTTTATATTTTCTAAAAGATCATAAGTAATTCATTTTAAATTAAAAATATGAAACTAATGTATTTTTAAAAAAAAAAACGTGTCTGCTGGTGCTAGATTTTGAGTAATTTAATTTGGATATTATTTGTAGTGGTTCCTACTGTTTTATTGCTCATAATAATCAAGCTTTTTATTTATTTATATCACCATTTTGTGCTAAAATACAAATCCACCTCATCTAGTCTAGATGGATAAATTTGTGACAGGTAGGTGGTCAGGGATTTCTAGTTTTTGATTTGAGTTGCGTGAATAAAACCAAACTCAGAGTCTCTAGCAACAGATTGAAGAAGACCAAAAATAGACTTCTCCAGGGAGGGCATTGTGAAGCACAAGGCTAGGCGGGTCAATATCGTGTGTCGTCCATCCATGATCCATCAGCCTCATCACCACTCCGCTCGGCAATGACATCAAGATTTCAAGAGCTAACCGCGGGCAGCAGCACACATGCATGGCCATCATTATTGAGGTCACCCATGCAGCATGCGCGCCGGCACCGCCGCATATGCATGCAGTGATGCAGTGTACTAGGAGTAAGCTGTAGCACTCTGAATGGACGATCGTCAAAGGCAGCTACTACGACCTTCCAGAGATTACCAGTCGTCGTTGGTTACGAGTATAGATGGCCATTCGGGCCGCCCGGCCTGGCCCGTGCTCGGCACGGCCCGGAGGTCATCAGGCCGGCACGGCCCGTCAGGTGCATCGGGCCGTGCCATGCCGGCCCACGGGCAGCACTAACGGCCCAAGCACGGCCCTAAAAGGCCTCGTGCCGGCCCAATGGCCCGACTGGCCCAGCGTCGCAGGCAGCGCTACACAGGGGGATCGTCGCCATCGGCCATCGCGGGCACTCCGGTCCCTCAACGGCGGCTACCGCAGCTGAGCAAGAAGCATGCGGCCTGCAAAACGATAGAAGTTAGAACAAGCTACACAAAGTTTCCCATCTAGATGCCCGCCGCCGAGATCTAGATGCGCTAGATCCGGACGGCCAGAGGGGGGAGGGAGCCCGCCAGATCCGCCCGAGGCCGGCCGCCACCGGGGTTGCCAGCTCCACCGGGTCGCCAGATCCACCAAGGGAGAGGGAGGGAGGAGGGAGCCCGCCGGATCTACACGGGGGAGGAGCTGCTCCTGCCTGATCTGCTGCCGGAGTTGATGACGATGCGCGCGGCCGCCGGTGTGGAGGTGGTGGCGCTGGATCCGCTGTCGAGGAAGGTGCAGGAGCTGCTGCTGCACGGATCCGCGTGCCCATGACCCGCGCGAGCCCGCCTGCGCCGTGGTGGTCTCCATGCTTGTGAGCCAGCCACAGCCTCCAAGCGCGCCTCTTGCGCCGCGCCGTGGCCGCTGAGGAGAGGGAGAGGGATGGGAGCGCACTGGCCGTGGCCGTGGGCGCTTCGGTTGTGCTTTCGGGATGAGGGAGAGCTAGAGGGATGGAGTTGCGCCTGAGGGGGAGGGAGAGAGCCAGAGAGATGGAGTGGCGCCCAAGGGAGACGGAGACAGAGGGTTGGAGGGCGCGGCACCTGAGGGAGACGGAGAGAGTTAGGGTTTTGATTATGCTCAACGATATATATCTGTGAAGTCATTTTGGCCTGCAAAGTGTCGGGCCAGGCCAGGCCGACAAGCCGCAGTCGTCAGTGAGGCCCAGGCACGACCCAAGGGTCGGGCCGGGCCAGCCTTAGGCCATATGGAGTTACGAGTAGATCCACAAAACATGCATGCGCCTTTGACTATCCAGGAGGCCGGCAGGACTGCAGGAGCACAAGCCTGAAGACGCGTGGTAGCACAACTGCACAAGCAGCAGCAGCAAAATGTTCACTGACCAAGTGACGAGACACCATCATGACACAGACAGACAGGCAGAATAAGGTAGCACAACTGCACAAGCAGCAGCAGCAAAATGTTCACTGACCAAGTCACGAGACACCATCATGACACAGACAGACAGGCAGAGTATTCTGAACTTCTTCATTCTCAGCTGGTCCTGCTGGTGCTCTCTGGCGCCGCTAGCTGTGGGTTTCTTTTCTTCTTCTTCTTCTTGCATGCAACCTTATATACCTTGGCTCGTACTGCAAGCAAAGAGAGACGGACGGTGTATGAGCATGAGAATACACATGCATGGTATATATGTATAGAGAGAGAGAGAGATCCCATACATGCACATACACATGAGAGAGAGAGATCCCATACATGCACATACACATGCATGATGCATGGTTACTACGTTACGTACAGGAGCAACAATGTGCATGTGATGATATGTAGTATATCAGTATAGACGTGGCGCCGATCCATCTGGCGGTGCAGGATCATCATTTGCACTGCTAGCTGCTGATCGGGCGACACTGGACTGCAAGCATGTTAATTAGTGCCAAGTGTAAGGTCTAGCTGCATGCCAAGTGTGCATGCATTATTATGGCAGTGATAGTGTGAACTTTTTCATATATAGATAAATAATACAGGTGATTGATCGACGAAGTGGGGTGTGAACTGATGATTGGGCCTGTTCGGCTAACCCAGATTTCGGCTGATTTGGTTGATTCAATAGTGTTCTCCAAGCGTTGCGTTGAAATTAAAAAGCACGTCGTTCCCTTGAGTATTGTGCATTTTTTACTGTAATAGCACATTATAGTTTTGCTCCGTGCTATAGTAGGAAATTTAATACTAGAAGATAATAAATAGTTGGGTATAATATGGGGTGAAAACCTTGCTTGCAGTTAGGCCCAGCGGGCTACTATACTGTGTTGGATTGTATATGGGCCTAGCTAATGGGATTATGGGCCCCATGAGCTTACTGACCTGAGAAAATACTGGATTTGTCTTGGGCCCACAAAGGACTTAGTGCATTGTGGATTTGTCTTACACCGCCACACGAAGCCCACAACCGATTATGCTTCTTTTTCTTCCAAAAACTGATGATGCTTCTTTTCTATTCTGAGGAATTTGTGTGCTCCTAGAGGGGAAACAATTCTTTTTCGCTCCTCCGTCCTAAAATGATAAGCGTATTTCATAAGGAAAAAAGTAAACTTTATAAACTTTAATTAGCAGTTAGTCAAATTATGTACTCTTCCGTTCCAAATAATCACTATAAAAAGGGTAGAATTCTCCTAATGTTTTTAAGTAGTAATAATACACTATCACTAGTCATAGCACATGAAATCTCACTAGGAGGCTTTTAGTAGGAAAAATTTATACTAAATTTTGAATACCAAAACACTAGGAGAACTTTAATATTCTAGTTATGAATATAGTTGACATTATAGTATTCAAATTTTGTCAAGGAATACTTGTCCTTCTCGCTTTCAATCAATATTTCTCTCTTTCCCAATACACATTTCTCTTTTCCTAGTATCTCTCTCCATCTCAAACATTATTAATGCAAAAAGATATACAAGCTCATATTAATGTCTAAAATGGTGAGCCCGTCATTCTCTTATAATTTGTGAGGACAATCTCATTTTTAATTTTTATTCCTTTTTCGATCTTGATTTAAATATAGCCTCACCCACTTTTTATTATTTTAAATATAGACACATACTTAAGGCCAGTCTCAATGAGAGTTTCATGACATTAAATAGACTGATATGGCTTGGAATAGATGAGGAGAGAGATGATAAAAATTTCATAAGGATGAAACTCATCTACACTGTTTCCAAAACATAAAGTCTTAGAAACTGGGATACAAAACCTCCCGCGAAGACTGGCCTAAGGGCACGTACAGCGGTCGTTCTTTCCCCGTCTCTATCTTGACAAGTTTACAAAAATCCCCTCCGTTCTGCTTAGAGACGGTCTCCCCGTCGTCTCACGAAGCGACGATGAAGGCCCGTGCTCCGAGGCCCAATCGACAGGGTCAGCATAGTGCATGCTAATTTACAATATAGCCGCTTTTCGTATATCAAATTAAATCACTGTTGCATCATCTTAGAAGCTTGGATGTGGTCTGAAAACTGAAGCCAAATATGCTATCTGAAAACTGAAGTTTGGGAAATTTTGCTACGTACTGAATATTACTGTTTCATACCAGTCTAAAAACAAGTCACTGCTGTTCATTCAAGTAATAAAAGGGGAAGCTCCTTCGGTACACTGTAACGTAAACGGAACACAATATGACTTGAGTTACTATCTTGCCCATAAAATATATCAAAGCTCGGCCAACACAAAGGAAACTCAAGAATGATCTAATCGAGCACATATGGTAACGCTATGAAAACAAAGGAAATTAGACAAAAGGCGTTGCAACTTGTCATTGAAATATAATTATTATATTGATGGTTTTTAAAAATATTGAAATCATGTTGCTCTTATTTATCCTTAATATATTTTCTATCAAATAGCCACATAATGGTATACAAAATTTATTTATAGTTGACCATAACTACATGCAAATCATTAAACAGTTTAGAGACCGACCCCACATGCATGAGGTTGTATGACCTGTCTTTTTATACTGCCTGTATGATAGATTCGAGACGCTTAGAGGCGAACACCTGTGTGTGGTTGTACATGCCCTAAATATCTTCCACAAAGACTGGCCTAAACAATGAATGAAGGTGATCACGCGTGCGGTTGGCCTTTATTTTTAGTACAATAAAAGTAATAATTATTAATAAGATGCACGGGTTCCACCAACACAAATAAACCCAACAGCCTACTAGTACTAATTGTAACTACCTCGTACACTAGTAGAGTTGCATGCTATATGTGGAGTAATAGAGATGAAAGTACAACTAGGGATCAGATCGGAGGCTAAATAAGACAAGATGCATGAACACCGTCGTCGTCGCTGGCTAAAATCATCATCTACTAGATATATATAGTGAGTCTGAGTCCGAGAACCTCCTCGATCCATCAACGTGCGTGTAGTATACATGGCCAACCGGGCCGCACGCCACGGCACTGGCACGAGCACGGCCAGGCACAGCACGGCTAGGCACGGCACTATGCGGCACGGTGGCTTAACCGTGCCGTGCCTAAGAGTGCCGCCGTGCCGAGACCTTGGCCCAGGCACGGCCCTATCGGCGGTGAACCGTGCCGTGCTGTCGAGCACGGCAGCCTGGCGTGCCCGCGCCGCCGCCTGTGCTCGCCCTCGCCGGGGCGCGCCACTCTGCGCTTCGCCCTGGGCCAGCCACTCGATGCCGCAGCAGAAGGCCGGATCGGGAGGAGGGGGCGGATCTGGCCATGGCCGCCAGATCCGCCCGCCGCCGCCGTGGATCTAAGCACCGGCGAGGGAGAGCCGGAGAGGGCGCGCCACTCCATGCCATGGATCCGGGCGCCGCGAGGGAGAGAGGACGCTCCGCCACGCCGTGCCAGTGAAGCTGCTCCACCGTGTGCGGGCCTACTCCGGCGCGCTGCGCCCGCGAAGCCGTACCGCCGCGCCACACCCAGCTCGCGAGGCCGTGCCACCCAACTCGTGAGGGAGAGAGATGAGGGAGAGAAGAGAGTGAGAGAGGTGGGGGAGAGGAGAGATGCATGAGAGAGGGGAGGGAGGAGTCGCGGCACGAGGGAGGGAGGGGGCCGCGGCCTCGTGCCGTTTGCGGTGCCCAGAGAAGTGGGCGGGTGAGAGAAGAGAGTGATGAGCTAGGGTTTACAGTTCCACGATTATATATGACTTGATGTGAATCTAACGGCTCTGGTTTAGTTAGAAGATCCAATGACTAATATTTATCGGGCCAGCATAGTGCCGGCCCATGTAACGTGCCGCGCCCGTGCCGGCACTACGGGCCAAAATGACGGCCCAGGCATGGCACTAAGACCGGGCCGGGCCAGCACTGGCATGACGGCCGTCGGGCCAGGCCGTTTCTGGGCCGTGCTGATTCGTGTCGTGCTTGGGCCGGTCTGTAGTGCCCGGGCCAAATGGCCAACTATAGCGTGTAGTAGCCTATATGCGCAGCGTGATGTCCACTGCCGCATGCAAGTCGCCATCGCCCTGTGCGTGGACGACGACGGGTATGTTCCCGCCAGTCGCCACGTGGCGAGGAAGCAGGTCCAGGCGCTGAGGAGGCACCTGCTGTCGTTTGCTACTGCGTTAGGGCCACTACCCCATCTATGCTTCCCAACGTGAATGACGCATACCATGCAATCTTCACTAATTACAATTTAACCTTTTTCAGGGAGGATCCAGTTAATTTTTCTAACCGAAAGGGTTAGAAATAAAAATAAAAGGTGGGTGGGCTATTTTAAAATAAGACTGAAAATGGTTAAAAATAAAAATCAGAATGAGATGATTTCCACATTTGTCAAGTCATATAGACACTACACAAAGAAATCATATTTTTAATGGAAGGGTTTTTCAAAATAATTTTTTATCCAATCACATGTCTTCTCTCTCCTATCATCCAACTATCACATATCTCAATCTTGGTTCTAGTGTAGTGTGATTTCTATATTATGATTCAGATATTTCATATAAGGCACAATTCATTATTATGAAAGTCGTGCTCTAACATGGGGTATCCTTGTAGTAAATACTTCCTCCTGCATAGTTAATAAGGTGTATTTTAACATGGCAAGTATCTCAAGCTACATTTTGACAATTCATTTTTTATTCCATGTTATATTGTTTATGATTATAAGCATATGATTATTGGATAGTACATCTAATTATAAATCTAGCAAGTACTATTTTTGTATTATACACTAGTGTAGGATGAGCATCGTCTTGGTTTCCTAACCGGGATTACTTAATCCTCGACTAAAGGCCCCCCCCCCCTTTAGTCCCGGTTACGAGAACCGGGATCGAAAGTGGACCTTTAGTCCCGGTTGCTATTACCAACTCAGAACTAAATATGCCCTCGGACCTTGTCCCGGGCTGGCACGTTTAGTTCGGTTGATGTTTCAACAGTACCAAAGGTTTCTTTTTTTCCATTACTTTCCTTTTCCTTTTATTGTTTCTTTTCAATTCAATTCTTTTTTGTTTCAATTAGCTTTTCAGATATCTGAATTCTACGCTGCTAACATACGTCCCATATATAATATAAGGTTCCGTTCGAGAATTATACATAAATAACACACTAAAATGTATAAACTATATATATACAAATATTTCAAGAGGTTGTACATGCATGGAATATGTACATAATAAAGTCACAAAAAGCTTGTACTCATATCCTTGGGATTTCATTCAACCCTAATCTTTAGTCGTATGGCTACTAGGTAATATTTCTTTTCTGTCATAGTAGTACTCGCCTTTGGGATCTATGACCTCATCCATAAGAAATTCTGACAGTCCCTCTTGAATTGCTTCGATCTGATCAGCTCGCGGGACCTTTTCCTTCCTCCATTTATTCGAAGGAAAGGAAAAAATATATATATATATATATATATATATATATATATATATATATATATATATATCAACACAATGGTAATAAATAAATTGTGTATATTTTTTACGTACTTCGAGGATCTCTTCACTTGTTTTCATTGAGTACTGCATGAGGAACTCGTAAAATTAGTATCCACATAAGTTGTTTCCCATTCCCTGCTGCAGACACCACTTTACGAGAAAAAAGATTTATCATCAACCAATGAAGCATGGTAATATAGAATTGAACTAAATAAATATGCGGTGACCTAGCTAGTACTTACTGGGTATTGGACCACATCCAGAGGCACGATCCAATTACCATTATGGTGTTTCTACACGAACGTAGCCCAAGCACTGCCCAAGAAAATAAATAAATAGAGTTATATCAACAAAATGGCATAAGAGAGTATACAGTGTGCGAGACCAAAATTACCACCGGAGAATATCTATCATATCTTGGTAATCTTCACGGGGTTTTGTCGCTGAGTCAAAGATTTTTACATGACTCCTGGGCATATTGATGACCAGCAATATCCAGTGAAAGCTGCATGTTTATACATAGGCATAACTCATTAACTAAAGTCAACATGGAGTAAATAAAATAAAATGTGCACAAGACATTAACACTCACTTGAAGTTGTAAGGGAAAAGTATCAGTGTCTTGTCATGTTGGTTATCTAAGAACCTGAACAGATTCTTCTCCACTTGAGGTCGCCATCTATCATATGGAGTAACCGTGTCCTTGAATGTGCGATTCAGATCCATGATACCAACATCAGTCATCCGTTTTTTTCTTTAGTTTCAGCATCTCATATCTGCATATATATAGTACAAAAAAATATATATATAGTGTGAGGATAACTATATATAGACAACGAACTAACATGCAAGTTACTTTAATTGTAGAAAGAATCACTTACAGACACCAGCAGCTGAGGAGAGATTTGTCGAGATCATCCTGGTGCAATAGTTGGTGTATTTCATTGAACTCAATATGTATAACGTCATAGCCATTGAAGTAATGCTCTAGTCTAACTCTGACAAGAAGCCATGCCTCATCCTTCGCACACGCATCTAAGTACCACTTATTTAACAAGAACATTTGTGTACCCAGTGATGGCCAGTTAGCAGGGTTGACAAGACTCCTGCCATACTAATAGGTCTGGAATAGATCAAACTTGGCTATTGGTATCGATGCTCCCTCCATGAGTTGTTCCGGTGTGAGACCTGTTGTGTCCATGAAGTTTTGGAGTTTCTCCCTATCAATGGTACCGCCTTGTGCGTTTGTACAATCATCCTCAATAACTAGTGGGTCAATAGATTACAAAGATTGTTGCCCGAGCTGTGTAACATCTTTCCCTGCTCTCTTAGCTTTCAGCGACGACTTATATGACTTGTCGAGAGAGCGT
Organism: Miscanthus lutarioriparius; assembly: GCA_904845875.1. Classification (NCBI taxonomy): domain Eukaryota; kingdom Viridiplantae; phylum Streptophyta; class Magnoliopsida; order Poales; family Poaceae; genus Miscanthus; species Miscanthus lutarioriparius. The sequence continues at coordinate 74,340,461 of CAJGYO010000016.1, read as the reverse complement.
TCATACTCCGATAATGCTGAGGGCTTACGTGCATCACGCCGCTTTTTCTCGTGTTCAGAGACTTTTTTCCTTAGCTCTTGCAGAGCAATGCACTGTGGCTTTGGTGGTTTTTTCATAAGTTCCTTCCTCTTTGCTCTTGATTCTGCTAAACTTTGCCGCCAGTTATCCAAATCTTTTTGTGCCGCCGGTTTTGATTCCTCTTCAGACTTCTCGTAAGGCAGCTTCTTCGAAAGGGGCTTTGTTTTACGACGGCTGGCTTTCTTCTTCACCGGGGACTTCACCGAGGGTGGGGGCCGCCTCTGATGGCTCTTCGGCGAGGGAGGCGGAGGTGGGGGAGACCGACTTGGAGGAGATGGAGATGGAGATGCAGCCATGCCGTGGAACACATCATCATCATCCAGAGCACTCTGATGATTATCAGGGGATGGAAGAACTGGACTTAGGTTGGGAGACCTGTGAGTACAAAAATGATTGGAAGTAAATGGTTATTACGTGAGAAGCTAATAATTGAGAATGATTATTAAAAAATTGTTTCGTTCACTTTCATATGCACCTTTCATTGCCTCATCATATGTAACACCCCGGTGTTATGCCTACATTTAGGCACTGCAAATCATGCATATCATGCATCATAAAGCATCCAAATCATACATGCTTAATCGTGTGAATAACAATTGAAACATTGCTTTGAAACATCTGAAACATGCGTGAAACCTAGATGTTGCATACACCTGTTTAAGGATTGTTTTACCCTGAATTTTTCTTGCTAGGTTAGCAAAACATGTTTGGCTACTATTGTAAATCATCTAGCAATGTTTAGTTCAATTTTTGGAGCAATGTTTGTATTCAAATTAATTCAAAATTTGGCTTCAAAAATAAATTCCAAAAATTAGGGTTTTGAGCTAAACGCAGACTTTGATCTTACAATTCAAAATCTAGAAAAAATTTGGCTGTGGTCCTAAAAGCAAAGTTGTAGAGAATTAAATTCTAAGCAACTTTCATTTTTGGTACATTTTCAAAAGAGGTCATTTTCTTGCTCAAAATAATATTTGAAAGATGGCATTTAAAAATTCCTTGAAAATACAAATGAAAAAGACTTTTTCCTCCTTCGCGGGCCGCCGCCTCGCTTCTGGCCCGCCTGCCGAAGCCGGCCCAGCCAGCATCCCCCGCGCGCGCCTCGCCTCGCTCGGCCCAGCCCAGCACCGCGCCACGCTGGCCTGCCTCCGCGCGCCTGCCCGCTGACGCGCCGCGCCGCGCGTCCCGACCGCGGCAGAGCGTGCCCGCCGCGTGGCGGCCATGCGCCGTCGACGCCGCCACGCGTCGCAGCCGGCCTGCGCCCGCGCCCACGCGCCCGCCTACTCCTGCTGGAGCCGGTGCGCTCGCTCACTCCCGCCCGCGCTGCCTTCCCTCTCCTCCAGAGCCAAAAGCCAAAGCTCCGCCCCTCGCCGCGCCCGCAGCTCCGCCGGCGTCGAGCTCCCGCACCACCGCGCCATTCCCTGATTCCTCGCGGCCGCAACTCCGCCTCGCCTTCCTTCAAGTCGCGCTCGTGCTTGCGCCGCCCTCTGAGCACAGGTCGAGCCTCCCCGCGCCTCGCCACCGACGGCCATGGCGCCGCCGTGCTCGGCCGCCATGGAAGTCGTCTTCCTTCTTTTCTCCCGCCTAACCTAGCTACCCTACCGCACTCGCCGTCTCCTCGCACATCCCGTGCGCTCGCTAGCTCGCCCTGCCGTGGCCGGAGATGGCCGCCGGCCTCGTGGCCGAGTCGCGCCGCCGCGCCAGCGCGCACCCCGGCGAGGCCTCTGCCTCAGCCAGCCAGCCGGGCTAGCCAGGCCGGCCAGGCCGAGCCAGGCCTTGGGCCGACGCCTGCCGGGCCGTTTTCCCCTCCCGTGCGCTCGGGCCGCGCAGTCCGAAAACGGCCGTGGGCCAGCTGATTTCCAGCGGGCTGGCCCAGTAGCGTTTGAATAAATGATTTCAATTTATTCTTTATTTGAAATGGTTTGAAAAATGTTTGGGTACTCAAATTTGCTCCAAATTTGTTGAAACAAATTTTGCTAGGTTCCTTATCACCAGATCTACTTGGGAAAATTATTGCATGTCATTTTTGGGATACTTTTCTGTAGGATTTTATTTAATCATGTATATTGCTGATAACTTGAAAAATGTGTAGAAAAATCTATAGGCTTTAGAAAAATATGATTCCAAGTTTGTTAATCTTCTTATGTAATGTACTTCCTAGGAAAAATAAGTTTCATGCATGTGCTGTGGGAAAATTTTTAAGTGTAGTTCAAGTGCCTTTAATGGCTAATTTTTGTTATTTTTGTTAGAGAGCAAACTTTGTATAAAATATGCATGTGATAATTTTTGTACAGTCATTGTATGCTATGAAAAACATAGGAAAAATACTAATTCTATTGTTTGACACTTTTCCCAGTGCAAAGTATTTTCATGTTCGTGATCGTGCCATAGCTTGTCATTTTTGTGTAGACTATTTTACTGATCCAAATGCCATGAAAATTTTATGGTAGTCTACTTAGAGTAGTACTATACTACTGTAATTTTCTTAGATTTTTATAAGCACCAGAAATATAGGTTGCTGTTGTAGCCCTAGTTTAAAAGGAAATAAAATAATCCTCTTTAATACAAGATTAGTTAATAATAATAGCTTTGGTGTATCTTTGAAGCATTTGATAAGGGTGTTGACTTAAACATATTAGTAGTAGAAGAGAATGCAGTAGATGACATGTGCTTGTAGTATATTTTCTTGGATGATGTTGACTACCTTGCATTCGAACATATCCATTGTATTCATCTCATCCGATGCACCGATTGCATAGGCACTTACACGCATTGCATCATCTGAGGATCGCAAACCGAGAACCCGGTCGTCATACCCGAGGAGCCCGAGGAGCAGCTCGAGTGCAAAGCAGCAGGAAGTGCCCGGTTTGACGAGGAGGACGTTGAAGAACTTCCGAGTGCCCCGATCATCGCCTCGAAGCTCCTTCGAGAGAGGCAAGCCCCGCAGCATCTTTCTCCCGGTTTGCAATGATTTCATTAAATGCTTTACTTTAAATTGATGCATTACGTTCAGGAGTTGTTTGCAACCGTTCTTTGCATTATACCTTGTTTACCTTTGTTATACTATATCCTTGTTACCCTAGTATCCGCAATGAGTCAATGCTTTAGGTGGCTTAGACCGGTAGAAGTCGGTGATTTCTGTCACCTGCGAGCTATAGGTGGTTACCGGATCTGCTTGGATGGCTATGAAGTCATGGTATAACTAAGTGTTAAATGAAGTTGAGACCGGCGGAGACTTGCGAGTTTTGGACCTGTAGTGTTTCCGTCAGGTCGATTAAGGACCGACCGTTGTTGGGCCTCGAGTCATGTTGAACGCATGCCTTACATTTAGTTGGCGGATAAAGTACCTTCCGACCGCTGAAGCGGGAGATTTTTGGGCCGAGTAGATTGCCCGCAGCCAAGCCTTGTGCGAAGAAGGTGTGTGGTAGGACACAGGCGGGATGATAAGACCAAAGTGCGGTCGGTCGGCCCCGGTACATGTGGTTCTGGCAAACTCGAGATACCGGAAAGTTGACTCGGTGATCAATATCTCACTTTAGCGGGTGAGTGAGGTTTGTGTAAGGAATAAATCACCGGTGGTTAGGAATCGATTCGAATCGCCATCGCTCCCGGATAGTGAGCACTTGACTTGAGTGACTTCATCGTAGTAAATGTTTATGGAACACTTGGACGCTTATGGTGAATATGACAAGATGGAAGTTGTTTAATGATCAAGTGGTTATTATTATCGCTTAATCACATGTTTACTCTAGCATAGGTGCAAATCTAGTCGATAAAGTTAATAATAATTAACTTGACAATAATGCTTTTAGAAAGGTTCTTGAAATGTTAAAATGCTTCTTTTTGCAAATGAGTCACTACCCTACTATAAAGCCTTCATAATCCTTGGTGTCATTTATTTTCAGTTATGTCGGGTAAGTCTAATGAGTACCTTCTCGTACTCGTGGTTTTATATCCACTTGTTGCGAGATGGGCGAGATGTATTACGGCTATTGTATCAAGCGCCTTTATCCTGCGATGGTGATGCTTAGGACCATGGGCATGGTCATTCCTTACATCTCGTCTAATGCTTTTGTTGGAGATGATCATTTCTTTGGCACTATATTTGAACTCCAGCGTGAGTGTGTGTGGTTGAACAATTGGCTTCCGCTACTTTTTTATTCGAACTAGTTTTGTAATAACTATGTTTAAACTCGATGTATCCGAGCTTGAGAACTTTTATGTAATATGTGATGGTGACCGCTAAACTTATTACGATCTTGGTTGGAATGGAAGTTGGATTGAAATCCTTCGTGATTTCACGGACTACGGGTTATACGGGCTTAAGTTTGCTAAATAAATCCGCCTGGCGGATGATTTTCTCACTTAATTTCGTATAATTGGTCGGTTCTTCTGGTGGCATCGAGCATGGTTTAGCGTGTTCTTGTTCACAAGTGTATTTAAAACAAAAGGCATTTGGAAAATGTGATTTTAAAAATATAAAGTGTGCCGGTGATCATATCCCTTATGCCCGATTAAGGACTTTAGGTGGCTTAATGGCATCGATCGGGGTTCTTGCATCATCATATTTCTCTTTAAATCGGCTCATACGGGCGTGCTATTGTATGAGTGCCACTTGTTTGAGTGGTAATGTATGGATCATTTGCCTCTACGCCTCGGTAAGTGTGAGTTGTGAGAGCATGATCGGATACACCGCCGATCTAGGGTGAGTGCTTATATGATGCTAGAGTAATTACATGTTCTACGCATGTTTTACAAATGTATCTCATGTATGGGTCTTCCGTCTATGAAGGCGATGCCGTCAAAAGGACGATGGTTCGGGTAGTTACTACCGTTGTACACGTATCTGGGGATTCGTGTAGAGCGTGTAGATAAAACTTTACTGCTTTTATGCATTCATTGGGAACTGGGCTGAAATGAATCTTCTGCAGGTACATAACAACGCTATCGTGTAGAACGTATTAGCTACGTATTGAGAGATCGTTTGTATGCCACCGAATTTGTCGTTAGAAATTATTTATTTCCTAAGTTTGTGAGAACGTACGGCACGTTCATACATCATGTTACTTGTGCATTTCATTCATGTCATGCATTCCTCCCCTTATAAATTGATTCTCTCATTTTGATAAAAGTGGTATCACCTAAAATATGTTTTCCCGAGGTAATAAGAGAACTTTTGCTACAGATGGCCCACACGAAGCAGACCGCCCGTAAGTCCACCGGAGGAAGAGCACCTTGACGTCCGTTGGCCCTGAGGGAGCACCGCACCACGGACACCTTCTTGAGCGAGTTTGGCATGCCAACTTTGCTTTGGAGAGTGCTCCATGATGTGGGGTACCCAGAGGGTCAAGAGCCGGTGTACTCTTGGAATGAGAGCCAGTTAGCAGAGGATGGACTTGCAGTGGTGGAGATCACGGTTCCTGCTCTCGGTGATGCTCCAGATTGGGATGGTTGGCATTTGGAGTTTGAGGGTCGCACTCCAGCTGAGGGTGCAGAGGGAGCAGCCTTCCGTGTCATCAGGGACATTATGAGCAGATTTCCCAGTGAGCTTGCAGCAGCTCTAGCTGGCACTTTTCCTAGGGATGATCCTCATGATGCCATTTGGGTTCAGCCTCAGGGAAGTGCATTGGTCAGAGGTCCAGCTGAAGGACAGGCTAGCGACAACCAGGCAATGAGTGCTATGTTCGCCGCCATTAGAGCGTATGAGGGTCTCGAGAGTACCTACTGGACTTTGACTGGCTTGCGCAGTGAGGATAAGCTCAAAGGGAAGAAGCAGAAGAAGAGACAGGCACGTGCTATAGCTAGCTTGCAGGAGCAGTTGGCTGATATGAACCTACAGCGAGATCAGGCGGTTGAGAGAGGTGATAGAGCTATGCAGCGAGTGCATACGTTGACTCAAGCCAACAACAATGCGGACCGCATGATTGGACAGTTAGTGCAGGAAAGGAATGAAGCCTGGAACGCAAGAAACCTTCTGCTGCAGAGAGTCGATGAGCTAGAGGAATACAACGGCAACCTGCACGAGGAGTTTCACGCGCTCTATAATGGGGTTGGCCCATATGCTCCACCAAACACCGCTGGCATGGACATCGACGACGACAACCAGGATGAGCCTGTAGTTTCACCTAGGGGCAATGGTGACGTCTCCGATCCCGACGATGGCCCCGAGGAATAGGCTAGTTGCCTTGCGCTAGTATCTAGGTCCTGTCGCGACGACCTTTCTTTTGTTGGCATGTAACCTATTGTATGTTGCTTTGAACGTATGAGACTTGACATATGGTTGGAACTTGATTTAGAATGCAATATCTGAACACATAAAAAGTCCAGTGTATGTATGCTGGCAATTGGATTGTATGGACGCGATGTTGGCCGTTGAAGTAATTTGATTAAGTGCTGTTGTTTTTAATTGGGATGCGATTGTTGTGCCTCTGATTTATTGTATGAATTTATTCTCTCCAGTAAATTCAGTACGGCATAATTTTTCATTCACTCGCAATTATTACAGCTTCACTCAATCATTACTTGTTGCTAAAAAATGTAGATGACAAACACTCGCCGAACCACGTATGAGGCCGCTGAGACCGGTGCTAACGGTTCGGGGACCGGTGGTGGTGGTGATGGTGGAAACCACGGCAACAACAATGAACCTCCCCATGAACCGCATTTGCCACCTCCTCCCCCGTTTACCCCCGAAATGTTCCTCGCACAGCTGCTCGGGAGTCAGCGCAATGCGGAACAATCCCAAAAGAACATGGAGGATTTTCTGCGAACCATCGCCAACAACGTTCAACGTGGTAACAATCAAGGTGGTGGCATGGGAGTAAACCAATGTAGCAGCTTCAAGGATTTCATGGACACCAGGCCGCCAGTATTCAAGGAAGCAACAGAGCCACTCGATGCTGAGGAATGGATTAACACGATGGAAGATAAATTCCGTGTGTTGAGGATGACTGAGGTTCTGAAAACGGAGTATGCTGCACTTCAATTGCAGGGACCGGCGGGAATGTGGTGGAAGCACCATCGCACCACCTTCCCTCCAAATGCCCAGATTTCTTGGAGAGAGTTTGCTGAGGCCTTCCGTGGAGTCTATATTCCACCCGGCTGACCGAGATGAAGTTGGGAGAGTTTCGGCTTTGAAACGGGGCACCAAAACCGTGGACGCAATACCGCATGCCTTCAACAACTTGTGTCGCTATGCTCCCGACATGGTTGACACAGATGCTAAAAAGAATAGCCGAGTTTCAAGAGGGGACTCAATCCAAAATGATGAAGCATGTTGGTACCAACAACCGCGTCGATTCAATGACTTCATCAATGATTGCTCAAGCGGAGAAGAATAACAACGCCAAAGATCTGCAGGCCAAGACACGCAAGAGAGCCTTTGAAGGTGGTCCGTCGAGCTGTTAGAGCACCTATGGGAGGTCGTCCTCCATATCGCCCATCGGCACTGGCGCTAGGTTCAGAGCCACCTCACCAAGAAGTCGAATTTCGTGGACCTCAAAAAGCCATACAAGATGGCAAGATAGCATTAACAAAGCGATCAGAATCTGCGGTACAAGGCGATTCAAAGGGGCTGTGGGATCTGTCGGAGACGGTGAGGGGACCTCGCTATAAGCGTGATCAAACTGGCCATTTCTCGAGGTTTTGTCCGTACCGCCCAAGAAGAAGCAAAGCAGACTTATAATGCTAGAGTGCATAGTACCACGGTGGATGAAATTCACGAGGAGAGCCCGTCACTTCTTTGGTAAGTTTCGTCAACGAAAACCCATAGTTGTTCTATTTGATTCGGATCATCGCATTCTTTTTATGAGTCAAGCATTTGCACGTAAACACGAACAACTATGCATGTAATTGGGTTATGGTTACCGTATAAGTTCAATGAGGGCTGATGTTTTGACTAACCGGATGGTTCGAGGGGCAACCCTTGAATTAGGTAGCAGGAAGTTCCAAGTGAACTTGATAGTTATGCCTGGATTAGTTTTGGATGTCATTATAGGGATGAATTGGATGAAGGATTGAGGAGCGATCATAGATCTTTGAAGTCAGTACTTACCCTTAAGGATCCCTCGGGTGAGGGTACTTTCCAAGTACCATTGCCTCGGAGAACAGATCTTATAAGTGTAACATGTGCTACGACAGTCGTTCCTATTCATCAGATTCTGGTAGTGTGTGAATTTCCGGATGTATTCCCGGATGAGTTACCTGGTCTTCCGCCGGATAGGGAGATTGAGTTTGGAATTGAGTTAGTCCCCGGAACAGCTCCGATTTCAAGGAGACCATATCGGATGCCTCCAGATGAGTTAGCTGAGCTAAAGAAGCAATTAGAAGATTTGTCAAAAAGGGGTTTATTCGCCAAGCAAGTCCGAATGGGATGTCCCGCCTTGTTTGTGAGAAAAAAAGAAAGAGGGCACGTTGAGAATGTGCGTAGATTACAGGCCACTCAACGCTGTGACCATAAAGAATAAGTATCCCTTGCCTCATATTGATGTTCTGTTTGACCAATTATCCAAGGCCAAGGTGTTCTCCAAAATAGATTTGAGATCCGGTTATCATCAGATCAAGATAAGGCCACAGGATATACCAAAACCGCATTTTCCACTGTGACACGGGTTGTATGAGTATCTTGTCATGTCCTTTGGCTTGACAAATGCTCCTGCATACTTTATGTTTTTGATGAATACAGTTTTCATGCGAATTGGATAAGTTTGTGGTAGTGTTCATCGATGACATTTTGGTGTACTCGAGAATGAGAAAGATCATGAAGAGCATCGAGAACCGTCTTCTTGAGACTTAGAGATCATCAATCTGTATGATAAGTTTAGCAAATGCAAATTCGGTTGAAGGAAGTTCCTTTCCTTGGTCACATACAGCCGAGAGAATGGGGTTTCAATCGATCCAAGTAAGGTGCAAGAAGTTATGAATTGGAAAGCACCGACCACAGCTTCGAGATTAGAAGTTTCTTAGGATTAGCCGGCTATTACCGTCGCTTTATACAGACTTTTCGAAGATTGCCAAGCCGATGACAAGCCTCCTACAAAAGGATCACAAGTTTGTGTGGACGGAGGAGTGTGAAGCGACTTTCCACACTTTGCGAAGCTCGTTAACCATCGCTCTGTTCTAGCACAACCGGATATCGAGAAACCATTTGATGTGTTTTATGACGCATCAAGACCGGATTAGGATGTGTTCTTATGCAAGAAAGGAGAGTCATTGCTTATGCATCACGTCAATTGAGAAAGCACGAGGTCAACTATCCAACACATGATCTTGAACTTTCTTTGCAGTTGTGCACGCCCCTAAAATTTGGAGACATTATCTCTTTGGGTAATGTGTGCAACATTTTACGGATCACAAGAGTCTTAAGTACATCTTTACCCAACCGAGCTAAACATGAGACAGTAGCAGATGGTTGGAATTGATCAAGGATTACAACTTGAATGTGCAATATCATCCTCGAAAAGCCAATGTAGTGGCGAGATGCTTTGAGCGTAAAGTCACATTACTTGAATGTGCAGCCATTACTTGAAGATGGGTTCGATCTAATGCATCCTGCGTGTGTTACATAGTATTCAGATTAGTTGCTCTTTGGAGAGTAAGATAATAGAAGGCGAGAGAAAACCGACAAGGGATATTTCACATCAAAGAAAATAAAAGAAAAGCCGTCTCAACACTTTAAAGTGGATGAACAGGGCGTGTTGTGGTTTGATGACCGTCTTGTGGTTCCCAAGGATCGAGAGCTTAGGAATAAACTCATGGATGAAGCTCACCTTTCTAAGCTATCTATCCATCCCAGAAGTAGTAAGATGTATCAAGAACTAAGATCTCGTTATTGGTGGACCAAAATGAAGAAAGAAATTACAGCATATGTTGTCAGATGTGACACATGTTGTCGAGTGAAAGCAATTCACATGAAACCTGCTGGTATGTTGCAACCCTTATCAGTCCCTAGTTGGAAGTGGGACGATATAAGTATGGATTTTATCACGGGTTTGCCCACTACTCAAAAAGGGCATGATTCGATTTGGGTAATTGTGGATCGTCTTACCAAGACCGCTCATTTCCTACCTGTCAAAACAACATATCGACCACCTCAATATGCCGAGAAGTATATCGCAGAAATTGTGAGGTTGCATGGTATACCAAAGACCATAGTATCTGATAGAGGCTCACAGTTCACGGCTCGCTTTTGGGAACATTTACACAAAGACTTAGGAACTAGTTTGATTCGTAGTACCGCTTATCATCCTCAGACAGATGGTCAGACTGAACGAGTGAATGCTGTTTTGGAGGATATGTTAAGAGCCTGTGTATTGTCTTCTAAGGGATCATGGGAGTCATGGTTACCGTTAGCTGAATTTTCTTATAATAATAGTTACCAAGAAAGCATCAAGATGGCCCCATTCGAAGCTTTATATGGCAGAAAATGTAGAACACCATTGAATTGGGTCGAACCTGGAGATAGAAGGTATTATGGCATTGACTTTGTAGAAGAAGCCGAGAAGAAAGTTCATATTATTCAGCAGAATATGAAAGCTGCCCAATCACGTCAGAAAAGCTATGCAGACAAAAGAAGGAGACCCCTTAGGTTTGAAGTTGGTGACTATGTTTATCTGAAAGTCACGCCAATGAAGAAGAAAAGGTTTGGAATCCGAAGAAAGCTTGCCGCTAGATTCGTAGGACCATACAAGATCTTAGAACAAAGAGGTCCGGTAGCCTACAAGTTAGAGTTACCTGAGACAATGAGTACCGTTTTCCCAGTTTTCCATGTATCACATCTCAAGAAATGTTTGCGTGTTCCGGAGGAAAGAATAGAACCTCGAGGTATTCAACTCAAATCAGATTTGGTGTATCGTGAACAACCAGTTCGGGTGTTAGACACTAAGGAACGTGCTACTCGGAATAGTGTGGTGAAAACATACAAGATACAGTGGGATCATCATGATGAGGGAGATGCAACTTGGGAAACAGGAGAGTATCTACAAAAAGCTTATGAAGAATTTTATAACAAATGGTTTGTAACCCAAATCTCGGGACGAGATTTTTATAAGGGGGGAGGGCTGTAACACCCCGTTGTTATGCCTACATTTAGGCACTGCAAATCATGCATATCATGCATCATAAAGCATCCAAATCATACATGCTTAATCGTGTGAATAACAATTGAAACATTGCTTTGAAACATCTGAAACATGCGTGAAACCTAGATGTTGCATACACCTGTTTAAGGATTGTTTTACCCTGAATTTTTCTTGCTAGGTTAGCAAAACATGTTTGGCTACTATTGTAAATCATCTAGCAATGTTTAGTTCAATTTTTGGAGCAATGTTTGTATTCAAATTAATTCAAAATTTGGCTTCAAAAATAAATTCCAAAAACTAGGATTTTGAGCTAAACGCAGACTTTGATCTTACAATTCAAAATCTAGAAAAAATTTGGCTGTGGTCCTAAAAGCAAAGTTGTAGAGAATTAAATTCTAAGCAACTTTCATTTTTGGTACATTTTCAAAAGAGGTCATTTTCTTGCTCAAAATAATATTTGAAAGATGGCATTTAAAAAAAATTCCTTGAAAATACAAATGAAAAAGACTTTTTCCTCCTTCGTGGGCCGCCGCTTCGCACACCCGCACGCAGAAAGCCAGCCCAGCCAGCATCCCCAGCGCCGCGCCGCCTCGCCCAGCTCAGACATTGACTGGCCTCGCCTTGCTTTGCCTTGCTGACGCGCCACGCCAAGGCCGCGACCACGCCAGAAGTCAGGTTCGCCACAGGCGGCGTGCGTGCCGCGCGCGCCGACCACGCCCGCCCGCGCCCTTGCTGCCGCATGCGGCCACGCCCACGCATACAGCGCGCCTACTCTCCTTTGGAGCGGTGCGCTCGCTCACCCCGCCAAGGTTGCCTTCCCTCTCCTCCAGAGCCAAAAAAGCTCGCCGCCCGCCATGGCGCCGCGACTCGCGGCGTCGAGCTCCCGCCACCGCGCCATTCCCGATTCTCGCGCGCAGAACTCCGCCTCGCCTTCCTTCAAGTCGCGCTCACGCTTGCGCCGCCCTCCGAAAGCAGGTGAGCCTCGAGCCTCGCCGCCACACGCACGACGGCTATGGCGCCCTGCGTTTCGGCCGCCATGGAAGTCGTCTTCCTTCTCTTCTCCCGCCTAGCCTAGCTACCCCCTACCGCAGACTCGCCGTCTCCTCAAGACATCCCGTGCGCCGCTTAGCTTCGCCCTATCGTGGCGGAGATGGCCCGGCCTCGTGGCGAGAAGCCGCCAGCGCTTGCCGCCCGGCCAACAAGACCTCGACGAGGCCTCACCAGTGAACCCAAACCCGTTACCGGCGGCGAAAGCCAGCCAGTGGGCGGGCTGCTGACCTGGGCCATTTTCCCCTCCCGTGCGCTCGGGCCGAGCAGTTCGAAAACGGCCGTGGGCCAGCTGATTTCCAGCGGGCTGGCCCAGTAGCGTTTGAATAAATGATTTCAATTTATTCTTTATTTGAAATGGTTTGAAAAATGTTTGGGTACTCAAATTTGCTCCAAATTTGTTGAAACAAATTTTGCTAGGTTCCTTATCACCAGATCTACTTGGGAAAATTATTGCATGTCATTTTTGGGATACTTTTCTGTAGGATTTTATTTAATCATGTATATTGCTGATAACTTGAAAAATGTGTAGAAAAATCTATAGGCTTCAGAAAAATATGATTCCAAGTTTGTTAATCTTCTTATGTAATGTACTTCCTAGGAAAAATAAGTTTCATGCATGTGCTGTGGGAAAATTTTTAAGTGTAGTTCAAGTGCCTTTAATGGCTAATTTTTGTTATTTTTGTTAGAGAGCAAACTTTGTATAAAACATGCATGTGATAAATTTTGTACAGTCATTGTATGCTATGAAGAACATTGGAAAAATACTAATTCTATTGTTTGACACTTTTCCTAGTGCAAAGTATTTTCATGTTCGTGATCATGCCATAGCTTGTCATTTTTGTGTAGACTATTTTACTGATCCAAATGCCATGAAAATTTTATGGTAGTCTACTTAGAGTAGTACTATACTACTGTAATTTTCTTAAATTTTTATAAGCACCAGAAATATAGGTTGCTGTTGTAGCCCTAGTTTAAAAGGAAATAAAATAATCCTCTTTAATACAAGATTAGTTAATAATAATAGCTTTGGTGTATCTTTGAAGCATTTGATAAGGGTGTTGACTTAAACATATTAGTAGTAGAAGAGAATGCAGTAGATGACATGTGCTTGTAGTATATTTTCTTGGATGATGTTGACTACCTTGCATTCGAACATATCCATTGTATTCATCTCATCCGATGCACCGATTGCATAGGCACTTACACGCATTGCATCATACTGGGATCGCAAACCGAGAACCCAGTCGTCATACCCGAGGAGCCCGAGGAGCAGCTCGAGTGCAAAGCAGCAGGAGGTGCCGTGGCCGACGAGGAGGACGTTGAAGAACTTCCGAGTGCCCCGATCATCGCCTCGAGCTCCTTCGAGAGAGAGGCAGCCCCGAGCATCTTTCTCCCGGTTTGCAATGATTTCATTAAATGCTTTACTTTAAATTGATGCATTACGTTCAGGAGTTGTTTGCAACCGTTCTTTGCATTATACCTTGTTTACCTTTGTTATACTATATCCTTGTTACCCCGGTATCCGCAATGAAGTCAATGCTTAATTGGCTTAGACCGGTAGAAGTCGGGTGATTTCTGTCACCGCGAGCTATAGGTGGTTACCGGATCTGCTTGGATGGCTATGAAGTCATGGTATAACTAAGTGTTAAATGAAGTTGAGACAAGGCGGAGACTTGCGAGTTTTGGACTGTAGTGTTTCCGTGCGTATGTCGATTAAGGACCGACCGTTGTTGGGCCTCGAGTCATGTTGAACGCATGCCTTACATTTAATTTGGCGGATAAAGTACCTTCCGACCATGAAGCCGGGAGATTTTTCGGGCCGAGTAGATTGCCCGCAGCAAGACTTGTGCAAGGTGTGTGGTAGGACACGGGCGGGATGATAAGACCAAAGTGCGATCGGTCGGCCCCGGTACATGTGGTTCTGGCAAACTCGAGAGATACCTGGAAAGTTGACTCGGTGATCAATATCTCACTTTAGCGGGTGAGTGAGGTTTGTGTAAGGAATAAATCACCAGCTGGTTAGGAATCGATTCGAATCGCCATCGCTCCTGGATAGTGAGCACTTGACTTGAGTGACTTCATCGTAGTAAATGTTTATGGAATACTTGGACAGTTATGGTGAATATGACAGTATGGAAGTTGTTTAATGATCAGTGGTTATTATTATCTGCTTAATCACATGTTTACTCTAGTATAGGTGCAAATCTAGTCGACAGGTTAATAATAATTAACTTGACAATAATGCTTTTAGAAAGGTTCTTGAAATGTTAAAAATGCTTCTTTTGCAAATGAGTCAGCTACCCTACTATAAAGCCTTCATAATCCTTGGTGTCATTTATTTTCAGTTATGTCGGGTAAGTCTAGCTGAGTACCTTCTCGTACTCAGGGTTTTATATCCACTTGTTGCAGATGGGCAGATGTATTACGGCTATTGTATCAACTGTCTTTATCCTGCGATGGGTGATGCTTAGGACCATGGGCATGGTCATTCCTTATGTCTCGTCTAATGCTTTTGTTGGAGATGATCATTCGCTGGCACTATATTTGAACTCCGTGTGAGTGTGTGTGGTTGAACAATTGGCTTCCGCTACTTTTATTTGAACTAGTTTTGTAATAACTATGTTTAAACTCTGATGTATCTGAGCTTGAGAACTTTTATGTAATATGTGATGGTGACCGCTAAACTTATTACGATCTTGGCTGGAATGGAAGTTGGTTTGAAATCCTTCGTGATTTCACGAACTACCGGGTTATACGGGCTTAAGTTTGCTAAATCGTCTGCCCTGGCGGATGATTTTCTCACTTAATTTCGTATAATTGGTCGGTTCTGTTACATCATACACATATGCACTCTCATCAACCGCCTCAGTCTCATTTGTAAGAGATTTTTGGACGTGCACAACATACTCTTTCTCCTAGTACCAACCATCACATGATCCAGTGCCATCCCACTAAAACTACAACAACAAATCAAGAACTTTAATCAAAATCATCATGAAAAATGGCTACTAAACGTGACAAAAAAATAGCTCACTTCGTGATTCGGACACGTGTAGAAGATGCGTCCTTGGTTGACACCCTTCTTCTTCACCCTGTACTCCCTCACAGTCTTCTGCCCACACTTGCCGCACGCAATTAGAGGGAGGTCCGTCCTCGGTCGCTTAGGGACCCCATGCGAAGCCGAGGACCCAGAAGCAGTCGCCATCTACGACTCTCTATACTCATTTTCATTAACTACTATAAATTTCTCATTTTGTGAATCATGAAATTAAATGAGTTGTATACTAGCAAAGAAAGGTGGATACTCATTTAATTTTGATCAGCTACTTTAAGCATTCTTCAACTACATTTGCAAGCTATTAAGTGAGTTTGAGCTCAAATGGTGTTTAAATCCAAAAAATCCACTGTTCTTTCTTATGTAAAAAACTTTAAATTTCTCTATTTCTAAACCATAAAATGAGGCAATAAAAGGTGCATACTAGTTTTGATGAGCTACTATAAGATTCCTTCATCTACATCTACATATGCAAACTATCAAGTGATTTCGAGCTCAAATGACATATAAATAAAAAATATCCACCATTATTTCCAATCTAGAAAACCACAAAATTTTCTATTTTTAGACCATGAAATGAGCCATGCTAGTGATGAAACATGGGAGGATGAAGTTGTTAACCTTTAGAACCGAAGAATGGATGGAAGAATCGAATGAAGTCTTGAAATGGCGGCCGGCGACGAGCAAGAATAGAGAGCTTAAAATGGCTCGGGCTTAGGGAGGAAGGAGAGTATTTAGCCTGGGACCTATAGTCTCGGTTTGTAGTTCAAACCCGGACTACAGGTGGACTTCTATTTCTGGTTGGATCCACCAACTGGGACTAGAGGATGACCTTTAGTTCCGGTTTGAGCCACCAACCGGGACTAAGTCTCCTCCTACAAAAGCCTGTGGCTCTAGCCGTTGGACATGGGACTTTAGTCCCGGTTGGGGGCTCCAACCGGGACTAATCCTATCTTTAGTCCCAGGCCAAAAAATGGTCGGGACTAAAGCATAAAACCAAAAATATGTTCTTTACTAGTGATAATATATAGCTCGTAGGCCAAATTAGTAGTCAAAGATCGTAAAGTTATTTTGAATATTCATACGTACGCGCCATATATAAATCGTAAAAGAGAGAGTGTATAATGCTCCCTCCGTCTATAAAAAGATGCAATTTTCACTTTACGAGAAGTTGAATGATTTAAAGTTTGACCAAAGTTATATAAAAAATATTAACACTATAATACAAGATAAAATATAATTAAATGAATTATGAAATATATTTTATAGCCAGTCTAGATGTAAATATTAATACTATTCCCTGTAAGTTTCGTCAAAGTTAAGCTAGTTTGACTCACAAATGACAAAAGCCTTTTATTAGTGAGAGAGTAGTAGGCTATTAGTGAGAGAGTAGTAGGCTATATGGTCCTTGCAGTTACGGCCTATGACAACCGTTATGGGCTCCGAGAACGCACCCTCGGGTTTACCGGGCCAAGAAAAAGGCATCGTTCTGTGGGCCTACGAAACTGGCTTCCCTACATTGTGGGCTACGATCCACAATAAAGTCAACGACTCTCTATTTAATGCTGGAACAAAAAAAAAGGCTGCAAGGTACTACTCCCTTTATTTGCTAGAATGCGAAACCATATATATATATATATATATATATATATATATATATATATATATATATATATATATATATATATATATATATATATATATATAGTTTGATTAAATAAGTAATTTATATAATATAATAATGCATCAATATTTATGATACCAAATACATAGATTTGTTGTGGAATATACTTTCATAGATCATAGATAGAGTGATAAGTTGATTTAGTGTTGTTATAAATACCTTTTCCTTTCCCTGCGAAACATAACAACGTTCACGTGCATCCTTACTACGGTGTAGTAAGTTGCCTCGACGAGCCTGATCAGTCATCAGTCATCAGTCAGTTCACGTGCATCCTCGATAATGACGATAATGACAGGACGCGGCCCGTCCCGTTCGAACGCCGCATGTTCAGGGTGTGTTTAGGTCGCGAAATAAAAATTTTTGGATGTCACATCAGATGTTTTGAGACGTTGGAAGAGGTTTTCGGATACTAATAAAAAAAAACTAATTACATAGCTCGCCTAGAAACTACGAGTCGAATTTATTAAGCCTAATTAATCCATTATTAGTGCATGTTAGTACTGTAGCACTTATAGCTAATCATGGACTAATTAGTCTTAAAACATTCGTCTCGCGATTTCCAACCAAACTGTGCAATTAGTTTTTTTCATCTATATTTAATACTCCATACATGTGCCGCAAGATTCGATGTGATAGCTTGGGGTGAAAATTTTGGGAACTAAACCAGCCTTACTCCACCTTGCTGCGGTAGCGTCCAATCCCATATGGCACGTTAAGCTCGCCGCTTTCGCTCTCACCCGTTGCGCGCGGTGCGTGTCGCCCGCTCGCCCATCGATCGCGCCGCCGTCCGTCCGAGCCGCCCACCGAGTGGTGGTGGTGGTGTTGTCAAAATCATCACGGTACCTGGCCAATCGTATCCCTCCCTGCAAGCGTTAGTTCCTCTTTGATGTGCGGCGGCGCGGTAGGCAGCACGCAGCAGCTTTTCGCTTTATTCGTTTGAATTTATTAGCTTGGTTTATCAGTTATGGTATAGTATTTTTCTCTCACAATAAAACAGCATCAACAAGCTTATCAACCGCAGAAACCTCCGCTGCCTGTTCAGATAAAAAAATGGTTGGTCCGCTCCGCTACGTCCTACGTGATGTAGACAAGGCTCGATCTTCCGAAAAGTATGATAGCGTCGATTGGTGGAGACTCGATGTTCACGATCTAGGCTTCGAACCAAAACTGATTCGGACCCCCGCAACTGTTACACCACTGCTCCGTTAGTTATCAACCACGCGAACGCGATTGACCTCGTCGAGAAGGCTTTTCTTAAAGCGAATCGAGAATACAAGCAAAACAGGGATGAACGCAATCTGAAATTACAAATAAATATGAGGCTTAAGATAATGAGAAAGAGTTCAAGTCTTTATTCGAAGAACTAATCGCCATAGGCGAACAAGATCAAGAATAGGGGCTTTGGATCACGAGAAGCGGCCTTGGCGGCTAGATTGCAAAAGAAAACGATGTTTGTTTTACGAGAAAATCAAGAACTAAACAAAACCCAAACCCTAAGTAGAGCGACGACTGCTATTTATAGAGTCTTGGCGTCACCCCCAGACGCGTCCCCTAATGGGCCCAAACACGATACACGGTCTAACGGACTAAAAAGGCGGTGTCGCAGACACCCTAGCAGATTCTGGACGCTGACTTATTTTGATGATTCCTGTTGATTTCGAAGAGTTTTTGACGTGAAACCACTTGGATTGGCTTCCTTATTAAATTAGCTTTCTATCCATATGTGGATCGTCGAAAATGGAGTTCGGATGCGTCTTGAGTGACCAGTTTAAGGCAGATTGGTCCTGAAGGCCGAGGCAGACTCGAACTTGAGTTGCTTTGGGCCTCCACCTCGGGGACTCGAACTGAATTAGCCTCGGACCTCTTTCTTGACTTGGACACCCTTGCTGGCCTCCTACCCCTCCATACCATGTGCCAAACATGGTCATATGCATGTATGTCATGTCCTCATCATCCTCCCCTTCTTGACGAAAAGCCGTCCTCGACGTTGATTGTGCTTGAAACTGATCCTGCACAACACAAAGGAGAACGGGGTTACGAAGACAAAAGGAACTGAAATAATTGTGAGAAAGAATGTGACCATGTTTCTAAGTTTCTAGCGTGTCATCTCGCATAAAAATTTCAGCAAGCATGTAGACTCCATGACCTAAATGCACACGATGTATGTCAACACTATCCTGCAAAAGATTAGAACTAACCAAAGACAATGCAGGAATAGATGGAGTAGCAGACATAGGTAGCAACCAACAATGCTCCTCTTCTTGGAAGTGATCATGTTTCTTTGAGGAACATGAGAAAATGTTTATATCATTATGGCTATCCTCTAAACGATCATAATCTTGTACAACAAAAGGAAATTTTATATTACTACGGATGTATACTCGATGTATCATATATTGTCCCTTGTTGTTATATTTGCCAATAACATGATATGTGTGTTTAAAAAACCAAGACAAATCAGCATATTTAAAAAGGCTCTCCTCCAAACAATCTAGGTTACAAAAAAACATCAAAATCAATGTAACCCAAAGTATGTAAAGAAGACAACAGTGTGAGCTCATCAATTTTAGTAGCAATATGAATAACATGTTTATGTTCAGCACAAGTGATTGGTTCCAAAGCATGTAAAATTGAAGCATCATCAACCAATTCATCTTTATCATAAGAAACATCAAGCAAATTATCATGGGACAAAGATAAATCAAGAGAGGGTTCTACTAACAATAGCTCTATGATAGCATGGTTTGTGAAAAAATTTAGTACATTAAAACAATTTTCACCTTCCGTGAGTGTAGCACCATGGGCATTATCTGTGTTCTCGGTAGGAGTAATAGGTGCATTGTGAAGTGATGGTTTTGAATTTGCATATGAGGTTGTGAGCTCCTCATTTTCTTCCATATCATCCTCTCGCTTATGTACATTATCCTGCAGAAGGTTAGTCATAGCAAGAGGAATAACAACATACTCTTCCTCTAAATAGTACACCTCAGCATATGAAATCAAAACAGGAGGTGGATTAACAAATGTTTCTCGCATAAGGAGTTTCATATCATTCCAAGTTTGAGGTTTATCAGAAGGATCTAAAGACTCCCACCAAGATAAAGCAGAATGTCGCAAAACACTAGCTGCATTTTTTTACCTTCCTCCTTGGACACATAAAGTGAGTAGCAAATATGTTATCTATGGCAAATTCCCACTCCATGTACTCATCAGCACCTATACCATCATAAGTTGGTGGATACGAACAACATGTCATTGTTAGAATCAAACAAGAAAACACACAAGTATGTATTTTTCTATCAGCTACTATAGGATGTGGTCAAGGAGTAAAGCCACACACTCTTAAGCGTCTTACCACGGTCTTATAAGTGTTCTTACCAAAGCAACAGACGGTACAATCGATCGGTGACTTTGATACCGTTGTAGCTTGAGTGTAACAGTTGCAAGGCAAACCTGTACTTGATTAGAAGTGGAACTTGGACAGGCACAATATAATAGCAAGGAATAGCAATAATTTAATTCAGAAATTGCAAGATTGAAAAGTAGTCCCAAACTAGTCCATGTCGCTGGCCTAAACTCGTCTTGGACCTAGTTCAAGCAAGCAATACAATACAACTCAGCACAAGGACTAAAAAGGATGCAAGCACTTCTGAACTTTTTTTTACTTTCTTTTTCTTTCCTTCTTTATTTTTTCTCTCTTTTTTTAGGTGCGGTTTTTTTCCTTCTTTTGGTTTTTTGCACCTCTTTGCCTTTAACTCTTTCTTTTTTTTACTCAGAAAAGTGCTGCAAAAATAATTATAAATAAAAATATCAAGAAGTTGCACTATAGCGTGAGCTAAACTCTCGGCCAGCAAAGCAATATCAGCAGTAGGACTGCCTAGGCGTGGACACCCTGACAGGAACTTTCCTTTTGGATTAGCGCAAGGAAAAACCAAAGAGATGCCCAACAAGGATCACAACTAACCAACAGTAGAAAATCTTGTGTGCATATTATTTCCAAAGGAGACTATAACTGCCAATTAATGCTTTCCTTTTTTTCTAACTATGCGCAAGAATAATCCACCAGCTACAACCGTGGAGATCAGATGAGATATCCTTTTTAAACGTGGAAATAAGGATCAGGATAAAAATTTGTACTATATGTCTCTCTCAACTTGACTTATTCTTTTCCCTCAATTTGCTCACGTAACAGCCAACATGGATGCAAGATTTGGTGAAAAAGGAACAAACTATCATCACACTGGAAGACAAGACTTCACACTAGACCAAGAACGAGATCAGAACACAACGTACACTAAGACATGGCGAGGGACGACAGTTCAATAAAGCAAACTAAAATTAAAAAAAATTACAAAGGCACATCGAGGCTATAGGACTAGAGATATGTGATAGTGGATATATTTTTTTGGCTTTTGTGGACTATAGGTAATGCAAAAACAGTAACAATCTAAAGGGGAAAACAAAGTTATACCTAACGAGCAACAAGGTCTCTGATACCACTTGATGTAGATAAGGCCCGATCTTCCGAAAGGTATGATAGCGTTGATTGGTGGAGACTCGACGTTCACGATCTAGGCTTCGAACCAAAACTGATTCGGACCCCCGCAACCGTTATGCCACTGCTTCGTTGGTTATCAACCACGCGAACGCGATTGACCTCGTCGAGAAGGCTTTCCTGCAAGCGAATCGAGAACACAAGCAAGAACAGGATGAATGTAATCTGAAATTGCAAATAAATATGAGGCTTAAGATAACGAGAAAGAGTTCAAGTCTTTATTCGAAGGACTAATCGCCACAGGCGAACAAGATCAAGAATAGGGGCCCTAGATCACAGCAAGCGGCCTTAGCTGCGCAGTTACAACAAAACGACGTCTGTTTCACGAAGAAATCAAGAACTAAACAAAACCCAAACCCTAAGGAGAGCGACAGCTACTATTTATAGAGTCTTGGGCGTCACCCCCCTGGACGCGCCCCCTAATGGGCCTAGACACGATACACGGTCCAACGGACCAAAAGACGGTGTCGCAACACCCTGACAGATTCTAGATGCTGACTTATTTTGATGATTTCCGTTGATTCCAAAGAGTTTTTGATGTGAAACCACTTGGATTGGCTTTCTTATCAAATTAGCTTTCAATCCATATGTGGATCGTCGAAAATGGAGTCCGGATGCGTCCTAGGTGACCAGTTTAAGGAAGACTGGTCCTGGAGGCCGAGGCAGACTCGAACTTGAGTTGCTTTGGGCCTCTACCTCGGGGACTTGAACCGAATTAGCCTCGGACCTCCTTCTTAACTTGGACACCCTTGCTGGCCTCCTACCCCTCCATACCATGCGCCAAACATGGTCATATGCATGGGTGTCATGTCCTCATCACTACGAGACACACCAGGAAGTAGCAGCTGGAGATGGACTAGCGGACTATTTTACTGTATCAGTAATGCTCCTGTTCGGTGGTCCATATGTCTAGATGTACGTCACCCGAGCGCTCTCTCGCAGAATGGGCCCTGCCAGTGTCGCCCTCGTCTCGCTCGCTCGCTCGCTCTGTGGCGCTGCGCGCCCGTACTCGTGAAACAGATCTGCGTCGCCCCCGCCACGTGCCCCTACTCGTGGGACGGATCTCACCCTCCCCGCGCCGCCCCCGTCCGTACCCACGCCTCCCGTTGCGGGCACGCTCCATCCGCCTATCACGCCTTTGCCGAGGTCCATGCCGTTGATGACCTCCACACCGGCCACCTCTGCGCCATTCCGTAGCATCGAGCTTCATGTCGGCATCGAGCTCCGCGTCGATGAGCCTCCATTTCATCCAAGCAGCAAGTAGATATTGCGCTTCAAAGCACATATTGCAAGCATATGTTTTTAAGTGTTTCAGAGGTATGTTGTAAGTATTTCATATGGATGTTGCAAAATTAGATCGAGATGTTACATATGTTGCAATGGTTGTATACATATGTTGCAAGCTTTTGTTCCCAATGTTTTATCTGTTTTTTAGACGTATGTTGCAAGTGTGTTTATCCGAATATTGTATATGTTTTACATATATGTTTGCAAGTGTTTTATCTGGATGTTGCATATGTTTTTGCGTTGGTTTCAAGTGTTTTTCAGGTGCTTTTTGCAAGTGTTTCAGATGCATATTTCAACTGCTTCAGCTGCCTTCAGACGTATGTTGCAAGCATTTCATTTAAATGTTTGAAAAGTAGATCGGGTGTTGTATCTTCCTCCTCGCCTTCTGTTGCCTCGCGTCGGTGTCTCCTCCACCTCGCGACGCCGGCTAGGTATCCGCCGCCTCCTCTCTCTATTCTGGATGCTGGTGATGTTCAGGACGGTGTAGGCCCCATGTGGGCGTGCGAAATGGCGCGAAAAAGTTACTGCAGACACGGGCGCCCCGTCCGTCCGTACCTCCGGCGCTAGGAAGCCCGCTACTGTATTGGATTATATATTGGCCTAGCTAATGGGCTCTATGAGCTTACTGACCGAAGAAAAAATATTGGATTTGTCATGGGGCCACAAAAGGACTTCAGTGCATTGTGGCCTTTTGATCCATCAAGTATTATCCAGCAATAAAGCCCACAACTGATGATGCTTCACTCTTTTGCCGATTTTGTGTGCTCCTATAGGAAAACTGTTTACTCCCTTTGCCCTTAAATGGCAAGCATATTTCATACAGTGTAAAACATATTATTTTAAATAAAAAATGTTATAAAACTTAATTAAATATATTAAATAAATGGCGCATGAAACCTAGTCACCATAAGATAGAGCATGATTTCAGAAAAAAAAAACTAAGTTCATATTTTGTCAATCTAAAATCAAATTTCTATGAATTTTTAAAGGGAAAATCAAACGGTTTTAGAGGTTGAGGAGAACATAAAACCGGTTTAATAAATGAGGAGGTAAATTAGATGCGCAGTGAAAGGGCCTCTAGCCTAGTGGTTAGAGCACCTCAAGTAGCATCCAAAGCATGCCCGAGTTTGACTCCCGTGGGAACAATTAAAAGGGTCTAGAAATAAAAAATTAAAAATAGGTTGGGGTTTCCCTGCTGACTTCAAAAAAAAAAATTAGGCGACACAAAAGTTAAGGGCCCGGTGTCAAAAGGAATTTTTCCTAGAACAAATATGGACTGCAAGGTACTCGCTTGATATAAAAATGCAATTTTGTCGTGGTTTCAAACTAAACCATATAGAGTCTAATTAAATTCATAAAAAATATCTATCTATATTTATGATGTCAAACACATATACAAATTTATCATAGAATATATCGTCATAGTGTACCTACTGGGTATCATAAATATTACTACCTGGATCAATTGCAGAAAAAATATATAATTCTAGAATAGCATTAAGTCAAACACTCTTAAGTCAGTACAAATTTATAAAGAAATATACTATATGTTATTATTAATTAATTTATTGTACTAAAAAAGTATGATTCGTCCTACAATATACTTTTGTAACATGTTCACTTGGAGTCATAAATATATATGCTATTTCCTATGAAACTTAGTCAAATAGTTAAGATAATTTATAACTCAAATCAAACTAGAATTTCATTCTTTGTGTATGGAATATGGCTTTGGGCACCCTTGTTGCCTCAACGAGCAGACTCGGATGGGGAAAAAGGGGATGACACGTGATTGACGCGCGCGCGGAGGCAGGCAGTTGAAAGTTGGGGGTCGATTCATGGAAGAATGCCACATCTACTCCGTATCTAGTAGTCCAAACCAACCTTGTGCAGGAAGCCTGATGATCAGTCTTGAGGTCTTGTCAAAATCACCATCACGGTCACGGCCGGCCAATCGGATCCCTCTCTGCGTCAGTTCCTCCTTGATGTGCGGCAGGCAGCAGCTTTTCTCGTCCGGTGTTCAGATCAAATCTTCAGTTGGTCCATCCGGCGCAACAAGACACACCCAGAGAAGTAGTTGGAGATGGACTACTTGAGCGGGTGGGCCGCCTAGTTAGGCTGATCTGACGGAGGTAGCCTACACAAGCTTGGACTTGGCCACTGCCTGCCTCTCAAATCACAGTCCTGATTCTCCGTCTCCGTGGACTAGTCTAGCCTCACACACACGGCCAGTGCCAGCCAACTTCTTTCCATACGGCTGCAGAGAACGCGTGAGGTTGTTCGGCACCTCAAAATGAAGATGGTACACCACATCGTATCAGGAGAGTCGTCGTCACTAATAACTATAGCTCGATACAGTTTTCATTGATAGCTAGCTTTGGTTGCCGCGCGCATCCGTATGGGTGAAAGGCGTACATCAAATATCATCTTGATATATGTTTCCAACTACATCTTGAGCACGAGTCATTCATATGCTTTCACCTAGATATGATTTTAGAGTACCATTATTAACATCAACATCATGTAAGAACGCTGCTATTTTCGTGACGCAGCATCAGCAAAAAAAGTTGGGCAGGATCGGAGCCGCTGCCGCCTTTGTAGCTTCCTCTTAGATTGGATGTTTGTAGCTGAATTCCTGCCTCCGGCCGTGTGTCTCGTAGCTGCGCTTCACCTTGACCATCGATCGGTTTCGTTTCCTTGGTCTCCGATTGTGCTGGAGGAGGATGGAAAACGGAAGCAGATCAAGCATGCATGCATGACAAACACATGCAGTTGCTGTTCCTCCTGTTGGCTGTTGCTGTTCGGTTCTCTTCTCCGAGGTAGCAAGCAAGAAGCATCCAAGGAGCAAGGAGCCAAGGACTGCTAGGTGCAAGCAACATGCCCAAATTTGGCTGCCAAATTTTTCCTCCCTGTACTGTACTATGTATCTGCGCGTGCGTGTTTCCCCGCGTACTTTCCAAATTGTTGATTCGGTATATGGGCCTGTTTAGTTGCCAAATTTTTTTGCGCAGTAGCCGTCACATCTAATCTTGCGGCACATGCATGTAAACGAAAAAAAAACTAATTGCACAGTTAGATGAGAAATCGCTAGACGAAACTTTTAAACCTAATTAGTCCATAATTAGACACTAATTGCCAAATACAAACAAAAAATGCTACAGTTGCCAAAATCCAAAATATTTTGGATCTAAACGGGGCCTATATAGCTAATTTTGGCTGCTGCTGTGTTACTTTAGCCACAGCCTGCAGCGCTGCAGGAGTAGCTAGCACAGCCGAAAACCCCAGCCGAATTGAACTTATAGGCACAATAAGTTCATAATAAGGAGATTATATATAGCCAAAATAATAAGTTCAATTCTAGATGTCATCAGAATATATAAGGAGATTATAGCTGGCCGGTAACTGGTTTATTTGGTGAATTAGAAGATCATGCAGATTGATTATTGTACGTGTTGCTGTTCGGATAATGCCAGGTTGTTAATTGCCCCTTGTTTGTACCCCGGCCCTAGCTAAATTATGAGTAGTTTGTTTAGTTCTTTTCTCTTGTTACCTTGATAGTCTGTCAATAAATCTGTAGTTGTTTGCGCCGATGGCACGTGTAATTATTATCGCTCCTCCTTCTTAATATATGCTGGCCTTGTTCCGAATCTTTTTTGAAAAGTTCACATTAAAAGCGGGACAACATGCTTTTCAGCAGTCCATTTTATGGCCGTGCACGTACTGATATATGACGCTGACATCGATATGTTTCTTAGCTTGCCCTGATATGTGTATTATAAAGGCACATTATCCAATAGTGACTTGTGAGCTAACTCTAACTATTTTATTTTATTTTATCTATATTTTAATAGAAGAGAGACAAAATATCTCTTGACCAAGAGCTAGTCTCGTACACATATATATTCTAAGATAAGATCATGTGGGATTATTACCATGTAGATCTATTCACATTATGACCTATTGGTGAAAGTTAACATCATTGGAAAAGTTATCTTAGAGCTAGTAACTAGCTCATACTGTTGAGGTTGAACATAGAAACTGAGCCGCCAGACCAAATTATCCTGAAAACTAGCTTTTTGCCTAATTTATGTGCAACTTTTTTAGAGAAGCACGTATTTCAGAGAAGCTGTATCGAAAAATATAGCTACCGCTATTTGTTGCAGGGGTGGATCTCTAAAAATATGTTAGGAGGAGGTGCCATGATTATTTGTATTAAAATGCAAAAAATGGACCAGACCAAATTATCGCACGTGGCCACACGTTTTTCCTTCATTTGTGTGCAGCTTCTTAGAGAAGTGTTTTCCCCCCCTTTTAAGAGAAGCTATGACACTGATATCCTAGATCTTTACTACTGACACCACCCATCAGTTTTTGTAATGGGTTTAGTTGGCTGGTGTCATCTTTACTCCTGACACCACCGTACCCCCTGTCACTGTGAAAGCAGCGCCTAACCAAGAGACGATATATATAACAAGTTAAAAGAAGCTTGGTTGGTTGGTCGCAAGGGCCCATCATGATCGGAGGTAGCCCGAGAACCGGAGCAAGAAGGCGGCAGCCAATGGCGACGCCGCCTGTGCGGGCATCACATTTCCCTGATGTCTGACATATATACGGTCAGTCTCCAGCTTCCAACAGAAATTCAGAGCAAATTCAGATATGGATCATCGTCGTCGTCGCGGTAGCCTTTGGCATCCCTCTCACACTGCTCGATCTCTTGTTGAGCAAGCTCCCTTGCTTGGTGCTTTGCCTAGCCAGCGAGACAGCAGACAGCAGGCACTTTTTCCTTGTGGTGTCTGGACGGCTAACAGCCTATTCGGCAAGCCGTAAACGATCGTGGATTATTTATTGCTGGCTGATTTAGTGTGAGAGAAAAATATTGTTTCAGCTTATAATCCACGATCGTGCACGAGCGAGCGAACATGCTGTAAGGCCGGAAGGGTTATCAGGTTTGCATGCATCTAGAGGCGGCCCATGCATAATGCATTGTCTGACTTGCGAGAGCAACGTGCCAAACCACTAGTCTTGGAGCGTTGCTTTCGACACCGGTATTTGACCACACATCACACACGTGTGTATCTACCTTCGGTAAAGTAACCTGCGATGCGTGCAGAGCATGTCGTATACGAGACAGATACGTACGCGTACGGTTGCATCGATCGTCCGCGTGCCTACCTGCTTCGATTCGCTACAAGTGGAGCAGCACGTAAAAGGTTTCGGCTGGATTGCATCGCGCCGTCAGAAATAAGGCGTTGGTAAACACTGCACGACATTCAGGATTGTGCATGAGGCCAGGTTTTCCTTTTCTTTTTCTTTGACAAGGTTAACAAGGCTGCTGCATGTACAGCGTCTGAAACAAAGGAGGTGTCTAGCTGAAAACTCTGAATTGGAAACACAAGTTTCTCAATAACCATATATCAGACGAACTGAAGGAACCGAGGATGTACGGATGATCAGCACCTACTGCCACTTATTTGAATCCAATTTGCGTTACAAAAATTTTGATAAAATATAAGGCTCTCATCAGGAGCCAGGGCACATGCATGTCTCATCATTCTGACCACACCATCGAGTAGGTAATTGACCACAAGCAAACACCAGCTGACAGGGATGATCAAATAACAAATCGTGTATGGTGAGAAAACCTTTCTAAGATGCACAAGTTCTACTTGGAGTTTGTTCACTAGTGTCACTCACTCAAGAGCAAACCCTCTTTCTTTTTCTCTTTTATTTATTTACCGACGAGTAGTAGACCTACAACTACTTAAACTGCACTAGTTAAACAATACGATCAAATCAACTAATTATTAAAAAAAACAATAGAGAGTATATAAAACTTAGTACGGACAAATCAACTAATTGTCTTTTTAAAATAAAGAGTACATAACTTAAAGGTCAAATATATATGCAGCGACTTATTGTTTCATTCTTAATTGTTGATCGGTTGTGTCACCATGTCATTATTTCCGTTGCCATGGAGCATAAAGCGAACTTGCCGAGCAGTTCTAATTGGATATAATATTAGCGTTTTTTTTATTTTGGTAAAATGACAACATTAAGAGGGTGTTTGGTTCCTAGCCACACTTCACCTTATGCAAGTTTGATAAAGCTAACAAGTGGTTGTTCGGCACCTAAAGATTTGACAAGTTTCTTTTAAGCTCCGTATGTCATAGTAGATTCTCTTATAGGCAAGGTAAAGTGTGGCTTCAAAATTTCCAGCCGTACACTTTGTGGCTTGACATACTTGCCTAAGATTAGTTGTGGCAATCTACAACTAGAAACCAAACAACCCCTAAAAGAAGGAAAAGATGATAATGTAGTAGTACAATTTTGTTGAAGCATGTTAGAATTGTATCGAAGTTCTGTTTTACAACTTTGTTATTCATTTTCTTCCAATACCAATACATCATTATCCTTGTTATTTCTCAAGTCAACTCTGGTCACACCATGTTCATTTTGTATTTGGTTATATACAAAAAAAAATATTAGCATGTATCATATAATAAAGCCAATATCAATGTAAATCTTGATTGCTCCATATTTGTTTTTGTTTTAACAAACCGGCAATAGAGTGTGCTAAATTCTATTAATAAAGGAGTGCTATGAGATGTGCGCACACAAAACTTGAGCCAAACCAAAAGACAAAAAGGTAGCAAAACCCAACAAAAAAATCGAGAGAAAACAAACTCGATCTCAATGAATGAAAGCATTGAAATGTTGGGCATGTATAAGGCACCAGCCTCTTAATTCTTCTTTGATCAACCGTCAATAGGTTCTTGCACTGAACAGTTCATAGAACCACGAAAAATTCTATGGTAGAACTTGTGGTCTCCGTCTCATCGAATTTGGTGTACTCCAATATCCCAAGATAAATATTTTAATTGGGCACCAATATCCTAAAATAAATAACTTAATTAGACACCAAAACCTTCTCAGAAATGCAAAGGTCTAGTCAAACAAAACACATGAGAGAATGTCACACATGAGAGAATGTTGCAATATCAAATAGCTAGCTGCTTCATCTCCTACCAGCCTAGCAGCATGTATATATCTTATAGGGCTGGTAACGCCCCACAGTAGGCAAGGTATGCATACTGAGATGCTATTCCGTTTCCAACAGGCAGGAGGCGTGAGCTCTTCAAACTATTTATATGAGTGCTACTACCGTTTACTGCTGCTTTTCTTTTTTAAAAAAAGAAACAACATGCCACTGCTGCTTTCTGGCATGCCAATCATATTTGGGGAATGTAACTTGAAACAGACATGAAAGAAACGTCAGCATACATACGTGATACTCCCTCCGTTAAAAAAAAACAATTCTCACTTTTCGAGACGTAAATATTCGTCATAAAAAGCGATATTCTATGACAATTTTGGATTCGTCATTAATATTTTCGTCATAGAAGTGGATATTTTTAGTAGTGAGTAAAACAATTTTAAATTGACTAAATATATACAAAAATCACAAACATTTATGATACTGAATACATATCACTAAATTGATCATGGAATATATTTTCATAGCTGAAGACATAAAAAGTTTGACTTATCCAAAACCTAAATTAAAATTGCATTTTTTTTTGACGGAGAGAGTAAATGCATGTAAGACACCGTGCACACCCACACATAAAGATTCATCCATGAAGTCATGCACACCACATAATTCGATAGTCCCTACTATAAAAACTTTTAAGAATTTTGTACACCAAGCCCATAATTGAGAAAAAGACGTGTATATATTTCTTAAAAAACAAAAACAATATATTCACATCTCGAGCTATACATTTGCTTCAGCATCACGACATCACACGTATGTATATATGTTTACCTACTAATTTACTTCCTCTTATTTTTTATGCCAACAGCAAGACCACTTCTATTATTTTGGTAAGAATAAGAACAAGATTAAAAAAATGAACGAGAAAGACCACTCCAATTATAAGGACAAGATTAAAAAAAAAATGAAGGATAATGATGTACTAGTACAATTTTTTGAAATTTGAAGCATGTTCGAATTATATCGAAGCATTGTTATACAACTTCATCATGCCTTTTTTTTTCTTCTAATTCAATACATTAGTATCCTTGTTGTTTCTCAAGTTAACTTTGGTCACATCATATTCATGTTACATTTGGGTGTACAAAATATATTAGCATGTGCCATATATAACGTTAAGCCAATACATTAAAAAAATCTTGACAACACCATATTTGTTTTTTTAAGAAACCAACACCAGAGTGAGCTAAATTCTATTAATAAAGGAGTGCTATGAGACGTGTACGCACACAAATACAATAGCCAAACCAAAAGACAAAAGGAACTAAAACTCATCAAAAACAAAAATGAAGTCGAGAGAAAACAAACTCAATTTCAATGAATGAAAACCACGAAACGTTGGCACTAAGAAGGCTGTAATCTCACTCCTTTCTTGATTTTTTTCTCGATCACACAAAAGGTTTGTGCGTCTCTATATTAAGATAGAAAGAGTTTGTTTACATATTTGCGGGCTGTATAAGATTTGCAACTCAGCTCATGCCTTCCCACTGAACATTGACACTAATGTATTACTCGCGCTAATAGACAACCTACCTCCTTTCTTGCTCTTGTGCATGGCCGAGTGTCTTCTTGCGTAAATTTCTCTGTTTCATTTCATCTTTGTTCTCTAGCAGCAACGGGGAATTAAACGAGATGAACTAGGAGCACATAAAGCAGAGCAAGACGCAAATAAAGAAATTTTCTCTGGTACAACTCGTGAAAACTTGGCTGCTGCAACTAGTAAAATTTGTCTGCTCCAACTCGTGGCCTCCTTTTCATCATCAAATTTGGTGTACTCCAATATCCCAAAACAATAGCACCAAAATCTTCTGAAATGTGTAGAAAGAGAAAACACATGGAGAACATATTTGCAATATCAAACAGCTAGCCGCTTCATCTCCTAGCAGCATGTATATGTATCTTATATATATAGGGTTGGTAACACTAAGGCATGCCTACTGAGATGCTATTCCTTTTGCAACAGGCAGCAACCGTGAGAGGTCTTCATGCTATTTCTATGAGTGCTACCACCGTTTGCTGCTGCTTTTCTTTAAAGAACATGCCACGCTCCTTGCTGCTACGCCAATCATATTTGGGGAATGTTGAAACAGACATGTATGCATACATGCATGTTAAAACACGCGGCCGGACACCCAAACATATATACAGATTCATCGATGCAGTCATGCATAACACATAATTTGGTAGTTCCTGTTGTCAAACTTTTAAGAATTTTGTGCACCAAGCCACATATTGATTCATTAGGCAAGCACATGTTTGGAAAAAAAAGACAAACAGTGTGTATATATTTCTTAAAAAAACAAAAACAATACGTTTACTTCTCGAGCTATACATCTGCTTCATCGTCACTAGATCACAGTATCACAGAATTTATATAAGTTTCATCAACCTACTAATTTATTACTACTTCCTCTTGTTCTTGCTGCCAACGAGCAAGACCACATAGAAGAGCGCCCTGAAGAAGAAGCCCCACGCCACGGTCACCAGCAGGCACTTCCATTTCCCAATATCCGTGACGGCCTGCGACGCCAGCACGTCGGCGCCGGTGGTGACGCAGGTGGTGGCCGTCATGTTGGTCCCCAGTGTCTTGCTGATGGCCTCTAGCACCTTGAGCTTGACGGCCTCCGTCATGTGCCCGATAGGCGTGCCGTCGAATATCTCGACGCCGCGCGAGAAGCAGCGGGAGGCGTCGCTGAACTCGTTCTGCAGCACCGCCTGGTACGGGTACTTGACCAGCGACAGGTAGTGGAACCAGATCCAGTAGTCCGGGATCCTGTCGCGGTTGATGAAGAAGCCGGAGAAGAGGAGGAAGTAGGCGAGGATGGCGACGACCACCGTGTACCCGAGCATGACGTGCGGCACCACCGCGGAGAGGAAGGTGACGAAGCCGCTGCCCGCCCATAAGGAAGCCAGGACGATGAGCACGAAGAAGAGGAACGACGAGGCGCCGCCGGCCAGCCCCACCGCCCAGAACGTGGTGACCGCGAACGCCAGCGACAGGAACACCAGCGGCGGGAACGCGACGACGGCGTTGGCCAGCACGTAGGAGATGCGGCGGTAGGCGTTGTGCGCGGTCTCGCGGAGGTAGATGTGCCGCTCCTGCACGAACACGGGGAGCGCGTCGGCGCACACGTAGAACATGGTGGACATGCCCATGGCGAAGAAGCCCAGCCGCTCCTGCACGCCCTTGGGGGTGTCGTCGAGCCGCCAGAAGATGGTGGCCAGGATGAAGCCCGTCACCATGATGGTGCCGAGCCGCATCACGAAGAGCTCCGGCATCCGCCCCGTGTTGGTGAAGGAGCGCTTGATGAGCACCCACACCTCCGTCCACGGCGGGTTGGCGAACGTCGGCACCGTCACCGCGCTCCCGCCGCCCGGCCCGCCGCTCCCGGCCACCAGCTTCCCCCGGGACACGCTCTCGGCGATGGCCAGCTCCAGCGGCATCAGCTTGTTGTCCTTGTCCACGGCAGCGGACGACGCGCTGCTGCCGTGCTGGTGCTGCCACTTGACGTTGAAGTCGGCGATTGGGGCGGCGCCGTCGGGGCTGCGCTCGTACTCACGGATGGTGTCGAGCGCGAACTCGGCGGGGTTCTCGTTGTCCGGGATCGGCGCACCAAACTCCGCGAAGAACGGCTTCAGCCCCGCCGGCGTGCCGGCATACACGGTGCGTCCACGCGAGAGCAGGAGGAGCCTGCCAAGTATACCAAGGATACGCGCGCTGGGCTGGTGGATGGTCATGATGACGACACTCCCACTCTGCGCGATGCGCCGGAGCACCTGCACCACCATGAACGCGCTAGCCGAGTCCAACCCAGACGTGGGCTCGTCGAGGAACAGGACGATGGGGTCATGGATGATATCCGTCCCAATCGACACGCGGCGGCGCTCCCCTCCCGACACCCCGCGGTGCCCCTCGTCGCCGATGATGGTGTCAGCGGCGCGGGCGAGGCCGAGCTGGTCGACGAGCGCGTCGACGCGCGCGCGCTTGCGGTCGGCCGACAGCGCCCGGGGAAGGCGGAACTCGGCGGCGAACAGCAGCGTTTCGCGGACGGTGAGCATCGGGTACAGCAGGTCGTCCTGCATCACGTACGCGGAGATGGCGCGCAGGCGCCGCCCGTGGAGTGGCTCACCGTTCAGCGTGGCCCCGCCGCCGTGGAGGCTGTCCCGCGCGATCCGCCCTGCGAGGGCGTCGACGAGGGTGGACTTGCCGGACCCGCTTGCGCCCATGACCGCGAACAGCTCCCCCTCCCGTGCCTCCCCGGAGATGCCGTCGAGGAGAGTCTTCGTGTTGTCGTTGGTGGTGGTGTCGGATGATGCCGGCGCGTCCAAGGACGCCAGGCGGTTGCTGGGCCGGCGCGACGGGAGGCAGCCCACCAGCCCGCCGCCACGCTTCTTGACGCTGTAGGAGAGGTCGGTGAAGCGGAGCACGTACGGCACCGGCGGGAGCACCGGCTGGAGCTGCCGCATGCCTGCCGCGTCGCTGTTGCTGCCGCAGGAGGCTGGCTCGTCGATGTCGACCACCACGGCGTGGCCGGAGGTGGCCGCCATGCGCGAGCGTCAGGCGGTTGGTTGCACACTTGCACGAGCTTGGCGCGCTCTGGTGGTGGCGTGTCGCTGCGGAGACCTCGGTCGGGTCCCGGTCGGCTGCGGCGCTGCGTTGCGCGGGCAAAGGTGGGCAGGTGGTTGAGCTTGGATTGGAGAGCGTGGCGTCGGCGCGTTTACTTATAGGAAGGCCAGGAGTGGAGCGGGAGCACGCGCGGGGTGGGCGGCAGGCCGAGTCGGAGTAGGAGACCGAATTTTTTATTTTTCAGCTTTTTTTTAATATTCATAAATAAACATCTGGTGGTTTGATTTTCGTTTATAGACTTTGACCTCGGCGCCATGGCTTTTGGCGTCGAGGAAACACGTCTTGGCGAGGCATCGAACGTGACGGTGACTCGACGCCGACGTGGACAAGGTCTCGGCGCTGCGCTGTAGATCTTGGCGCCGAGCTGTTACCTTATAGATCTTGGTGTTTGAAACGAAACAAGTATAATTATTCCGAGAAACATGTAACAACGCCGTTGAGGTTCAGCTAGTTACGACGCGCGAGACTTAGCTCAAAGACCTGGGTTTGAACCCCAGCGCTGAATCTTTTTTTCTCGAAATAATTTTTCTTGTTCGCGGGCAAAGAAGGTGTGGCGGCGAGGATCGGAGGATCCCGGCGCCGACATCCCGGTTGCTGTGTGGATGGTCGTGCCCATGGGGCGTTTCCGCGCTCGACGTCGCACGCCGTGTCGACGTTGTGGGCATGAGGTTCAAATCGAGCCATCCTGTTGGTGGAGGTGGCCGAGGATGAGGACGCAGAGGTGGACCCGGCGGTGAGCGGGCCTCCAACTGCGTCATCACATGGGAGGTCGTCTCCGTCGTCTTCTGCAGCAAAGTCTCGAATGACTTGTCTGCGGAAGGACGCCGTGTCTCCAGCATGCTTAGCTTGGCCAAGGTGGTCTTCGTCATCTCTTGAAACCAGGCGAATTATTGCGTCGCCATGGTGTCCATGGAGGTTTTCAGGGACTCGATCGATTGCGCCATCTCTTGCTGTAGCTTCGTCAGCTTGCGTTTGGGCGCCAACACGAGGAATCACCAGCGAATGGAAAAAAAAAATCCAATCGAAAGACTGTTACTGCAACTGAGATATAACATGTTTCTCGAAATAATTTTTCTTATTCTATTGCTTATAAAAATATAGCAAAAAAAGATTCAGCGCTGGGGTTCAAATCTAGACCTTTGAGCTAAGTCGTGCGCGTCCTAGCCAGCTAAACCGCAACGACATTATTACATGTTCTTAGATCTATAAGGTAACAGCTCAGCGTCAGGTCCGCCACATTTGGCACCTCGCCAAGACCTAAACGAAAATCAAACTACCAGGGATCTATTTGTAAATATTTTTTTTAAAAAAAGGACTAAAAAATAAAAAATTCGGAGACCGGAGCGGTGACCGGCAAGGACGTGCAAGACTCGGCCAAGCGGCAAGCACAAGTCGCACAACAACTCTGCCGTGCACCTGTATCACCACTCACTCACCAACTAGCAGGGAAAAAAAGAAGGCATGGCCTAACTGTAACAAAACAACTCCGTTCAGTTGTTTTTGTTCAGGACTCAACAAGACTGACACTAGCATTGCAGCACTCATCAGGCAGTATCAGCATGGCACACAACACGCGAACATTCACTTATTCAGATGCAAGCCAGCCCGAAGGCATCATATCATATCCATAAGAGAAGAATTAAGAGTGCTAGCTCAAAACAAGCAAAATAAGTCCACGTTTCAGACAGGAAAAAGATGCGGTTATCATGTCTTTGATATATGGTAGTAAAAATAGCTGACGATAGAATCTGCCCATTGCATCACGAAGCACCACAGACGGGGAGGGGCAACGTTCAAGGTGACTTGCTTCCTGCTGGGGAACCACCGTGGGCAGCATCATCATCGTCGTTGTTACCATTGCCCTTGGGGCTTGGGCTACGGTCACCTCTAGGACTCGGGCTCCGCCCATTAGCTGCAGGGCTGCGGTTACCACCGGATGGGCTGCGGCTCCTGCTCCTGCTGTTTTCCCTCCCTCTGGGGCTGTCGCCACGGTCTGAACCATTGCCTTCGCCATTATCCTTTGGTGGTGGGCTCATCACCTGATCCTGGGGGCTGCGACTCCTCGGCCTCCTGCTTCCATCAGGTGTGGGGCTGCGCTCCTTTTCCTTTGGAGGTGGTGAGGCAGATCGCATGGGGCTCCTGCTGAGACTCCTTGATCTCCTATCGTCACGGTCACGGCGACCTCCCCTAGGAGATCCAGACAGGGATCTCGATCGGCTGAGGATAATAAAAAGGGAATATTAAAACAAGCGATATAACAAAAACCAGATACCAGAGAAACAATAAAAAAAATAACCAATACAAACAAACAGCTCAACTGCTCAAGGAAAAAACATGATACCTATAGCTCCGGCTCCTGCTTCTGCTATAGCTTGGACTGCGACCCCTTCCACGGCGTGGAGTTGGGGACCGTGAGTAACTTCTTTCACGCCTGAAATATACATATTCATAAAGATCATTTTCAGGTAATACCGTTAACAGATAGGCTATGGTTCAACAATTTATGTTAGATAGCATTGGGCTGGAGGACAAGAATATTATCAGTATAAGCACCTGATACTCCTAGGACTGTTCTGGCAATTTCTTTCTATATGCCCTCTTTCTCCACAACGGTAGCATTTGTTTTTCCAATCACCAGCCTTACAGTCTTTTGCCCAGTGACCATCAATTCCACAGTTGAAACAACGGCCTGTACCTGGTGGAGGGCCTCTTCCCATATATTCACGTGAGCCACCTGGACCACGTGGGATCTGCAAGCACAAGTTACACACAAGATTGTAAGCAAATCCAATCAAAATACGCATGGTAATTTGAGTGATAAAAAAAAAGGACGATAAAATTATAATCAGTTCATTCAGAAATCATGTAATTGAAGAGGCAACTTACCCCTTTGGCAAATTCAACAACAATGCGACTCCCATCAACATCCCTGCCATCTAGTTGGTATCGAGCCTCATCTGCATCACGATGATCACTGAACTCCTGTATGGTAATTTGGAGCAGAGCAAAACAGACAAAATCATGTATATAAAAATATATTTCCCACAAAATAAAAAGCATGCTAACACAGAAAATGTAAATAGCTACTGAATTAAATTGAGGGAGGTAAAATTAACGTACAATGAATGCATAGTCGCGCTTCAACTCCACTTCTCGTATTCTGCAAAGGGGTGCCACAAACAGTAAGTCCGTCATGAGTCAAGTACTCAAATGCATCACCAACTTGGAACTTCCACTAAAACAGTCAATAACATTTACACCAAGGGCACCCTTCACCAAATGGTCACCAAGTCCACCAAGGGCACCCTTCCACCAAAGACCTCCCGGTAAAAACCG
This sequence comes from Miscanthus lutarioriparius, assembly GCA_904845875.1. Taxonomy (NCBI): domain Eukaryota; kingdom Viridiplantae; phylum Streptophyta; class Magnoliopsida; order Poales; family Poaceae; genus Miscanthus; species Miscanthus lutarioriparius. Next base: position 74,302,660 of record CAJGYO010000016.1, on the reverse strand, counting down.
AAAAACCTTCAACAAGATCGTTCAAGTCAAACACACAATTTCTGAGGGGGCAAACTTCTACATTATGTAAGTAACAGAAACTACCAGAGACAATGGTTTGGAGAGAGACTCAACCGCAAGTAACTTGAAGAGACTCAATAATATCACTGAACCCAGCACTTGCTAAAATGCCTATGAGAAGGGTAATAAGGGCCCCTAGCTTACTAGGCTCTCCTATTTATCAGATGGTTTGCACATCCACCAGTCCAGACCAATCACTGTTTACCCACTGATAGCGAATTTAACAAGTAGCTTATCACTTTACCTGACACCTGGTATCAACTACCTATTAAAAGGGAAGGAGAACATCCTCACATACATTCTACAGACCAAACATAATGACAGCCCAAATGTTTCACCGAAACCAAGTATCCTGACTCAGACTTCCCATGATAAGCTATAGGTTCATTGCACAAAACTTGTGTTTACCATTATAACAAATTATCACTTTTTTTTTTGACAAAAGTAAAGCATTGCAACATCCTTCTACTTCTGGATACTCTTGGCAACCTCTGAGTGCGCATAGTGCTGTTCTTACCTTCCATATCTGCCGAACAGGTATTCTAAATCACGGGAACGAGTACGGGGGGCCAATCTGCCAACATACAAGCGCGTGCCTCCATTGCGGTCATCATAGCGAGGCATATCTCCTGCCCACAAGCAAAAACACTTATCAGTTATTTCATCAAGAACTTAATGAATAAAGTGACAGAACACAACTACACAGAATTGAATTAACAATACGGTTGAGCGATAGCAAGTGGTGGGAGTACAAACAATCTATCAGAGCCCTATATGAATGGTAGGTGCTAGACCAGAAGATTTTCACTGTTGCCTTGGACAGTCTCTGATGACAGTGCATATATCCATAGCGACCTCACATCACAAGAGAAAATCGACAAAGCTGGCAGCTGCAATTGCAACACGGAGACCCCCCCCTCCCCCCCAAAGAGTCGTATCACGTAGCAACCCAACTAATAAGGTTGGCTGCTGGCCATTAATCATGAGAACCACTGTACATAAATTGCTATGTGAACAGTACCATCCGATAGAATTGTTCCCCAAGGGATTGGGCTCAACTGTATTTGCCCTTCGCTAAAGGTCGAAAGCCTCGTTACTTCATTGTGAGAAGCAGTTGTCAGTAGTTGCCAGCTGCAATACAGTTGCAACACTATGCAATTCAAGGTAACAGAAACCAAAAATTTAGACTAGAATTCCCCGACCTCAGTCTAGTCCTGCAACAAAAACCATGAGCAAGAGAGTATCAACAAAGAGGGCAGCAGAAATTGCGACTTGGAGGGCCTCCATGGTCATGGTTGATTGGTGCCCATCACTTATGAGAGCAACCATACAGCGTATTTCCCTAGGATAGAATTAATCCCCATAGATTTGGGCTCAACTGTACTAGCCCTTCATCACCAAAATAATATAAGGTCTAAAGCCTTGTGGTTTCATTCCAAGGGTGGACCTGTTGGCTGTTGCTGTCTCTAATTCCACAACAGTTCAATTCGAGGTGACAGAAACTAAAATTCGCACTAGATACCCTCCACCGGACCCGACCCAGAACAGCCTAATCCCCCAACAAAACCCTAAGCGACCCTCGAAAACCCTAACGTCTGTAGATCGCGCGGGGCCAAAGGCTCACAAATCCCCGAGTCAAACCGCACGCGGGGCGCACGGGGGTTCATCTTGACCCTAGAATCGCTTCTGGAATACAAACACCGACGGGCACGTGACCGCCACCACGCAGCGCAGCAAGCCAGAATCGAACGAACGTCCCGCCGAACTCCCGATTCGCGGCCCTGCGGAACGTGGAGGAAGACGCGACCCGCCGTGGAGAGCGAGCTGTACGGCGCACGCTCGGCGGCGGGAGACGAGAGAGGAGGGGGCGGCGGGAGGATGGGGGTACCTGGATCTGGGCAGAGCCGGCGGCGCACGAGAGGAGAGGAGGGGGGAGGAGGGAACGGATGTGGTGGGAGGGATCTGAATTCTACAGAGCCTCGGCGGTGGAGGTGGAAACGTGGAAATCCTCCTCTTGTCGTGCAGGGCCGGGGCGAGCTGGAACGGATGATGGGCCTGCTCCACGTTTCGGCCCACGGGCCGGAAAGGAAGGCCTGGGCCTGGCCTAGTCAGCACCAGCCACGAGGCGAGTAGCGAGTTGGAGTCAGACCAGACCAAACCATATCTGTTCCCCACCCCGCTCCTCGCACACCCTCTCCCCCCAAATCCTCCTTCTTCCCCTCCGCGCCGCCGCCGCCGCCGCCGCCGCCGGAAGCGCCCACCTCGATCCAGATCCAGGTGCACCGTGCGCCTCCGCCGCCCCGCCCTCTTTCTCCTCAAGAGTTGTACTAGTTTCCCTCGCGGTCTTCCCGTTTGTTGTTGGTAAGGACCCGGCGGCTTGCTCATCGTGTTCCGCTGGATCTCCGCTCTGCTGCGAGCCCTGGAATCTTTTTTTTTTCAATCGTTGCGTCTTGTTTGCATCGGATTTATATTGCCTTTTGTTTGACGTTCGATTTGCTGCGCGCTGGAGAGTAAGTATCGATTTGCTTTCCTGAGCGCCCCGCGTTGTTCGAGGAATTTGTAAATAATATAATACTCTCCGTCCTGGCTGTCTTTTGGTAATTTCCGGGCGGCATATTCCAACTTCTTGGGCTGATGAGCTCGTGATTTACCTGCCCGGCGTGTTGCTTAGGGTTTTGCTGGGGAACGATCTTGCTCGGATCTCAGATTTATTTACTACCTCAGCGATTAGGGGTCTTTGCAGCTTGAGTAATAGGCGTATAATTCATGCCCCCACCCCACCCCTTTGGTTGCTCCTGATTTCTACTTAGTGTCTTAGCTAACTTTGTATCTGATATATGGTGCGAGGGGGCTTCAGCTTCTTATTACAGCTTGCGATGTTAGATGCTGCAATTGCTGTGATGTTCCAACTTTTTAGTTGTGTAGATTGAGCCTGGGTTCAATTTTCTAGTTGGCTTGTCGAATTATTTAGAGGGTTCAGATATATGTTCTTACTCTATTTACTGTCTCTTAACTATAGGGTTCAAATCATATTGTGTCTACTTAAGCCAGATTTTATACTTTTTTTTCATTATACAATACTGATGGAATACTCTTATTTGTTCAGGAGATATGCCTCGCTATGACGATCGCCATGGGAATACACGCTTGTATGTTGGAAGATTGGCCCCCCGCACCCGTTCCCGCGACCTAGAATATCTTTTCAGCAAATATGGAAGGTAAGAACCACAGAGAGTTATTCTGAAGTTTGGAGTGTGTTACTTTTTGTTATGAGGGTCAGACACCAGTTCTGTCCTAGTACATATCATGAGCAGTTGATGCTAACTCTGCGCGGTTTAATTTTGCGGTACACAGCTACACATCAATCCAACTAAAATACACTAGCAAAGCTAGGGTCCTTCCTATTGTGTTCATCATATGTGGTTTATGAAGTTGTTGGGTTTCGTGATGCTTCAAGTCATTCTGAGGTTTTTGTGGATGGGGTCGTACAAGTCTTTTTTCTTTCTTGGTGTATGCTCTGTTACATCACTAAGCACAACATAGATGTTTGACCTCCGGGCCTGTTTGACTTGAATGATCTTGTTGAAGGTTGTCGGTTTTTTACACAACCATGGAGGTCTGTGGTGGAAGGGTGCCCTTGGTGGAATTGGTGGCCATTGTTCCGAAATTTGTGGAGGACTTTGGTGAAGGGCGCCCTTGGTGTAATCTTATTGACTGTTGTAGATGAAGTTGCAAGTTGATGATGCATTTGAGTACTTGACTCATGTCAGCTTACTGTTTGTGGAAACCATTTGCGCAGAATACGTGAAGTGGAGTTGAAGCGCGACTATGCATTCATTGTATGTGTTCTTTACTACCCTCAGTTCAATTCTGCAACTGTTAGCATTTTAATGTTAGCGAACTCATATTATGGAAATTGAGAACACACATTTATTTTATGTTTTGATTCTTTATTTTGTCCGGTTAATTGCAAAACAGGAATTCAGCGACCCCCAAGATGCTGATGATGCGCAGTACAACCTAGATGGCAGGGAAGTTGATGGAAGCCGCATTATTGTTGAATTTGCTAAAGGGGTAAGTTGGTGTCCTATCAAAATCTCTCTGTTTATCAAGCTTCCGCTGAAACGAGCATATCGATATTGAACTTATGATTTTTCCAAAATAACTCGTGTTTGCAGGTTCCTCGTGGTTCTGGTGGTTCACGTGAATATATGGGAAGAGGACCTCCACCAGGAACAGGTCGTTGTTTTAACTGTGGAATTGATGGTCACTGGGCAAGAGATTGCAAGGCTGGTGACTGGAAGAACAAATGCTACCGCTGTGGCGAAAGGGGCCATATCGAAAGAAATTGCCAGAACAGTCCAAGGAATCTCAGGTGTTCATTGATATAAGCCTATTCAGCTGCATTCCGCTGCCATATGGCACTTAATCACATTTTAGCTTAACATTGAATGCTTTTACTAAGCATTTGCTTGATAAATATGTTTAGGCGTGAGAGAAGCTATTCACGGTCTCCATCCCCACGCCGTGGACGGGGCCGCAGCCGGAGCTACAGCAAAAGCCGGAGCTATAGGTATGCTCAGGAAAGGAAACCCCTCGTGTGTTATTTCTCTATAGGCTTTTTCGATTGTGTTAGTTGTTTTTTATTCTTTTTTATCTTTCATTTCTGTTTGTAAACCAGCTTGTGTTAACAATCCTTCTATTACAATCAGCCGATCCAGGTCCCCGTCTGGATCTCCGAGGGGTGGACGCCGTGACCGTGACGAGAGGAGATCAAGGAGTGTTAGCTACAGCAGGAGCGCAAGCCCTAGGCGTTCTGTCTCACCTGCAAAGGAAAAGGAGCGCAGCCGCACACCTGATGGCAGCAGGAGCCCAAGGAGCCCCAGCCCAAGGGATGATGTGAGCCCACCACCAAAGGATAATGGTGCACGCAACGGCTCAGACCGTGAAGACAGCCCTGGGGCCAGGGAGAACAGCAAGAGGAGTCGGAGCCCATCTGATGGCTACCGTAGCCCTGCGGTCAATGGGCGCAGCCCGAGCCCTAGGGATGACCGTAGCCCAAGTCCCAAGGGCAACAACAGCGATGACGAGCGCCGTGGTTCACCAAGGGGAAGTCAGTCCCCCTGAACTGAAAAGCTCCCAACCAATTTGGGGCGCAGTGTGCCGATTCGGTTGTAACAGTTATATTTTCAGTTTGAGACAGCAAACTGTATTTGCTCATTTCTCAGACTTATTATGCTTGAGCTAGAAACCTGTGTAAGAATTTGTTGCCCTTGGGCTATTCCTCTTTTGTGATATGGTGATATTTGAACTATTTAGCCTGCCAAATCTGAATATTGAACTGCCAAGTATCTTGAGTTTGTTTGTCTGCTTGGTAAGCTGCAACATCTCTCACTGAAGAACGCTTTCAGACTGCTACTAGGATTTTTTTTTTGTCACGTTTGAGGCACAGGAACGGGATGTTCTTCCCTCGGTGAAGAACTGAAGACTGAAGAGTACTATTGAAACTACTGGAAAATGGTAACTGTCATGGAATGCATGGTTTTAAATCCAAGGATGCGAATGCACAACTCCTATATATTTCAGTGATTGCCTCAAGGGTTTTCTCTTCACAAGGCTTACCTAATTTTCTCTACGTCAAGTTCTGTTTGCTTGAATCTTTAACTTGAGAAGGTGCAGATTGTCACTTGCATGGATAATAGCTCAATAACTGATATGGTGGTGAAGATTGAAGAAGTTACCTGTAGAATCTCAGCCGAAGCCGTCCTTTTCTCAAAGAGCCGTAGCACTATATCTCCGTTCTACTTATAATTTTCGACTGGATTCAAACCCAACAATCACTGCATTTTGAGCTGGCAAAGGCTATTGGGGTTGCAACAAATTCCATGCACTTGCAGTCTCGCAATCGTTTTGGTCTTTTGGAGGAATATAGGAGTAGATGGTCCCACATTCCCGGCTTGTTTTCCCTACACACACGTAGGTATCACTATAATTTTGATGTATTTGTGTATTTGTTACGTAGTGTGTATATTTATGTATACCTGTGCTAGAGTATTAACAATGGATTATATGTGTGCATTGTAGTTCACCAATTACGTACTTATGTGGTTATGTCAAAAGTTGTCACCTATGGCTATATTCCGTGATGCATCATGTGGGGATAGGGATCCTCACGGGGATTATTGCCCACGTGGGGACAGAGACGGAGACAGGGATGAAGAGCCCACGATCTTTGACCATTGCAAACTAAAATAGCTGAAAAGACTCATAGAAATGGCATGAAGGACTATTGCAAACTAAAATGCCTGAAGAACTCAGAAATGGCATGAAGAGCTCACAATTCTTGGCTATTGCAAACTAAAATAGCAGAAAAGTATGCATGACTACAACGGAGTGTTACAACCCTGCAACATATATACATTGGTAAGAGATGAAGCGGCTAGCAACACGATACTGCTACGCGTTCTTGTCTGTTTCCTAGGAAATCTTTTGGTGGTCAATTGAGTTATTTATTTTGAGATATTGAAGTAGACCAAATTTTTTATGAAAAAGAGAGGATGAGTCAAAGCTAAAAATTTTGTTTTTCTTCACGTTTCTAAAAAGTAGGCACACAGTGCACCTTTTTGGAGGCTTTTCTTCTTATTTCCAAACTCGTTGTAATGCTCAAAGTTGGAATAAGTCAATCACTTCTCGTGGAAGTTTTAGCCATCACCACAGTGCTTGAATTGAATATGACATCACAGCAACATGACTGAGATTTATATATTCAAATATACATTTTTGCATGGAGAGCCAATTTCTACAACATATGGAATGTACAATACAGTACATGCATGTTATTTGGATAGGACATATCTTTCTTGATGTATCCGTAGTAGCTTCACCGTCAAATGGTCAAACTCCCGACGGGGAATTCAATATTGCCATCTCTAACCAGGATAAGCCACAAATAACTTGCACATTAACTCCAAGATGTTGGTCGTATGCACATATTCCTTCAATTTTATTATGTTCCTTTCTTCTTGTACCGAATTATAGGGGCGACTGCGGTTTATGAGAACAGAAGTAGACCTGTTAATGGGTGGAAAACAACCCCATTTTTATCCCGCTCCATCATAGTTTTAAAGGCAGTTAGGCATCCAGGCGAATGCTTGGTACGCCTGGATGCCTAGGCGGCGCCTAGACGACGCCTAGGGGACAAGGCGACACTGTTTCCCAAGGCGAGCTGGGTACGCCTGGACGCCTAGGCGACGCCTTTAAAACTATGCGCTCCATATAGTAAAAGGCTCCACCTTCCCAATCCATTTCAAGGCACCCTGATCGGGCGCATGCCGAGCCTGAGGGCCGTCAAGCTGAAGGTGCTTGATGTGTGTAACTTTTTTATCTGAAATATATACTCCATTTTAGACCTAAATATTTGTTGTAAAAAGGCATTTTGGTTGCAATTATTGGGATTTATGATCTATGACTATGTGGCATGTCCATGCATGGTGTACATCCATGAATCCGTTTGACTGTGCTTAGTGTTCCGTAGCATACTAGCAATGGTACTGTTTTCAACATATGGCCCTGGTCATTTCACTAAAATTTGGCTTATGCTGATTTGTTGTGAGAGAAAAGCATTGTTCGTTCGCTGAAAAGTACTGCTGAAGTAGTGCTAAAGAACAGGGTAAAAATGAAATAGAAACGTTCTAATTTCACTAGTGAAAAAATATTGTGGTAGTAGTACCACTCATAGAAATGGCATGAAGAGCCCACAATTTTTGGCCATTGCAACTAAAATAGCAGAAAATACTCATAAAAATGGCATGAAGAGCTATCCATTCTTGGCTATTGCAAACAAAAACGCTTGAAGAACTCAGAAATGGCATGAAGAGCTCATGATTCTTGGCTATTGCAAACTAAAATAGCAGAAAAGTATGTATGACTACTACGGAGTGTTGCAACCCTACAAGAGATATATATATATATGTTGGTAATAGATGAAGCGGCTAGCAACGCGATATTGCTACTCGTTCTTGTGTGTGTTTCCTAGGAAATATGTTGGTGGTCAATTGAGTTATTTATTCTGAGATATTGAAGTAGACCAAATTTGATGAAAATTAGATCATGAGTTGGAGCTAAAAAAATTTGCATTTCTTCATGTTTGTCAGAAGTAGTCAGGGAGTGCATCTTTTTTTAGGCTTTTCTTTGTGTTTCCAAATTTGAGGCTTCTCATTTTTAATTGCTTGAGTTTAAGGCTTTGAGCACATATCTATAGCAGAAAAAAGATAAAAGGAAAGGACATTCGGTCATACGAGCCAATTTGACCATAGGGGGCGTTTTGGTATACCAATGATAACCACATATGATAAAAATATGTGCGTGTACATACTAATATATGTATATTGAATTAGCAAGAGTATAAATAATAACCAAATCAATATTTATTTTACTATACAAAAGAAAGTTAAAAGTATAAAATGATACTGGAAATTATAGTGAAAGAAAAAAATAGCCCTAAGTCGCAATCTCTACCCAACTTATCTAATTCATAGAACAAAATCATTGTAATAATGGGAATAAAAGAGGGGAAAGATAAAACACTAATTAACGTCATAACTAGCTAATTAGTCGTATATTGCAGCACCCGGTTTTAAGAACAAAACAGATACACACCATATATGAGCCTAGGAAGTCAAATCTCACATATAGCTACAAATAAGGGTAATATCGAAAGATAATGCTCAATATATAACGCACTTAGTATAAATAATATAACCTTAGATAGCAAATAGCAAAAAGGTAACTCCGATCTTTGGGTGAAGACTTCAAATCCACATGGACAACTGACTGGTTGATCACAAGCCTAATTTCTCCAAACTCTAGCAATCTGGTACCCATCCAGGATTTTCATCTAAATATTTGAAAAGTAAAGCAAGCGTAAGTCCATGTCGTACTCAATAAATATAACATGGGGTTCATCAGGCTCAAAAAGACTGACACTGGTTTAACTGCGATTAGTTTTAATTGTTATAATTTTAGCATAGGTGTAGCAACATTAGTAGAGAAATAACTTTTGATCCACTTCAAAATTTGGCTTTAGTCCTGGTATTTTTTGGGTCCGGGACTAAAGAAACCTTTAGTCCCGGTTGGTAGCTCCAACCGGGACTAAAGGTCCCTGCCCAACGGTTACCGAGGTGTGTCCGAGGCACGTTAGTGCGAGAATCTTTAGTCCCGGTTTGAGACATGAACCCAGACTAAAAGTGTGACTTTTAGTCCCGGTTTGAGACACGAACCTGGACTAAAGGTACCTTTAGTCCCGGTTTATGTCTCAAACCCAGACTAAAGGTGTCTCCAAACTGAATTTAAAAGAAAAGCGTATCTTATCTAAGTTAAATGTGTGGTGGTAGGTGAGATGGTAACGCGTGCAAGAGCTAAAGTGGGAGGTCGTAGGTTCGAATCTCCACAGCTGCAACATTTTTTTACCCAATAAACACCTCTAATCCCGGTTGGAGGAACGAGGACTAAAAATCAAGACTTTTAGTCCCGATTGCATAGTCCTAGTTCCAAAACCGGGATTAAAGGGGTTGAGAACCGGGACTACAGGCCATTTCTTTAGTAGTGCAACAAGTTTATCACAAACCCATATAAACACATGATCAGGTAAACATAAATAATGAATAGTATAAACGATAATCATTAGTGAGCATCTTTATCATTAGTATCATCCGTGTTTATCATCATTAACCATTAGTGATCATCTATTCCGTAAGGGTTCCAAGGCCACCCGTGACCGTGAGCACGACTGATATACCAGTTTTACACTCTACAGAGGTTCTACACTTTCACTGTGAGTCATGATTTACCATTTCGCTTGAGGTGATCAGCCCCTTGACCCACTACCAAGGAAGGTCGGCAGGGTTCACTATGAAGCCTTTTAAAGGTTCGTCTATCAAGTTATGGCCGCTAAGGTTTCCCCATCAATAAGCATGAGCCCCCCCTCTAAGGAGTGACTAACAAAATACCAAGAAACCAAAGTGCACCCTCTTGGCAGGCCGAGATCATACAAACCAGAGCCCCTCTTGCGCCATAAAGGTAACCACTAACAAGCTAGAAAAGGTCCTCATACTGAGCCAAAGCCAGAGCCATATAACCCTCACAGCTGTACTGTAAGTCCCGGATGATCACTTATAGATAAGTCCTTAGGAAGAGAAATCTAGAGCATTTAGAAAGTAGCTAAACACTCCAGCCCCCTGTTTCCACGTTGCTAAAAAGCATCTTTTAGTGTTTATTGCATATACCATTAGTCAAGTTATAAGATCATGGTTGTAGTTGAGCACTAGCATCATACTACCCAATGCAATACCCCATAGGTAACAAGGCACAAGGTTACAAAAAGACTAGGATATCCTTAGTGGTAGTCAAGGTAGACACATGCAGTATGAATTAAGTGATTAAAGGTGTATAGGACAACAAGGAAGATCCCATGCTATACTTATCTTAAAACACCGATCCTTCGGCAAGCTTTAATCTTCAACGTTCTTCTTCTTGATCACCACGTATATCTCACCGACTGGACGTAATCATATAGCACCACACAAGCATCCATACAATCATACATGAAGCAAATAATAGATCTAAATTAGAATAGTACACCAAGCATAAAATCAAGATAAAAAGTTTGTAAAAACGAATCTACGTCTCACTACGAACACACACGCACGCGAAAAGCACGCTAATCCAGAGACTACGGTGAAAAAGATACATCTACCAATAGATTTGCTTTTATACGGGAAAAGAAAACTATAGGGTTCATTTATTTTAACTATTGAAAATAATATAAATTGAATTAAGTCAAATTTAGATTTGAATTATAAAACTAAAACAAGTCATATTTTATTTATGAAATCCAGTTGCATAATTATTATCCAAATTAGAAGTTAAACCATGAAATTCTAGTATTAGTGACATGATAAACATTGTCACTAACACGTATATCTCGTTGTAATGAATCTAGCACAACTTGAACGGATCAATTCGGAGCTAAAACGTAGAAGATATGAATTAAACAAGATTTTCTTTAGTAAAATAATAGATTAAATTTAACCTCAAATTTTAAAAGTTGAAAACCTACTAAACAGTAGTATGAATATGTAGATTATGGAATTACAAAACTAACGCAAGTTGAACGAATCAAATTGGAGTTAAAACGAAGATTTTATGACTAAAACAAAATTAGTGGCAAAACTGTAAATAAGTGAAAACGTATTTTGGATCTGAAACGAAGAAACTACGCTTTCCAAAGAAGAAAACGTAATCTGTGAGTACGCCTTAAACTGTGGGTTAATTTGCCAAAAATAGAGGGGCTCTTTAGCAAAAAGAACAGCGAAGGGGTATGTTTTAATCTAGGCCATAGATCTCAGATTGGACAGCTCAACATAATTGTGTACTTCTATTGTATTTCAGGATTTGTTTTTCTATAAGAAAACGGCCATAATGTGTGGGTGACGTGATGATGACGTCATCAAGCTAGCAAGAGCAAAACTGGGCATGCATGGCTGCTCTGCTGGCTCGGTACGCTCGTGCGATGTCGCGCGTTTGTGCACGTGCGTGCGCGCTGGGAAGCGGGATGCAGGGGCTGGTGCGCTCATCTCGGCTGTGGCCTGTGGGTTAGGCACGGCGCCGCTAGATCAGTTGGCACCGGTGTGGGAGGCGGTGGTGCCATTGCTAGCGAACTAGAGCTCCGAGGACATCGTCACAAGCATGGGGAGAGACGAGGAAGCACGGAGTACTCACCTAGGTCGTTCATGGCGGCTCGGAGGAAACAGGGACGTCCTAGTGCTCGACGGGGCTGGTCTATCGTCCTAGATGTGGGGCTCGGCAATGGTCTAGGCACGACGGCAAAGCAGCAGAAGGCATCCCCGACGACTGTCGATGAGAAAAATGGGTACGGCAGGGGCTCGGGTCGGTTTTTATGGGGCAGTTAGCTTGGAGAACATGGCAAGGCGACGCGATGTGGACGCAGCGGACTTCCCGGCGGCGGCGCCTGATGCGGTTACGACGCAAGGAGGAAGAAGACCCCACTGACAAATGGGGCCGGGGTGGCAGTGAGAGAGAAGAGGGAAACGGCGGTGGCTTCGCTGGGCTTACTGCATGCGGCTGGGCCGGAACGCGAGCTGGGCCGCGCGGGAGAGTAGGCCAAGCCAGAGCAGAAGAACGGGAAGCAGTGCAGCGCAGGCAGCTAGGCCGAAAGGGGAGGAGATGACGTATTCTTTCCTTCCTTTCTTTTTTTCAATTCCATTTCAAAAGCATTTAAAATTATTTTGAATTTTGGACAAAACCACTCATCACTAAAATAAGTATGCATCATCATGAATGCGCAAAAATGTTACTAAATTCCTGTCGATGTTTTACCACCGATAGCCTGCCACGGGGGTACCCGAGGCAGTTTGTTCGGACTTCGGCGTATGCAGAACGTGACGGTGAAAGCAAGAGACAGTCGATTTATCCTGGTTCGGACCCTCGATCGTTGATCGAGTAATAGCCCTACGTCCAGTTGGCATTAGCCTTGCGTTGGATTGATTGTGAAGTGTTGTGTTGTTCCTTCCTCTAGGAACCCTGCCTTTCTTTATATAGTCAGGAGGCCAGAGTCCTAGTCGGTTTACAATGAGGGTTCATAGTAGGATTACAGAATAATACTACTACTAGGATTACATGGGAAGAATCCTAGTTAGACTAGATCTTCTCCCTTCCTTGAGGGGTATCCCGTGGGTCCCACACCGACAAGCCCCCGAGCACTTCATGGTTGAGCTCTGGAAGCCTCGTCTTGTTTCTTTAGGTCTTGCCAAGCAGGAACAAGCGTCGTCCGAGTGCTTTCTTGAGCGAAACCGTGTAGCGCTTCGTGAGATCTTCGCGTGATGTGTACCTTTTTGAAAAAAAAGTATTCCCATTTGGATGTAGCCCCCGAGCCTCTTGCTTTTTGGCACAAGGAGCTGGAGGGTCTTCTCTTGAGGGTTTCTGAGCATATACCCGGGTTCTTTATCAAAAAGAGCTTGGATATAGCTAGGTCTAGGTTCTTTTTGTCATGAGGTCTTGAAGTGATCTGTCTTGAAGAAGTCTTCTTGGTGATGTGCGCTTTTTTGGTGAAAAAAGTGCACTCATCGAGTGTAGCTCCCGAGCCTCTTGCTATTTGGAACAAAAAGTTGGAGGGTCTTGAATCTTATATTGTTTTGAAAACTACTGTCTTGAAGAAGTCTTCTGAGTGATGTGCGCTTTTTCGAAGAAAAAAGTGCACTCACTGAGTGTAGCCCCCGAGCCTCTTGCTATTTGGAACAAAGAGTTGGAGGGTCTTGAATCTGAGTTGTTCAAAGGACTGAAAACCTCTCCTGTTGCATCCACCGAGCATATACCTGTGTTCTTTTATTCGAAAAGAACTCGGATACAGGATCTTGGCATGTTCTCTGGTAGTCTGCTGTTGTCAGATATAGTTGTATGGTGGTAGTTGAGAGTAAATGCTGTTTGGCCACAAGCTGTACAGTGTTGGTATATTCTTCTGAATATGCTCGTTCTTGAGTATTGCTCCTTCACGCCTGAGTCTTCTTTCATTGAATTATGTCTTTTCACTGTGTCCTTTGTTAGGTTTGTTCCATTGATGCTCCCGGTCCATGTGCACCGCTTCTTTGGTCTATAAATACCCTCCTGGTGTGATGTTTTGATTCATCGAGCGTTTTGTTGTGTGGTCTGAAATCTCCGTAGTCATGAATATGATAGTTTGTGAAGTAGAGCAGCCCCCGGACGTATTTTGTAGTTCTTGTGTATCTTGTCGTAGCTAGAGGGAGTCTTGTGATAGGGATTAGAGGTAGACTAATCCCGCAGCGGCATTGTACTTGGAAGTACATGGCGGTAGTTGGAGGAAGTCTTGTGATGTGGGATACGTTCCTTCATCCAGCAGTTCTAGGTTAATCCTCGTCGTCTGCTCTGAGACTGTCCGGTATAGATCAACACCATATCCAGCATCACATCGGACTTGGGTAGACAGATGCCTGCCGGCTTCCCCTGGTCTATGTTGTCCCGCCGTGCTGCTGATTTCCGTCTTGGATGCACTGCGTCCGTCCTTTGAAGAAAACAGTGTCGCTGAGTGCGGTTTGTTCTACCGAGTAGCAATTTGAAACACGTAGTCGTTCCAGAGCCTAGCTGTGTCCGGGTTCCTCTTTGCTACCTTGCTTGTCGTAGTACCGAGTTCGTTGGGTCTTGTAAGATGTGTAATCTTCTATTTTTTGAAGCCATTTCTAATGGAAAGAATCCTGTCTTCTGAGTTGTCATTCTTTTTTCTGCTGAAGTCCTGGTTGTTTATGTGATTCCCGAGTTCTTTCTATAAGAACCGGGTTCTTATGTTCCTTGTGAGGTAGCCCTTCGTTGCTTCATGGTTGATGGGTTCTTTTTGTAGCAATATGATAACTCCGCTGTGGTGCTGGATGGATAAGTCTGAAATCTACCCATTGAACTATACCGTTGTGTGGATTTGTGCCGTCTGTCATTTTAGCTGTGTCAGTAAATGGACCGTTGCGTTCTCATGCCATGTTAAAACAGGCCCGGTGGGCCGCATTTTACTGCTGTAAAATCTATTTAAAGGCCTTTGTTCTTCTTTTTCTTTACTGCCTTGCTTTTGCCTTGAAACCCTAGTCTCAAACATTCTGCCGCCGCCATTGTCACCGTCATCTGAGCACCGCCGCCTGAGCACCACCTTCCCTTAGTGCTTTTATTGCTTCCGCTAGTATATGGGTAGGAAGAAGTCAGCGAGCAAGTCCCAGGCAGCCTTTGTGGACGAGGAGGCCTCGCTTTCTGTGATCGAGAATCAAGAGTTCATGGCCATGAGGGCCGCTCAGAAGATCTGGCCGGCTTCGACTACAACTGAAGATCAGCTACGCGAGCTTGTCAGTGATGGTCTGATCTAGAGCAAGGATATTGCTGATTGGAGAGCTCCAGGCGAGCATCGGGTCCCTGCTCTTGGTCCTGGTGAGATTATTCTTTTTGACTCCTTTATCCGTGCCGGACTCTGCCTTCCGGCTTCTGCTTTGCTTCATCGATTTCTCAACTATTTTGGGATTAGCCTGAATCATCTTGCTCCCAATGCTGTCCTTCATCTTTCTGTCTTTGTTCATCTTTGTGAAACTTTCCTTAGAATTCCTCCTTCTCTTTCTCTCTTTCGTTACTTCTTTCATTTGAAGCCACAACCCCGCCGCAATGACACCAGTGTTCTTGGTGGCTGCGGGATTCAGTTTCGCTAGGGTCTTAAGAGCAAATTCTTTGACTATGACCTGGTTGATTCTATGAGGGATTGGTGTGCCGACTGGTTTTACGCCGCCAATTTGATTCCTCCTCTTGCTGTTCATTCTGGATCTGGTCCCTTGGTTAATGATTGATGGGATAAGAACCCTATGACGACGGCTGAGGTTCAGGCGATCAAGCCGTTTCTTGAGAGGATTTGTACTCTGAAATAGCAAGGCTTGACCGACTTCGGGATTATTTCTAGTTTTCTTCACCGCCGAGTTCAACCTCTGAAGGAGCGGGAAAATTATGGTTTTGAGTACTCTGGGGCGGAGGACCCTTCTCGTATGGTTCCTGCCCTTGAGTTGACTGATGAGGAGGTGCTCGAGCGTCTTCAGAAGATGCTGAAAGGAGTGAGCGTCGTCCCGCTTGCTGTCCTTGAGTACAGTGCTAAGAACTCCCCCTGCTGTGAGTTGTTCTTTTCCTATGCGGGTACTTTTGTGTGTCTTTTGTTGTATCAACTTTTTACTTAATCTTCCTTGTCTTGTTGTTTTACTCTTTTCTAGGAATTGGGGCGTAACTTCGCTGATCCGATTCCTCTTGATGATTGCCCTGTAAATGTGGAGGCTGGGGATAGTCTTGCTGGGGCATCCTTGACCAGTAAGTTTCAAACCACCACGATATTTCCTGGCGTTTCTTCCACAAACCTTGATGTATGTAGAGTATGTTCCTCGTCCAGTTCCTCAAGCTCCTCGTACTGTCGGAAAGAGGGGGTGAGCTGAGGGTTCTTCTTCTGCTTTATCTGCTGCCAAGAAGTCTCACCAGTCGAGTACTCGTCTAGGTACTCCAGTTGTAGCTAGCATGCTCTTAGGTGAGCATATTAATACGCTCTGTCCTTTTGTTGTTTATTTTTGTCTTTGACCGAGTACTTTTGTCCTTTTTCAGCTGGTGCTATGATAGCCTTGGTCGAGAGTGAGGAAGAAGAGGATGATGATGCCGCCCTTGTTACTCGTCGGTGAGTTGTTTTCTTGTTTTCCTGTTGTTTGAACCCCTCTCTTTGTTTTGACTTTGGTCTTGTTCTCTTGTAGTAAACGGTCTTCGGGTTCGAGTTCTTCTGGGGCTCCAGTATTGACCACGCCACTCCTGTCGCAGGGTGGTGGTGATATCTTTGCTGCGATAGTTCCTCCTCTGAGATCCTCTGTCCATTTTGGGGATTTTTTGAAGAAGAAGATTGCTAAGTGAGTGAGCCCAGGCTTCGTTTCTTTGCTTCTTTTTTTTCTTTTTTCCTGATTTATATTCTTATCGTCGAATTTCCTTATCGTCTTGCAGGCCCTCGCCTTCCCTTAACCCTCTGCCGACCTCTTGTCAGTCCTCTGATGCGCCTCTATGTGCTGAGTCTGGGGACTTGGCATGTACGGTCGGCGAGGTGGCTGTGAGGGAGACAGGGTTCCCTAAAGATCATGCTGTTGCTGACTCGGTGGCTCCGGAAGTGACCGTGGCCACGGCGGTGGGTTCTTCTAAAGAGGTAGCCAGGGCTTCCTAGGACATGGCCCTGGCCTTGCCTTCTTCGCATCGGACGGGTTCTCCCTCTGCTCCTCTTGGAACCAGTGATCAGCGCTTGGACGATGATGTGCTGCAGCAGTTTGACGCCACTCATCGGTTATCAGAGCTGACTGCTGCCTGGGGATCCTTTGCGACTTCTTTTGGGGAAAAGCTCCAGATAAGTTTTTCTAAAGTTCTTTCTTTGGATGTTCGTCTTTGTCTTGTTCTTATGCCCTTTTTCTCTCTCTCTCTTTTTGCTCAGTCTTTTTCTCGGGATCATACCGGCTTCTTTTTCTCATCTGAAACCGAGAAAAAGTTGTCTTCTGAGGTGAGCACACTAAAGGCAGAGCTTGACCTCTATCGGGCCGAGTTGGAGACCGAGCGTTAGACACATCAAAAGGAGGAGAAGGCTCTCCATGCCCGGGTGGTTGAGGCAGAAAAGCAGAGGGATTCAGCTGCCTAGGAGGCCTTGAAGGACATGGAGGCCATGAAGAAAGAGTGTACTGGTATTGTGAGTTCTTTTTCGTTTCCTTTTGTATTCAAATTTCCCTTTCTGTTGACTTATTTTTGTTGCCTGGCCTAGCTCTCGGAGTTGAAAAGCAGAAGCTCTCGGAGGGTATCGAGGAGATGAAAACACTTGTTCGCACTAACCATAACAGGGCTGAGGAGGTAATTACTCGAGCTGAAGAAGAACTTGGCTTGCTAAGTTGATTAGGCGTGGAGCTGACAGGGATCTTGTGCAGGCCCATAAAACTGTTGAAGTCTTGACTGGCAAGTTGGCGACGGCTACTGAGAACTGGAATGCCTTGTGGAAATCTTTTTGGTCAGTAGCCGACCTTCTCTGGACTCCAGCAGATGATGGTCAACCTTGGGCTCAATTTATTCCCCAAGTTTCGACTCGTTTCTAGTAGTTCATGAAGAGGTGCGCCCGCTTATGTACCATAAATGTTCTTGCCTAGGTCCGGGTTCTTGCTCCAGAGTTCCCTTTGTCCAAGGTTGCAGAGGAAGCCAAGAGTCAAGAGTATCTGGATGCTGTTGAAAAGGTGGAGCCCGAGGTTGAAGATTTAGCCAGTAGGATTGCGGACAATCTTAATATTGATGTTTCTTCTCCTGATGACGATGCTTGATGTAATAGACCTTTGTACTTCCAGCCTCTGTAATAGGATATTATACTTCCTTCTGAATGAAGATTCTTTATTTTTGTTCATGTCTTCTTTGCCTGGATGCCTTCGCCTTGCTTGTTCTTTAAATGAGTTGTCCAAGTGATCAAAATTTTCTCCGAGTAGTTGTTTGTTCTGGCTTTCATCTGCGTTGTGCAAATCACTCGGTGTATGTAGATGTCGAGTTCTTGTCTGGCTTTTGTCTACGCCGTGTAAACAACTCGGTATAGATCGTTGTCTCGACAAACTTTGTACTCTTGTTAGTACTGAAAAGACTTAGGATCGGCGATCTCAAGTATCTTCAGCTTCTTCTTTTCAGCCTTTCGCTTAACTCGAGATGTGGTCAGCATCTGGTCCTTTCCCTGGTTGCAAAAACATCTTAGGATCGATAAGCCCCCGAGCACTTCATGGTTGAGTTCTGGAAGCCTCGTCTTGTTCCTTCGGTGTCGTCCGAGTGCTTTCCTGAGCGAAACCATGTATCGCCTCGGCCGGTATGCTCAGGCGTATTTTGGCCATTTTGCTTTTTGGTTCGGGTGTTAGCTTATTAGCTACCCTCATCGGCGGGCTCAAGCATCTTTTTAGCTCTGTTGCTCTCGGCCGGGATGCTCAGGCGTATTTTCAGCCATTTTGCTTTTTGTTTGGTGTTAGCTTGTTAGCTACCCTCATCATCGTGGCTCAAGCATCTTTTCAACTCTTTTGCTCTCTACGGTAGTATATCTTGTGAGCGTATTTTCAACCATTTTGCTTTTTGGTTCGGGTGTTAGCTTGTTAGCTACCCTCATCGGTGGGCTCAAGCATCTTTTTAGCTCTTTTGCTCTCGACCAGTATGCTCAGGTGTATTTTCAGCCATTTTGCTTTTTGGTTCGGGTGTTAGCTTGTTAGCTACCCTCATCGGTGGGCTCAAGCATCTTTTCAGCTCTTTTGCTCTTGGCCGGTATGCTCAGGCGTATTTTCAGCCATTTTGCTTTTTTGGTTTGGTGTTAGCTTGTTAGCTACCCTCATTGGCGGGCTCAAGCATCTTTTCAGCTCTTTTGCTCTCGGCCGGGATGCTCAGGCATATTTTTAGCCATTTTGCTTTTTGTTTCGGGTGTTAGCTTGTTAGCTACCCTCATCGGCGAGCTCAAGCATCTTTTTAGCTCTTTTGCTCTTGGCCGGGATGCTCATTAGAAACAACTCGGGGAAAGCCATGATAGGACATGTGTTGTCGAAAAACCATCTTTATTGATCATGAGCATTGATAAGCCAAAATAATACACATGTTGTCGAGGAACACCATCTTTATTGATCATGAACATTGATCTCTTGTGGCTTGTATATATATTCTTCCCTGAGTTGTTTTCATGCGTAGAATCTTCTTAGCTGGCTGATGTGCCATGTATTGTTGACTTCTTTTCCATCTTCAGTTATCAACTTGTACGTGCCTGGTCCGGTGACTTTTGAGATAATAAAAGGACCTTCCCATGGACTGAGTAGTTTATGGCATCCATCAGTTTTTTGTATTCTTCTTAGTACCATGTCTTCGACTTTTAGTGACTGAGGCTGGGTATTCTTGTTGTAGTGGCGTCTTAATCCTTGGAGGTATCTTGCTGATTGAAGGGTAGCGTTTACTCTGACTTCTTCTATACTGTCGAGTTCTAATCTTCGGGTGTGTTCTGCTTCTCCTTCGTCATATTGTTCTATCCTTGGTGACGTCCAGATCAAGTCAGCAAGTAGTACGGCTTCTGACCCGTAAACTAGGAAGAAAGGCGAGTATCCGGTGGCTTTGCTTATTTGAGTTCGTAGCCCCCATACGACCTTGGGTAATTCTTCAATCCATTTTGATCCATAGTCCACTAGTTCTTCATACAATCTTGGTTTTAATCCTGCTAGTATGAGTCCATTAGCCCTTTCTACCTGTCCGTTGGCTTCTGGATGTGCGACTGATGCGTAATCTATGCTGAAGCCGTAGTTCTGTGCCCAACTTTGGAATTCTGTGGCTGTGAAGGGAGAACCCAAATTTATGATGATTCGATTGGGCATGCCGAAGCGGTGCATAATGTCTTGGATGAACTCAACTGCCTTGGCTGCGCTGTATTTTGCAAGTGGTTTGTACTCAATCCACTTGGTGAACTTGTCAATTGCTACAAAGATGTACTCGAAACCGCCTTTTGCTTTCTTGAGAGGTCCTACTTGATCCAGCCCCCAGCAGGAGAAAGGCCAAGCGAGCGGGATGCAGATGAGATTGTGAGCTGGCACATGAGCTTGTCTTGCGAACATTTGACAACCTTTGCATTTTCTGACAAGTTCTTCTGCGTCTTTCAAAACGGTTGGCCAGTAGAATCTGGTGCGGAATGCCTTACCTACTAGTGTTCTTGAAGCAGCATGATTTCCACAGCAGCCTGAGTGTATTTCATCTAAGATCTCTTTGCCTTCTTCAAATGAGACACATTTTAGGAGTACTCCTGCCGATGCGGCTCTTCTATAGAGCTTGTCTCCCACTAGGACGTAGTTCTTGCTTCTACGAACAACTCGGGTAGCTTCCTCTTTATCTGCTGGCAACTTATTCTCTTTGATATAATCAATAAAAGCCTGTGTCCATGAGGTGTTGATTACCAGAATCTGGTTGCCTTTGGTGGGAGTTCTGGGTTTATCTCACTGAAGTTGTTTGATAGAGGAGCCGATAACTCCTCTATGAATACACCGGGTGGGACCTTCACTGTCTCGATCCGAAAGCTTGGCGAGGGCGCGCCGCCATAATATTAGAATTGCGCAGGACATGTAGGATTTCTAACCCTTGAAAATGTTTTTTGAGCTTTCGTACTTCAGCACAGTAGGCACCCATGTTTTCTTTGGTGCAGTCCCAATCTTTGTTAACTTGGTTGATGACTACTGCCGAATCGCCGTATATGAGTAATCGTTTGATTCCGAGGGTAATTGCCACTCGGAGCCCGTGGATGAGGGCTTCGTATTCTGCTTCATTGTTGGTAGCTTGCCATAATATCTGAAGGACGTACTTGAGTTATTTTCCATCTGGAGAAATGAGGAGAACGCCTGCACCGGCTCCCCCTAGCTTGAGTGACCCATCAAAGTACATCTTCCAGTGGTCAAGGATGGTATTTGACATATGTTGTTGAATCTCTGTCCACTCGGCAACAAAATCGGCAAGGGCTTGAGATTTAATTTCCTTCCGTGGGGTGAAATCGATATTGAGAGCACCAAGTTCAACTGCCCACTTAGATATGCGCCCTGTTGCGTCTCTGTTGTGCAAGATGTCTCCGAGTGGGAAATCCGTCACCACGGTAATCTTGTGGTTTTCAAAATAGTGGTGAAGCTTGCGTGAAGTGATCAGGAGGGCGTAGAGTAGTTTTTGCACATGCGGGTACCAAATTTTTGATTCTGATAGTACTTTGCTGATGTAGTATACGGGGCGTTGTACTTTGTACACGCGCCCTTCTTCTTCTCTTTCTATGACTATCGCCGTACTGATCACAGTAGAAGTTGCCGCAATGTATAGCATCATGTCTTCATATTTCTTTGGAGGTGTGAGAACGGGCGAGGAGGTGAGGTATGCCTTGAGCTTTTTGAAAGCTTCGTTGGCTTCTTCTATCCACTCGAACTTATCTTTCTTCTTTAGTAGTTTAAAGAAAGGTAAGCCTTTTTCACCAAGTCTTGATATGAAATGATTGAGGGCCGCCATGCAACCTGTTAGTTTCTGCACATTGTGGGGGGTATACCCCCGGGTACCACAAGATGGTACATGGGGCGCACCATCCGAGGTGGCCCGGCCCATAAGATCAAGGCGTGCACATCAAGATTACAAGTTGTACTAAATATTGTAATAGTACCAAATTGGATACTTTATTTGTAACCTTGTCTCTTCGGAGTATATAAGGAGAGACAAGGGTCCCCTAGAGGACAGGTTAATCTGTATACATCTCAATACGATACACCAAAGACATAGGACGTAGGGTATTACGTCGATCAGGCAGCCCGAACCTATCTAAATCGCTGTCTCTGCGCCTTGTGTCACCATCTGGTTCCTGATTACATGCACCGTCTACCGACAATCTACCACCATGGGCACCCCCCTCGATGGACTGCCGACCATATTTTGTCGACAGTGGCGCGCCAGGTAGGGGTCCCCTTTTAGGGGTCGTGCGTGCTGATCCCTACCGAATCAGATGGCATAACTCAAGATCAACATCCTTCACGACAACTCGGCTGATCGTGTCGACATCCTTCAATGATCATGGCGCATCTCCGTGCAGCACGCGTCGCCAAGTCGAAGCACTGCTATCCCGGCAGCGACTTATCAACGACCGATGGCCCGCTAGATGGCAAGATCGCCTCGGCATCATGCGATGATTTGCAGCGGCATGCTATCACGCGTGGTGATCCTAGACCACGAACAGTCGTACAAGCAATGAGCAGCGTCAATCGCGGCGGCTTCTTGACTCCCGCTCAGATCGGACTCCTCGTGCTTGTATGGATCTGCTACTCAGAGTATAAACGGATCTGCATGCATGCAAATATGCAACCACGGATCTACAGGGGCACATGCATGTGCACGTGTATACATACGTGTGCATCATGTGGCCGCAATCAAGCCGAGCACTGTCTATTCATCCCGTCTTGTGACAAGCTCTCCAACACCGACATGACCACCGAGATGATCTTCCGAGGCATCGAACAAGCTATCCGACTGCATCAAGCCACGGCGTGCTATGTTACAGAACCATGCAACCAAGGAAGCATATATGTGGTATATAGGGCCATGCATCAATGGAGTGCGTATACATGTATATGTCACTGTTTCTTGCATAGCAACTGATACTTCGTACAAGTCCAAGTTAGATCACCACACAAGCCAATGACGACTACGAAGACAATGCACGCATCGAGCCATCTAGCAAGCCACGTCGAGCCGACCACGCCGATCCATCAAGCAAACCATCTGAGTTGTCTAGCAAGTCTCGACAAGCCTTCAAGTGAGCTGACCGAGCCATCTAGCGAGCCACGTCGACCACGTCCCGAGCGGCTCCGCCGAGCTCCGACCACCAGACCACGTCGACCACGTCCCGAGCTGCTCCACCGAGCTCTGACCACCACACCACCAGACCACGTCCGGAGCGGCTCCACCGAGCTTCGACCACCAGACCACCAGACCACCAGACCACGTCCTGAGCGGCTCCTCTGAGCTTCGACCACCTCGACCACCAGACCACGTCGCAATGATGATCGCCACGAAGAACGGCGCTATGACAACCGCGACCACCGTCATGACGACAGGCCGGAAAGCTCGAGGACCGGACAACTTTATCGCCATCGACCAGATTTCTATCCAAAGATAAGTACACTTCTAATATTTATATTTAACACAATTTTCATTACGACGTTTCTCCACAACGTCCTCGTCATGATTATTCTTCAAACAACGTTTGTCCATGTATACCATCTTAAAGATAACATACAGCTATACTTAATGTAAATCCTCGACCAGTCATGTTGACGCTCCATGCCTCTAGAGACGGCCATGTCTCTGGCTCCTCCCTACACGTACATGAGCGTCTGCCCTCTGCGTTATGGGTGGTCGGCAGCGGCTCCTTAGCAACGCTTTGTTCTTCCTACACGTGCACGGGCTCCGCGCCCCGCGTTATGGTTAACGGGCTAGCTAGGGCTAGGGACTCAGCTACATACTAACTGGTCGGGCAGTTTATATTAAGTATAAACACAAACTTCACATTAACACTGATGTTTACAAAGCACCAGCTGCTTTATCACATCATGCTCATTTGCAAATGACTGCTGAGCGTTATTTCTTCACCGCTGATTTTTTCTCCATAATTTATTACTTTGTACATCATGTACTACCATTCTACATATTTATATTGCAGTAATTTCGAGCTATGCTCGGGGACTTCGTCGCTCGCTCCTCGACCTGTGCTCGGGGACTGCCTCGATCACTCTCCGACCACAGCTCGAGGACTTTGTCGCTCGCTTCTCTACCTATGTTCGTGGACTGCCTCGATCACTCTCCGACCACAGCTCGGGGACTTCATTGCTCGCTTCTCACGCACGGGGATTGCCTCGATCACTCTCCGACCACAGCTCGGGGACTTCATCGCTCGCTCCTCGACTTGTGTTTGGGGACTGCCTCGATCACTCTCCGACCACAGCTCGGGGACTTCGTTGCTTGCTCCTCGACTTGTGCTCGGGGACTGCCTCGACCACTCTCCGACCACGGCTCGGGGACTTCATCGCTCGCTCCTCGACCTATGCTCGGGGACTGCTCGACCACTCTCCGACCACGGCTCGGGGACTTTGCGTCTCGACTACATGCGACTGGCGACTCGCATACAGTTGGGATATTTTTTCTCACTTAGACCTTGCTACAAGGCTCATACCTCACCTTCCAGCAAGCTCGGGGACTACATCGGTACGATGCACCTGCTGGTGCATCTTGTATCGCTTGTACGACGATTCATTTCTCAACTTAACTGGGAATTCTTTTTAGACCTTGGCACCATGTGCCTACGTCACCTACTACCAGGCTCGGGGACTAAGTGGGCACACTTCACCTTGCGGTGAATGTGTTTGTTTTTCGACCCCTACGCCTCTGATGATCAAGGACGCTACGCTTCAAGACGCACTTACATTTCTTTTCAGAAATACAAGTGGGCACACTTCACAGGACGGAAATCTTTTTCTTTCTTCTTAAGAGCACCATACATTCTTCGGACGACCTACTTCTCCGGCGACAACGGTGGTCGAAGATGTCAAGAACTCAAGCCTCACTATTCGGAGAAGGTTAAAATGGCGTGTCGCATCAGAATACATGGCGCTCGAGGACTAGCTGTGGGGGGTATACCCCCGGGTACCACAAGATGGTACATGGGCCACACCATTCGAGGTGGCCCGGCCCGTATGATCAAGGCGTGCACATCAAGATTACAGGTTGTACTAGATATTGTAATAGTACCAAATTGGATACTTTACTTATAACCTTGTCTCTTCGGAGTATATAAGGAGAGACCAGGGTCCCCTAGAGGACAGGTTAATATGTATACATCTCAATACGATATACCAAAGACATAGGACGTAGGGTATTACGTCGACCAGACGGCCCAAACCTGTCTAAATCGCTGTCTCTGCGCCTTGTGTCACCATCTGGTTCCTGATTACACGCACCGTCTACCGACAATCTACCACCACGGGCACCCCCCTCGGTGGACTGCCGACCATATTTCGTCGACACACATCTTTGACACTTCGAGGAGGGCCCATCTCTATTATGGCTTGGATTTGCTTGGCGTTGGCTTCGATTCCACAATGACTGACCAAGAATCCGAGTAGTTGTCTTGAAGGAACTCCGAATACACACTTGTTTGGGTTCAATTTCCACCTCCACCTTTTCAGGTTCTCGAAGGTTTGCTTTAAGTCTTCAATTAGTGTGTCCGGGTTCTTTGTTTTTACTACCATGTCATCCACGTATGCCTCTACGTTCTCTCCGATCTGATCGATGAGGCATGTTTGGATAGCTCTTTGATAAGTGGCACCAAAATTCTTGAGTCCAAACGACATGGTCTTGTAGCAGTAGGCACCAAACGGAGTGATGAAAGATGTCTTGCTCTGGTCTTGTTCCTTTAATGCAATCTGGTGATATCCTGAATAGCAGTCAAGAGAGGATAATAGGGCAAATCCTGCTGTTGAATCGACTATCTGATCAATGCGTGGTAGGCCGAACAGATCTTTCGGGCAGTGTTTGTTGAGATCTGTGTAGTCGACACACATGCGCCACTCGTCCATATTCTTTTTCTATACTAGAACTGGGTTTGCTAGCCAATTTGGGTGAAGGATTTCTCTGATGAATCCAGCTGCCATTAGCTTTGTGATTTCTTTTTTAATTGCTGCCTTCTTGTCGGGTGAGAATCGTCGTAGCCGTTGCTTCACAGGCTTGGAGCCTTCATTGATATCAATTATGTGCTCAGCCAACTCTCTTGGGACACCTGGCATGTCGGCCGGCTTCCAAGCGAAGATATCTTTGTTGTCTCGAAGAAAGTTGGTGAGCGCGAGTTCCTATTTTACCGAGAGGTGGGCGCTGATGGTTGCCGTTTTGGAGGGATCACCAGTGCCTTGGTCGATTTGTTTGACGTCGGCTTCCTTTGGTGGTGCGAGGATGCTGGGTTTTTTAGCCGGTATCTCTAGCTCTTCTGGGTTCATTTCTGCTGCAATAGTGGCTATTTCTTTTCTACCATTGGCGGCTTGTGCTTTTGCTGCAATTTGGATTGTCTGAACGTCGCAGTCAAAAGCGCGCTTCAAATCACTTCGAAGAGAAAGGACACCGTTAGGCCCTGGCATCTTAAGCAACAGATATGGATAATGTGGTATTGCCATGAATTTTGCAAGTGCTGGGTGCCCGAGGATTGCGTGATATGATGAATCAAAGTCTGCAACTTCAAACTTGATGAACTCTGTACGGTAGTTTGAGGGAGTTCCAAAAGTAACCGGTAGAGTAATTTGTCCAAGTGGCATGGCTGCCTTGCAAGGTACTATGCCATAAAAGGGGTACTTGTTGGTGTAATCATCCCAACGAGGTGTAGTCCCATCTTCCTTAGTGTTTCTGAAAAAAATGATGTTTAGTCCGGCTCCCTCGTCAATTAGTACTTTTGTGACAGTCATACCAGCAGTAGTTGGATCTAGAACTAGTGGGTAATGGCCTGCATTTCCTATGCTAGTCCATTGGTCTTCTCTTGAAAATTGGATTGGATACTGTGACCAATTGAGATATCTTGGAGTAGCCGGCTCTGCTGCCATGATGGTTCGTAGAGCTAGCTTTTCTTGATATTTGCTTCTGGAATTTGGGGCCCCGGTAAAGATTATTGCTACTGTCCCCCTAGATTTTTGGAATCCTTTGTCTTCGTGGTTTTCTTCTTCTTTTTTCTGACTGTCTTCTTTAGTGTTCGCCTTACTATCTTTCCTTGTGTATCGTTTGTTGAAGGTGTAGCAATTTCCGATGGTGTGCTTTCCATTGGGGTGCAAGATGTAATGCATGTTTTCAATGTCGTCATACCTTCTAGGTTTTGAAAACTTCTTTGATTTGTCAGCCACCTCTATTATGTTGTCTGGTCCACGTTTTCTTTCCTGATGTCTGTTGTTTTGATGATTTTGCTTGTCTGGGTTGTCTCGGTTGTTTCTATCTGGGAACCTTTCTCGTGTCTTCTCCTCTGCAATAATCATCTTTTCTACTGTTCGTCTGAATTCTTCATTGTTTCTCAGGTTTTCTTTGTAGAAAGCTTGAAATTGCCACCTAGCCATGATTCTGTGAGAGAAAGCTTCGATTACTTCTTGTTCGGTGATGTCATGTACTTGAGCTCGTAGTTCGCCAAATCATTGATAGTAATTTCTGAGACTTTCACCTCCTTTCTGCTTGAGTCCTTTTAATTCTGCGTGGGTGATTGGGTGTGTAATGATACCCACGAAATTTTCGCAGAAAGCTTTTTGCAAGTCCTCCCAATTTCTAATTGATCCTGGATTCAATTTGTCAAACCATTGAAGGGGCATGGTTTCTAGGGCCATGGGAAAGAACAAGGTCTAGATATCATCGTCTCCTCCGGCCAGTTCAATCGATTGCGAGTAAATCCTGAGCCACTGCCTTGGTTCGGTCTTGCCATTATACTTAGAGTGGTTGGACGGCTTGAACTTGTGAGGTAGTCGTATTGAAGCAAGTCTGTTTGCAAAATAGGTGAATCTATCGTGCGTTCTGGCTTCTGTATATTCTGATTCTGCACCCCCTTCTTACCAACTGTTGTTCTGGTGGGAGCAGTTCTGCATGGCTGTCTGAATAGGTGCTCTGCTTCTGACCTTTCTTGGTTGTTCGACTCGGTCGTTTTGACTATGATTCCTTCTACTTTGTCTGTTGTGACTTCCACTTGGTCCAAGTCTCTCGAAAGCGGACTTCCTTTGATTTTGATCTCCCTGCTCATGAGATGTTGATCTGGCAGGTACTCTTAAGCGGGTCCTTCCATCGTGCGTCCTTAGGACTGTTGACCAGAGAAAGTCTCGGAGCTGTTCTTGTCTTTCACTGGGATGTGAGGTCGCTCTGAGTTCTTCTAGTGCTCCTTGGATCTTATCATAGGGTGTATTCGCCGTGTGTCTTTCTTTGACTTCTCGTTCTGATTTTCTTCTATTGTACTCGGCTAGATCTGACTCATATCTGATCCAAGCTTCCTTGCGCTGCCTAGCACGGTGTTGGCGTCCTTGTTTCAACTTGTTTTTTCTTTCTCTGGCTTGCTTTTGATTCTTGGTCTCACCATCGTGCCCCTGGATAAAGGGTGATATGTTGGACTCAGATTCATCCGATGACCTGACGTCGAGCGCTTCTAGGGGGACTAATGGTGATCGAGGGCGGCGAACCATGAATACTTCGCGTGCGTGAATTGTCTTGCTATCAACGTCAGTCTTCACACTGTCGGAGTTGCTGATAACTTTAGTAGAGGCTTCGAGGTCATAGATTGAGTCTCCTTCTTGGTAGGGTAGAATTGCTGTCGTCGTCGTGTCAACTAGTCGGCTACCGCTATCGTCAGGAACAGAACTCGGATAGTGGACGATGCAGTCTTGAGATGTTATAGTCAGTACCAGACCTTCCTGAGCTCCTTTTAGTGGCATTCTAAGCACTGGATCGAGGAATCCTTTGGGCCGTGTCTGATAAGATGTTGCCATGTTGTGGAGTCCAAACGGAAAAGGACCCGGCTTCTTGAAAAGACTCTGATTGTACTCCGAGTTGTATTCTTGATAGGCCAAGGCCACGTTCTTAAGCCCCATCAGAAAAGAACTCGGTTTCCTAGAAAAACTTGGGTAAGACTCCATTTTGGATGCGTAACCTGAGTTTGAGTCGGATGCACAAAGTCGTGAAACCTAAGTTGAAGCAGACATCACGAGCTGCGCGAATCTCCTAGTGAGTTGACCTGTCGTAGTCGCCGAAATAGAATGGTCTTCATGGTGATTCGAATCTTCGAGGAGATGGCTTTGGAGCTTGCCATTGTCGTCCACCTCGCAGATCCATGAGCCGAAGATGAAGGTTGATCCCGTCGAGAAGATCATGTTGTCGAGGTCCACCGAGCTCTCGGATGCAAATTCGCTGAAAGCCCCTACCTGGTGCACCAGCTGTCGATGTTTTACCACCGATAACCTACCACAGGGGTACACGGGGCAGTTTGTTCGGGCTTCGGCGTATGCAGAACTCGACGGTGAACGCAAGAGACAGTCGATTTTGTTCGGACCCTCGATTGTTGATCGCGTAATAGCCCTACGTCCAGTCGGCGTTAGCCTTGCATTGGATTGATTGTGAAGTGTTGTGTCGTTCCTTCCTCTAGGAACCCTTCCCTCCTTTATATAGTCAGGAGGCCAGAGTCCTAGTCGGTTTACAATGAGGGTTACTAGTAGGATTACAGAATAATACTACTACTAGGATTACATGGGAAGAATCCTAGTTAGACTAGATCTTCTCCCTTCCTTGTGGGGTATCCCGTGGGTCCTGCACCGACAATTCCTATGATAAATTTTAATTTAATGAAATTTTTTATTTTCATATGTTTTCATGAGCACATAAATTCCAAATTAAATCATTTTAGCTCTATTTCCAAAAGTACAAATTTTAGGGTGTTACAATTCTACCCCCTTAAGATGAATCTCGTCCCCGAGATTCGAAAGACGTCGACTAGGAGATAGGGATACTCCGTCCTTGAATTCTTCTTTACTTCCTCGTGTAGTTCCATCATGTAGTCCCATCTTCTTGATAAGAATCCCACTTTACTTTGCATACCTATTAACCTTACTCCAAGTAACTTACCAAACTAATTCCATGATCCTGACAGATACTCCAAATAATACTTAGGTAACTCCAATCACTATGCCACCTTTCCTTTTTAGTCCATAGTTATTAGACCTCTTCCTTCATATGTTCGCCTTCTAATGGAGCCTTACAAATTTCTTGGTCAGAAGGAAATTATACTACCAATCTTCAAAACATTAATGATTCTAGTTAAGTGGCTCGAACTTGGGAATACAACTCTCAATCCTTGGTGTCACCCGAACCTTCTTAACATAATTCTCCGTTGCTAAGGGCATCAGTCATGACTTTGCTCCTCCAAGTGATAACACTTTTCCAAGTCATAATCAATTTTATTCCAATGAGGATATCACAAGCTCAAGGCCAACTTAGTGAAGACATCCTGTAGATTCTTGTGATCCTCCTATATGTCACTTTTACTTCCAAGAAGATATTACTTCCATGCTCCATAATGGATAACTCCATATGCATGTTAGGTAGCTCAAATCACGCTTCCTTAATTGACTTAATGAACAAGCCACTTCTTTTCTTCTCGTATAAGTACACACTCCACACCCTGACAAGGTGCATCATTGTAGATATGAAACTTTTGTCCGGATCTGACAAAGCTAATACTTAGGTTTTACTCCAACCTCTTCTTGATTCCTTCAAACACTTACCTAAGGTTTCTTGATCCAACTAACTTAAAACCTCTTCCAGTAGCATTATCAATATCTTGATGATTTTGGTTAAACCTCTCTTGAACCTCTAATCAAACTTCATTGAGACTCTAAGTTTCCCTCACATCTTTGGGTACCACCACGCTTCTGCTACGCAATCTAGAACGTAGGACACTTCATCTTGCAAATTATTCAACTTGGCTACCCCCTTAAGAAAAGATAAACTAGGGGACTCCAAAGTATAGCTTGCATCTCCTTCTAGATGAGTTAACTAATATCAAGACGTTCTGACATCCCAACGATACTCTTGTGTATGGCAAGAACAAGAAATCTAGAATTCCTCGTGAGCCAATAAAAACAGCAACATAGTAAAACAGTTGTAACTCCCATTCTGTCGATCCAATGAAGTTGTAGCTTATACCGTTAGAAAGCTTATATAATTCTCCATAACTTCCTTATAGAACACTTTTCCAAATTCCACAGATAACTTAGTCGAAAATAGTGCACAAGAGAACTGTTTCAGGTTCCAAACAGCATAGATGCATCGCCTTGTGATCTTCATATCTCCATAAACAAAATAGCTATCAAGGTGATTCTTGTGCTCAGAGAAAGATATTGAAGTCCGCTGTTGTCCAAAATTTTCTCATGATTTATGATCATCCAAAACCAGAGATATAAGCCAAAGAGTGTTGGCTGCTCCGAAAAAACAGGATAGAGGAAACAGAAGAAAACCATAACCCAACTATTTATTACACTGATCCTTATACCTTAGGCCTACAAACTAAATGAAATTGTGGGAACACCCAACAAGATCATTGCAATCATTACAAAGATTCAAAACAATCATAAGCATAATGACAATTCAACAAGTAATAAAGATGCACAATTCAATCATTGACTCAACTTGCGATACTATCGTCCTCATTGTACCAGGGATAACAATCCTAAGACTTATCTTCAGATTACGCAAGAAGGTGATGAGGAACAGTTCTAAAAGCATATCAAACCAAGGAGTGAAGATGAGAACAAACGCTTAAAACAAGCATCAAGGAGGAGATAAATATCAAGGATAGATATATAGTAGAGAAGAAAATATCAAGATTAATAGAACAAGGATTTTATAACAATTTCACAACCTTAAGACAACCAATTTCTAACTAGGCTTGCATTCTACAGCCAGTATTGCTCGGATACCACTTTGCAGCACCTGGTTTTAAGAACAAAACCAGATACACACCATATGTGAGCCCAGAAAGTCAAATCTCACATATAGCTACAAATAAGGGTAATATCGAAAGACAATGCTCAATATATAACGCACTTAGTATAAAGAATATAACCTTAGATAGCAAACAGCGAAAATGTAACTTCGATGTTTGGGTGAAGACTCCAAATCCACAGGGACAACTGATTGGTTGATCACAAGCCTAATTCCTCGAAACTCTAGCAATCTGGTACCCATCCGGGATTTTCATCCAAATATTTGAAAAGTAAAGCAAGTGTAAGTACATGTCGTCTTCAATAAATATAACATGGGGTTCATGAGGCTCAAAAAGACTGAGACTGGTTTAACTGCGATTAGCTTTTAATTGTCACAATTTTAGCATAGGTGTAGCAACAAGTTTATCGCAAGCCCATATAAACACATGATCAGGTAAACATGAATAATGAATAGTATAAACGGTAATCATTAGTGAGCATCTTTATCATTAGTATCATCCGTATTTATCATCATTAACCATTAGTGATCATCTATTCCGTAAGAGTTCCAAGGCCGCTCGTGACTGTGAGCACAGCTGATATACCAGTTTTACACTCTGTAGAGGTTCTACACTTTTACTGTGAGTCGTGATTTACCCTCTCGCCTGAGGTGATTAGCCCCTTGACCCACTACCAAGGAAGGTCGGCAGGGTTCACTATGAAGCATTTCAAAGGTTTGTGTAACAAGTTAGGGCCACTAAGGTTTCCCCATCAATAAGCATGAGCCCCCCTCCAAGGAGTGACTAACAAAATACCAAGAAACCAAAGTGCACCCTCTTGGCAGGCCGAGATCATACAAACCAGAGCCCCTCTTGCGCCATAAAGGTAACCACTAACAAGCTAGAAAAGGTCCTCATACTGAGCCACAGCTAGAGCCATATAGCCCTCACAGATATACTGTAAGTCCCAGATGATCACTTATAGATAAGTCCTTAGGGAGAGAAATCTAGAGCATTTAGAAAGTAGCTAAACACTCCAGCCCCCTGTTTCCACATTGCTAAAAAGCATCTTTTAGTGTTTATTGCATATACCATTAGTCAAGTTATAAGATCATGGTTGTAGTTGAGCACTAGCATCATGCTACCCAATGCAATACCCCATAGGTAACAAGGCACAAGGTTACAAAAAGACTAGGATATCCTTAGTGGTAATCAAGGTAGACACATGCAGTATGAATTAAGTGATTAAAGGTGTATAGGATAACAAGGAAGATCCCATGCTATACTTATCTTAAAACACCGATCCTTCGGCAAGCTTTAATCTTCAACGTTCTTCTTCTTGATCACCACGTATATCTCACCGACTGGACGTAATCATATAGCACCACACAAGCATCCATACAATCATACATGAAGCAAATAATAGATCTAAATTAGAATAGTACACCAAGCATAAAATCAAGATAAAAAGTTTGTAAAACGAATCTACGTCTCACTACGAACACACAGACGCGAAAAGCACGCTAATCGGAGCTACGGTGAAAAAGATACATCTACCAATAGATTTGCTTTATACGTGGAAAAGAAAACTATAGGGTTCATTTATTTTAACTATTGAAAATAATATAAATTGAATTAAGTCAAATTTAGATTTGAATTATAAAACTAAAACAAGTCATATTTTATTTATGAAATCCAGTTGCATAATTATTATCCAAATTAGAAGTTAAACCATGAAATTCTAGTATTAGTGACATGATAAACATTGTCACTAACACGTATATCTCGTTGTAATGAATCTAGCACAACTTGAACGGATCAATTCGGAGCTAAAACGTAGAAGATATGAATTAAACAAGATTTTCTTTAGTAAAATAATAGATTAAATCTAACCTCAAATTTTAAAAGTTGAAAACCTACTAAACAGTAGTATGAACATGTAGATTATGGAATTACAAAACTAACGCAAGTTGAACGAATCAAATTGGAGTTAAAACGAAGATTTTATGACTAAAACAAAATTAGTGGCAAAACTGTAAATAAGTGAAAACGTATTTTGGATCTGAAATGAAGAAACTACGCTTTCCAAAGAAGAAAACGTAATCTGTGAGTACGCCTTAAACTGTGGGTTAATTTGCCAAAAATAGAGGGGCTCTTTAGCAAAAAGAACAGCGAAGGGGTATGTTTTAATCTGGGCCATAGATCTCAGATTGGACAGCTCAGCATAATTGTGTACTTCTATTGTATTTCAGGATTTGTTTTTCTATAAGAAAACGGCCACAATGTGTGGGTGACGTGATGATGATGTCATTAAGCTAGCTAGAGCAAAACTGGGCACGCATGGCTGCTCTGCTGGCTCGGTACGCTCGCGCGATGTCGTGCGTTTGATCGCGTGCGTGCGCGCTGAGAAGCGGGATGCAGGGGTTGGTGCGCTCATCTCGGCTGTGGCCTGTGGGTCAGGCACGGCGCCGCTGGATCAGTTGGCGCCGGTGTGGGAGGCGGTGGCGCCATTGCTAGCGAATTGGAGCTCGAAGGACATTGTCACAAGGGAGAGACGAGGAAGCATGGAGTACTCACCTAGGTCGTTCGTGGTGGCTCGGAGGAAACGGGGACGTCCTAGTTCTCGACGGGGCGGCTCTGTCGTCCTAGATGTGGGGCTCGGCAATGGTCTAGGCACGATGGCAAAGCAGCAGAAGGCGTCCGCGGCGGCGGCTCGAGCGAAGGGCGGCCGTCGATGAGAAAAACGGGTACGGCAGGGGCTCGGGTCGGCTTTTATGGGGCGGTTAGCTTGGAGAACACGGCAAGGCGACGCGATGTGGACGCAGCGGACTCCCCGGCGGCGGAGCCCGATGCGGTTATGATGCGAGGAGGAAGAAGACCCCGCGACAGATGGGCCGGGGTGGCAGCGAGAGAGAAGAGGGAAACAGCGGCGGCTTCGCTGGGCTTACTGCATGCTGCTGGGCCGGAACGCGAGCTGGGCCGCGCGGGAGAGTTGGCCAAGCCAGAGCGGAAGAATGGGAAGCTGCGCAGTGCGGGCAGCTGGGCCAAAAGGGGAGGAGATAACGTATTCTTTCTTTCCTTTCTTTTTTTTTCAAATACATTTCTAAACCAAATTTCAAAAGCATTTGAAATTATTTTGAATTTTGGACAAAACCTCTCATCACAGTAATAAGTCAGCATGAATGCGCAAAAATGTTGCTAAATTCCTATGGTAAATTTTAATTTAATGAAAATTTTTATTTTCCTATGTTTTCATGAGCACATAAATTCCAAATTAAATTATTTTAGCTCTATTTTCAAAAGTACAAATTTTAGGGTGTTACATATATTATGCAGATCAACTTAGATGTTGTGTAGAAAAAACTACAACAATAATAATAAGAACAAAATAGAAGGATAAGATAACATAAATATTAGACATAGATCACATAGATATCAATAAAGACTAACACAAACAAAAGATGATAAATAAATACAACACTAATTAGTAGTTTTTATTAGCTAATTAAGGGGTTATATAGTGGGGTACTAGGGAGGTTGGGGGTGTGGGGTGGGGGTGTGGGGTGGGGGTGGCCCCCCTTCCCTCCATCCCTGGTCATACACCATGATAGCCATTGTTTTTTGGGCCTTCCAAAGAGAACAGTTGTCATGGCATGTTCCATTAACGAATACTAATTCTTGATCTTTATAAATAAGAAACCGCCGCTGCTCATAGCTAAGGGCGTCATGGTGTCCGGCTCAGGCGTGTGGGGCCACCACATGCTCGGCTTCCTGTCCTCGATCATTGCCCGCCAAGGAACTGCAGAAGGTGATCGACATCTGCTGTGAGGAGATATCGCCAAGGAGTTGCTCAAAACCATAACTTTTTGTTTTTATTTTTAGCGAAAGTAGCAAGAGATATAGTAAGGGGGAAAGCAACAAGCGGATGTGGGGCATGGCATAGTATGACTAGAGGAGCATTTAAAGAACCTAATCCAAATATGTACTCAATCTACCAAATATGTAAACAATGTGCCGCAACCACACATGAAGCGAATCCAAATATGTACTCAATCTAAGAACACGGAGTTTGGGACAACACGCAGGAGATCATGAAATGAGAGAGGAAGGTAGAGAGCGACAAGTCTTACCTGTGAGCACTGTTCGCCTAAACGACTGTTTAGCCCGTTTAAACATCGTGTAAACGCTATAAAGTGGTGCGTTGTTTCTATTTAATCACCTGTTTATCCCGTTTAATTGGTCGTTCAACCCGTTTAATGGGACGTTTTGCCCCAATAATGGCTAAACGGTATGTGACCGACTGTTTACTGTTTAACGTTTAGAAAAACACTGCTTGTGAGAAGTTAGATGTTGGAGGGTGAAAGCATGAAGATGCCCAAAAGAACGTGAATTGGGTTAATCTAAATTTTTTTCACTGCAATTAAATCCTACCGCTTAGCCCATTTCACTCCTTGTGTCTAGATTGTGTTTATATGGTACGCACAAAGTTTTACACCCTAGGTTCCAACCCTACACTAGCATGTGAAAAGTTTTTAATTGCTAGAGGGGGATGGATAGCCAATAAAAATTATCTACAAATCACTAGAGTAATTAGTTAGTATACTAAATGTCGTAATGCAATTTGGCTCTACCTCTACAAGGGTTACAAGCCATCTATCCCAACAATTCTAGTTGCTATGATCAGTAAGCACACAAGAGCTAAGTCACTACTCATTAAAAGCTCTCAACAAAGCTACACTGAAGAGCTCCATTAGGTGAAACTAAATAACTAGCAAGCAAGCTCTCAAAACTACACTAAGGCCTTGTTTAAATTCAGGGTGTAAAGTTTTAGGGTGTCACATCGGTGTCACATGAGGGTGTCGCATGGGTTGTTTGGATACCAATAAAAAAATAAATTACAGAATCCGTCAGTAATCCACGAGATGAATTAATTAAGCCTAATTAATCCGTCATTAGCACATGGGTTACTGTAGCACCACATTATCAAATCATAGACTAATTAGGCTTAAAAGATTCGTCTCGCAAATTAGTCGCAAACTATGCAATTAGTTATTTTTAGTCTATATTTAATACTCCATGCATGTGTCCAAATATTCGATGAGATAGGGAGTAAACTTTAGGGGGGAACTAAATAAGGCCTAAAGAGCTTGCTACACAACTAGTTTGCAAAGAAAGTAAGGCAGTAAGTAGGATGATTATACCGCTGTGTCGAGAAATGAACCAATTACAATATAAATGCCAATCAATCACCCGGAGAATTACAATCACAATGAACACCAAGATTTTTCTCCCAAGGTTCATGTGCTTGCCGGCACGCTAGTTCTCGTTGTGTCGACCAACACTTGGTGGTTCGACGGCTAATAGGTATCACACACCTAGCCCACCACAAGGGCGCCCGCAGAAGAACCCACCACAAGTGAAGTAACTCAATAACATGAGCAATCCACTGAGTTACCTTTTGGCTCTCCACTAGAGAAGGTACAAGACCCCTCACAATCACCAGGAGATGGCCACAAACAATCACCAACTCGTTGCGATGCTCCTCCACTGCTCCAAGCCGTCTAGGTGGTGTCAACCACCAAGAGTAACAAGAAATCCGCAGCCACAACGATCCTCAAGTGCCACTAGATGCAATCACTCAAGCAAACGAACTGGGAATCACTCCTAATCTCACTATGATGATGAATCAATGATGGAGATGAGTAGGAGGTGTTTGCTTAGGCTCACAAGGATGTTTCACTAAAGAAAATATGCAAGATAGTGATCTAAAGCCGAGCCAAGTCTATTTATAGAGCCCTCAAGGCTCCACTAGCCATTATGCCTCAGGGAGGACCGTCGGACCATCCCTGCGGGGGCGTCGCACCATCTGACACAGGGTTCGACGCCCTACCGTAGCCACTCCAGTGCTGCCACGTGTCCATGTTGAATTTAAACGACCATTACGCGCCCAATGGTCCTCTACCACGTCCTCAACGCCACCATCGGACCGAGCCTTGGACCCACCATCGGACCCTCGACAGTGTAACACCCTTGGTGTTACGCCCTAAACAAATTACCAAATCATGTCATGAGTATCATGTTTATGTGATAATGCATATGATGGAATGTGTAGATACGTTTTTGTAACTTAAGATGATCAATAAAAATGTTAAATGAGAAGCTATTCCATAACTCATATGTATCAAGTAGGGTTTAAAACTAATTTTTATTGAACAAAAAATACTATAGAACATATATGTAGCATTTAAATAAAGTTTGGAATATGAACTTTGTAGATGATAATGAAATACTTGCCATGAAAAAATAACATTGCTAGCCAACATTTCTAATAGCCTAGAAATGCAACTTGGAATCAAGTTCAACTCAAAGACTTAGAATATTTTCAAGTTTATAAACAGCAAGACAATGCAATGTTTGGTGATTTATTTTGTGAAATCGAGTTAGGAGGTGGTGTCGTGTTTTAGCTCGGGTTGGTAGCCTCACATGTCATCTTGAGCACAGTGAAGATGGTTTGGTTCCTAAAGCAACCGTTTAGTTGTTATGTGTGCTTTAAAATACGTGCATGACATGTTTTCGGGCTGGCTCGCCGGGTGGACGCGGTCACCAAGCTCGGGCGCTTGGCATCACCGCGCTGGTCGCGCATGCGTGCGCTGCCATGCGTGGCCGGCCGTGGCTACCTCTGGCCTGGCTGTGGCCTGACCGCCGCTGGCCCCACCACGTGGAGCTGCTGCTGCCACTGTCCCCGCGCCGCGATGAAGCCACTGCCGGCATCATCACCTCGTCATCGTGTCCGTGCACTGCTACCCTGCCTCGCGTTGCCGCTACCAACGCAACCGCGACACCATGCTGCGCAGCTGCCGCACGCTCTGCCATCATGGGCACGTGGGCTGTCCCGGCTACGCAGGCCGCGCCCCCACTTGCCTCCCCGCGCGCGCACATGGTCTGGTCGCGTGTCGTGTAGTGAGTGCGTAGGCACAGTCGTGAGTCCTGCCGACCACTAGCTGCCAAGGTGAGGATGACCAAAGCTTGGACCCGTCCCTCTTTCCCTCTGCTGCCGCCGTCGGAGCCACGCCAGCACGTTAGACAGCGAGAGGTCATCTCCAATCAATTTTGCCCATATATGGCCCCGCCAGTGAGTTCTCCAGCTGCCCAACCCCACCCAGCCTTGAAGCACGCATTGCCAAGCTCCAATTTGGGGCTTTCCCGCCACCGGGCCGATAAGGCCGTGATCGATAGGTGCCGATGGCAGCCCTCCTACCGCCACCCCGAACCAATTCACCCGCACTACTAGCTTCATCTTGCCTCCCTCTCCACCTTGCGCACGCCAGAGAAACCGCTACCGTCTCCCCATCGCCGCTGACGCGACCGTGCCACCGCGGTGCGCCGCCGCACGACTCGGCAGCATGTGGCCAGCCCTTCTCCGTCACCCTCTTCTCCAACCTTCATCTCGTCCTGGTCCATGGTAGCCTCCTGATGCTCATGCACTAGTTAGTTAGGTCTGTAGCAGCCCTAGCTCACTGGAATGGGTGCGCCACCACCGCGGACAGCCCCGCGTCGCTGTAGCTCGCTCCAGCGCGTCCCGCCGCCCCACGTTGTTTTGCTTGGGTAGGCGGTTGGACCATAGTTGAAGGTTGGCCTGACCGACGGGCCAGCGTGAGCCTCTGGTGGCCGACGCGGTCATGCCGTGTCACCGCCCACCACGCCGCCGTGCGCTGAGTCGCTAGGGTGCGTGCTGGTGAATTAGGGAAAGGTTGAGGGTTAAGTGAGAAGGCTAGTGAGAGGGAGAAATAGTATTAGTTCTTAGTTGTGATTTGGAAGAAGTTCGAGGCCTCTTTTGCATAAAACACCAGCACGGGGGTGCCTCGTGTGGCCCACGGAAGCGGGCCCGCGTGGGAGATTCACTTTTCATTTTCCTAAGGAATTAGAAATAGTTTTCTAATTTAATTTCTGAGCTGATGTTTGGTAATTAATATAAAGTCATGTAGGTGTCTAAAAATTATGAAACATATTTTGTTAGGTTCCTAAAATTGTGATCTATCTATTGGTATATTTAGTTCATGTTTATATGTGTTGACACTAGGAGTTATTAAATAGTATGAGAATGCTTAATATTATTAAGTTGGTTATTGTAGGAATTTTTGTGGTAAATTGGTGATACCTTTAGTCATGAAATTTTACAGCAGTTTCATTGTATTATTATGTGTTCACTGTGATTTTTGTAGCCTTAGAATAAACTAAGCATTAGGGTAGTTAGATGCTCTCTGTTTCAATATACATTAAATTATTAGTAGAAATAAAGATATATCCTTGGTTTGCTAAGCTAAATGTTTGTTAGTTGAACCCAACACCTTGCTTGATGAAAATGATAGTTAGCTTAGTATCTTAGTCATTAGAGCTAGCTTAGTAGTTTAGTATGCATATTCTTATTTTAAGAGTTGTTATTGCCTAAATGTTAAGTGTTGCATCATCATTGCATGCATGTAGAGAACAAGTTGGTGGAGATAGTGACCACAGACGATCACGAGTTCAAGGAGATCGTCGAGGAATACGAGGAGGAGATCCTCGTGAGGGAGGAGGTCCTGGAGCCACCGGCGACTGACTCAGCTGACACCGCGCCTACCCAAGGCAAGCCTCGGTGCATAATCCTTATTTTTGATAATCACTGAATATATATGTGATGTGCATTTACGTTACAGGAATTTTATAGAAACCACATGCATAGATATATCTGTCCTATGAGTCTTACTAGTGCAGGTTTGAGTAGCTGCTATGCTTAGGTTTTCGGTAGCGTGAGTAACATGCCGTTACTCACAATAGGTGATTATTATAATTACTCTCATGATAAAAATGATGAAAGGAAAATGGAGATCGGACAGGGATATGGTATGGGTTATAGTGGGTGTGACGAGTTGTGTCCCGCCGCCACGGGGCTTAGCTTGATTACACTATTTTTCATGTCCGTGTCGATTAAGGATTGTCCATTGCTATGGATGGTAGTCAGGTCATAGATGAAAGGTTCTAATGGCTAGAGGGGGGGGGTGAATAGCCTAATAAAAATTTCTACAACAACACTTAACAAACCGGTTAGACAATTATGAGGCGAAACAAGTGTTGCGCTAGCCTACTTATATTGCAAGCCATCTATCACAATTCTAGTGTATATAGTTTCTATCCACACAATAGCTATGTCACTACACTAAGTTAGTATGCTCCCAAAGGCTAACTAAAGAGCCACACTAACCAAACTAACAAGCTCTCACAACTAGCTACACTAAAGAGCTTGACAACTAGTTTGCGGTAATGTAAAGAGAGTGAGCAAGATAGTTATACCGCCTTGTCGAGGAGTGAACCAATCAATCACAAGAATCAATAGCAATGAAGATCAATCACCTCGGAATCAAATGATGAACACAATGATTTTTACCGAGGTTCACTTGCTTGCCGGCAAGCTACTCCTCGTTGTGGCGATTCACTCACTTGGAGTCACGTGCTAATTGGCATCACACGCCAAACCCTCAATAGGGTGCCGCACAACCAACACAAGATGAGGATCACACAAGCCACGAGTAATCCACTAGAGTACCTTTTGGCTCTCCGTCGGAGAAAGGTCAAGAACCCCTCACAATCACCATGATCGGAGCCGGAGACAATCACCACCCTCCGCTCGACGATCCTCGCTGCTTCAAGCCGTCTAGGTGGCGGCAACCACCAAGAGTAACAGGCGAATCCCACAGCGAAACACGAACACCAAGTGCCTCTAGATGCAAACACTCAAGCAATGCACTTGGATTATCTCCCAATCTCACAAAGATGATGAATCAATGATGGAGATGAGTGGGAGGGCTTTGACTAAGCTCATAAGGTTGCTATGTCAATGCAAATGGCCAAGAGAGTGAGCTTGAGCCGGCCATGTGGCTTAAATAGAAGCCCCCACGAAATAGAGCCGTTGGACTCCTTCACTGGGTGGAACACGGGCCGACCGGACGCACCGGTCAGATTGACCAGACGCTGGACCTCAGCGTCCGGTCACGCGATGCGTGCCACGTGTCCCCTCTCTTCAAATGTTATTCACCCGATCTCAACGGTCAAGTGACGACCGGATGCTGTAGCTCAAAGTGACCGAACGCTGAACCCCAGCGTCCGGTCGTTTCCAGTAAGCATCTAGAGACGACTTTTCACGACCGGACCCATCCGGTCATGCTTGACCGGACACACCCAGCATCCGGTCACACGGCGACTCCTCTGTGCGCTGCCACGTCAGCAGGACCGGATGTAGCCCTTCAACATCCGGTCACTAAGTGACCCAGCGTCCGGTCAGAGACTGATGCTAGCGTCTTTGCAGCTCCTACTGACCAGACGCTCCGGTTCAACCGAGGCCAACGTCTGGTCACTTACAGTGACCTCTGTCTTTTCTATCTAGGGCGCCGGTGGCACTGTCGGACTGTCCGCACTCTACGGGCAGACACTCCACCGGTGGAGTTTCTTACCCTTGCTCAAATGTGCCAACCACCAAGTGTATCACCTTGTGCACATGTGTTAGCATGTTTTCACAAACATTTTCAAGGGTGTTAGCACTCCATTAGATCCTAAATGCATATGCAATGAGTTAGAGCATCTAGTGGTACTTTGATAACCACATTTCGATACGAGTTTCACCCCTCTTAATAGTATGGCTATCAAACCTAAATGTGATCACACTCTCTAAGTGTCTTGATCACCAAAACAAAATAGCTCCTATCATTTATACATTTGCCTTGAGCCTTTTGTTTTTCTCTTTCTTCTTTTCAAGTCCAAGCACTTGATCATCATCATGGCATCACCATCATGTCATGATCTTCATTTGCTTCACCACTTGAATTGTGCTACCTATATCATGACCACTTGATAAACTAGGTTAGCACTTAGGGTTTCATCAATTCACCAAAACCAAACTAGAGCTTTCAACAGACTTATTATCCTGAGTATATACTTGCTTATAGGAGCGGGAAGGCTTGTTACGCTCTTGTTGTGGGTTCCGACACTTTTCGGACCGACTGATTGGATGCGGGGAAAGGTGGAGGTCTAAGCACCATATTGAGACCGGGTCTCAAGTGTGGGGGCTTGGAGTCTAAGTTTGGACAGGGTCCTAAACCTCGTGACAGGAGTGAAATGGGTTGGTCTTCTTTGTGCCTAGGGTACAAACGGGGCGTGTGTTTCGGGGTACCCAGCTGGGATACATTGGTTCGCGAATCACCGATTCTATGAGACGGTTCAACTTGGCTATAGTCTAGCACCGTAGTAAGAACTGCAATATGAAAGATGGTAAAATAGTTCTCATTGCTCAACCCTTGCTTGAAGGTACTACAGGTGCTTACCTAGAATGGTTAGCTAATGAAGTAATCATGACTGCTAATTAAACTTGATCTTAAGGACATACTTCTACTAATGCTTTTCTTAAACAAAAAGAAAACAGCAAACCCATATTGCCTATCATACCCCTTGGAGTTGGGAAACTATTTCCACTAGTCGGGTAAGTCTTGCGAGTACATTGTGTACACAGGGTTTATTTTACCCTATTGCAGGTGCAGCTTGAGGAGTAACTCTTGTGTGGAGGATTCTTCTGGTGGGTATAGATGGATCCTTGTATCATTTCCGCTAGATGTTTATTTTTATTCCGCTGTTTAATTATCGTACTCTGAACCCTGGTATTGTAATAAATAATTTTCAAGAACTCTTGTTGTATGAAATGGACTAAGTATTGTAAGCTCGTACTCATTATTGGATTCTGAAGGTAAAATATGGATTGATTCAAGTTCTCCCGTGGGGTGTGCTCGATGGAACTGTCCGATGTAGCTAAATTTTGGGGTGCTTAGTGTCTAGTAGAAGACGAGTGCCTCTGAAAACGTGTTATTTCGGGCGGTTCTGCCACAGACAGGGTGAGTCCGACGGTCCAGAGAGCACCAAAGAGCGCAAAACACATCGGATGCCGGTCTGACGCCCCTCGTTGGACCAAGGGACGGTCCAACAGTGCCACATGTCACGCCTGCGCTTGCCTTGCCTTCTCCCACGCGAAAAGAATAGTGCTAGCATATAGTCCGACGCAGTCGATCAGCAGGGTCCAATGCTACCACGCCCAAACCCTCTTTCTTGGGTAGACCATTGGACCCGGCCAGCCAGGGTCCAATGCCCCAGTCACTTCTCCTTTTCTTTTTCTAACACTTCAACCTCTTCACCCTTGCTTCCAAGTTGCTAACCACAAAGTGTAGAACTTATGCGCACGTGTGTTAGCATTTTTTAAAGTATTTTACAAGGTTTAAATGTTAGCATAATAGGTTCCTAATACATATGCAAGAATTATGTCACCTAGTGGCACTCGATAACTGCTTAGCCAAAGATTTTTCTTCTTTATAGTACGGCTATCAATCCTAAATCACTCACACCCTCTATTGTGTTTTGAGTGCAAACCAAAAGTAGCTCCTATCATTATACCTTTGCCTTGAGCTCATTTTTGTTTTTTCTCTTTCTTTTCCAAATGTGAAGCACTTGATCATCTCTTTTGTGGTCATTACCTTCACCATGACCATCATCTAGCTCCATCACTTGGATTGGACTATCTTATCTAATTCACACACTTAAATCAAAGATTAGTCCTAGGTTTCATCAATTATCTAAAACCAAACTAGGGCTTTCAGCATGATAATTTAGTAATGTAAGAACATGAATGTAATTGCTCAAATGTAAATGCTCAAATTAAAGAGAGGGTCAGGAACATGGTGATATTTTTGAGGTATTAGAGAGTCGACACTCCCTACTAGTCCTTGTTAGAGCAACTACGCGAAGGACATAACTTCCCCTTGATCCACGCAAGGATCAAGTATTCTCTACGGGTTAATTCTTCGCCTCACCTCCTGACATCTCTCAATTATTACTAGGAAAGTCTCATTTACCTCCATTCAACTAGAAAACCAGATGCCGAACAGGAACGCAGTTTTAGATGGGCTAGGAATGCCAAACTTTATGTGTTTCCTAAAATCAACTCGGAAAAACATAGATAATTATTTTAGAAAAATATGAAATTGGTTTCATATTTTTTGAGTTAAAACAAATTTTCTAACATTAAATCAGATTTTAGTATTTTAAATGTATATTTATTTTTAGAAAAAATATTTTGATGATTTTTGAAAAAAAAATTGTACAATTTGTTGGATAATGTCTAACTGACCTTCTGAACCCTTTTTCGGGCAATTTCCACGATGGGGAAACTCATATAAACACGTTTTTTTGGTGAATCAAAAACCTTTATTGA
Source organism: Miscanthus lutarioriparius (assembly GCA_904845875.1). Lineage (NCBI taxonomy): Eukaryota > Viridiplantae > Streptophyta > Magnoliopsida > Poales > Poaceae > Miscanthus > Miscanthus lutarioriparius. The sequence continues at coordinate 74,257,679 of CAJGYO010000016.1, read as the reverse complement.
GGTTCATAAGAAGTACAAACGCCATTCGGCGGGGATACAAACCAAACATGTCTACCAAGTTCATCGTAGACACTACTTCTAGCTAAGACATGGGCATCAAAATTTGATTGCCTTCCTTCATGAACAAAATCAACGAAATTGAAATTGCGTGATCTAGCTCTAATTTCCTGAACAATATGTCCATAAGAGCCCATGGTCCCTCCTCGATGCTCCTGATAACTTCTGCATTGTCACATGATAGTCTAAAATCTCGAAGGACCATCCAAATCACTAGCAAGCGCTAGGCCCTCTTTGCATGCAATTGCTTCCACTGTGTTAGGTTCCAAAAGGCCCTTCATCACCACGGCCGAGGCACCCAGGAACTTTCCCACAGCATCTCTTGCGACTGCTGCTACAGTGTCAACTCCCGAATTTTTTGTCCAAGCAGCATTGATCTTCATCAAGCCGATTGGTGGTGGGATCCACCGAACTAGGCTTCTATGGGTGTGTTTGGTTACCTGGTTTCCTTCTAGCCTGGCTACGAAATAAGCTAGGCTAGCCTAAGATTGTCTCCAGCAAGCCAAGATAGACTTGTTTGGTTGCCTACACTATTTAAGCCTAGCTACAAACTAGTTTGTTTGGTTGCCTCGTTTGGCTTGGATAGAGTCACCTCTTTTTTGGGTAGGTAACTTCACCAGCTTTAAAGCAATTCGACGAACACCTTTAAGACGGGCAGACAGAGTGGAGGAGAGTAGAGGCCATGGCCAATCGAACCAGCCGATGCCTCCCGAGAGGAAGGGTGGCGCAGTTCATAGAATCATCAATGCATACGAGCAATAATGCGGTTCTACATTTATTCATTATTGTTTATAGAATGTTAACGAAGCTGATAGTCCAACAACATCCCCTATTCGCTCGATGACCGTGATAGCAGCAGTAGCAGAGCATCGTCCTCCTCCTGCCGACTGGACGCTAGCAGCATGGAGGCTCAGACTTGTTGCAGCCTGTTGGTGGAGGAGCAGCAGAAGGGAGTGGCAGTGCCGCCGGAGCTCATCCCGCTCGGCGTCCGCGGAGGACACGGAAGCCTGCTGACCTCGAGACTCCATCGCGCCGGAGCTCGCTTGGTGCCTGGTGGCGTGTGACGTGGAGCTCGGTCCACAGCGTGGACCCGGGGCGCCGGAGCTCGGTAGCGCCGTGGTCAAGTCCATTTCTTTGAGTGCGTCTTGAGTGCGTGTAGAGCCGCTTGCCGGCGCCGAGTCTCCGGATCCGTCGCGCTCCTCGAGTCCCGAATCTCCGCCGGTGACCTCAACGCTGGGACATGATCGGAGTGCTCGACAACAACGGGCTGCTGGCGGTAGGGGAAATGGAAGAAGCGAGGAGGTGACGCGATTCACATCTGAGGCCACCGATGGGCTAGCCAAGCCCGACCAGCGAAAAACAGATCCCAACTCATTTTTCTGGAGCCAGGCTAGGGCATCCAATGTGGCTTAGCTGGGTCTAGCTTTGGTTTATTTACAGGTAACTAAATAGTTAGAAGTTGGCTACCTACGGCCTTGACAGGGGTTAGCCACCCATCCAAACATCACTGTGTGCTTCAGGCCGTTGCATGGGCCGGAGGGGTCATCCCCGTGGATCAGGCCACAAACCCGGCCTGGGCGGTAAGGGCCCAACCTTACAAAGCCTAAATAAATAAGGAACCCTCTCCACCCGCCTCCACCAGCCACTCCTAACCCTAGCGCCGCCGCCGCCTCACAGGTAACGGAACGATGGTGTCCGGCTCCGGCGTGTGCGCAAAGCGCATCGTGGTGGACGCGCGCCACCACATGCTGGGTCGCCTCTCCTCGATCATCGCAAAGGAGCTGCTCAATGGGCAGAAGGTGGTCGTCGTCCGCTGCGATGAGATCTGCATGTCCGGTGGCCTCGTCCGCCAGAAGATGAAGTACCTCCGTTTCCTCCGCAAGCGGATGAACACCAAGCCGTCCCACGGGCCCATCCACTTCCGCGCCCCAGCCAAGATCCTGTGGCGTACCATCCGCGGGTATGTGTTTGTTCTCTGTTCTTCCCATTTTGCTTTGCGATGTACGTTCTTTGTGAGATTTATTTATGTGTGTGCTGCCTTCGGGCGGTTGTTTTTTGCAGGATGATTCCGCACAAGACCAAGAGGGGAGAGGCGGCTCTGGCGAGGCTCAAGACATACGAGGGCGTCCCGCCGCCGTACGACAAGACGAAGCGCGTGGTCATCCCTGACGCTCTTAAGTATGTGTTTTTCATTCGTAATTCGAGATTTGTCTGATTTTATCATCCTCTGATGTACTAAATCCGTTCCAAATTATAATTCGTTTGATTTTTTTTGACCTCAAGTTTGACCCTCGTCTTATTCAAAAATTTATGCAAAATAACAATTCTTTTGCTGCGGCTTGCTTTAATAACAAAAGTTCTTTAAGAATGACTTAAATTTGATTATGTTTGCACAAATTTTTTGAATAAGACGAGTGGTCAAACTGATGATAAAAAAAGTCAAACGAATTATAATTTGGAACGTAGGGAGTATGTTCTTGTCTGATGGTATTCTGTTGTTGTGGATCGTTCCTAGGGTTCTGAGGCTGCAGCCTGGGCACAAGTACTGCCTCCTCGGCGAGCTCTCAAAGGAGGTCGGATGGAACTACCATGACACCATCAGGGTTAAGTGTTTCACTCCTCTTATGTGCTTGTTCCTATGTGTCATCGTTTTGCAGCTTGTTGCAAGTTTGAGTGGGATAGTATCGTGATTCTAAATGGGTAGTGAATTGTCCACACTTTTCATCTACCTGTGTATGTACATAATGTTATGAATAGCTTGGTGATTCAGACATTACTACTAGAAGTTGTTTATCTAGTTTCCTCTGTGCTGGCATCTTCTAGTTATGTATTGCTTGGTGATTCAGACATTACTACTAGAAGTTGTTCGTCGAGTTTCATCTGCGCTGGCGTCTTCTATTACTGTTAATTTTTCACTTTTGTTACTGAATTCTTATTGCTAGAATAGCCTTTTACATGTTGGGAGAGACATTATGCTGAATTGTGCATGGTTCTGGATGATGAAGAAAAATCATTCGGATTGATTTTATAATATGATTCAACAACCAGCTACTTCTGACAAAATCATGCACATCAGAACATACTTGCCTTTTTGATCTGGCAATCTTATGCTTTTGCTGATGTTTTGTGTCATCGTGGTTGATTATTTGATACATACATTTGTTATGACGATATAACATTTTCAGATCATAATTTATGATTCTGTATGGAGTTGCATGGTCTCTTTGCATCTAACATTTTCAGATCATAATGAATTATTCATTTCATATTGTGATGTGCCTATGATGTGATCAAAATATTTGCTACTCTTGATGGGTGTTCCCATTTGATGATCTTAACCACCAAGATCTCTGAGGCCCATTACATTGCAATTAGAAACACTCAGTTCATGCGACTGCTTCAAAGTGGCAGTATGAGTTGCTGTCGTTTATGGCTCTGTTCTTTACATTTGAATTTATCGTAGTGTGTGTCCTGGTATCTGACTGATTGCCCTTTGTTTGCTCTATCAGGAACTTGAGGAGAAGAGGAAAGAGAAGGCCAAGGTTGCCTATGAGAGGAGGAAGCAACTGGCTAAGCTGCGCGTCAAGGCTGTCAAGACAGCCGAGGAGAAGCTGGGATCTCAGCTGGAGATTCTTGCCCCGATCAAGTACTGAGAAGCTGTGCTTTTGTGCAGCATCAGTTTTGTGGAACATCTGGCCCTTGTTTAAAGTAGTTTTGGTAATAGTTTGTGGCAGTATAATCTTCAGTGGTAAACTGTTATCCTTCTGTGACTTCTAGTTTGGTTGATCAGATGTATCGGTTCGCATTCGAGAGATTTCAGATCTCATGTTGTTACTGTTGGTCTCGCTATATCCTATATGCTTCCCTTGAACTGATCTTCACAATTAACAGTTCTACCACTTCGTCTTACATGATTATCGAGATGAATGGATTATGTAGTTTTTACTAGGCACCTAACACATGCTATGGCAAGTTACTAGTAAAAATTATATATTTTGCAAATTGATAAATAATTTTGTACAGATGGAGTAAATAGCTTTCATGTAAGGGGAAAAAACAAAAGTCAGGTGTTGAGTTTGCCACTTTAGAGTTTCGATGTTTTTTTTTTTCTTTCATCGCGCTCGTTTCAATGTTTCTTTAATGTAATTTCTAAGGAGAATCAGTGTAGCTGAAAATTCAGGTGTGGAACTCTTTAATCTAGATGTGCAATCCTAAGACATTCGGGATCTCTCAAGAAAGTTGCATGGATGTTCACAGAATCCATGCCCGGGTGTGAGATATAATACCAATAAAAAGAATCAAATGCACGTAGAAAGAATCAAATCCTGCTTCGGTTATGGTTTAGTCAAACCCTAATGTTTGCCACGTAGAAAGAAATTATGCAGAGAGGATCAGCAAAGCAGTAAGTGCCCGTTGAAGGCACGTACTCCCTCCGGTTACGAAAAGAATGCAACTGTAGGATTTATCCAAGTCAAAGTATAGTTTAACTTTAACTAAATTTATGCCGGATAGTATTAGCATTTATGTTCTAACTAAGTTTACTATGAAAATATATTTTATAATTATAATTTAATAGTATTTATCTTGTATCATAAATGTTACTCCATCCGTCCCCAAATAAATCAATTCTTAGAATCAGTACCAGTCAAATTTTTTGAAGTTTGACTAACTTTATAGAAAAGAGTAACAACGTATATGACATAAAATGAGCATCTTATGAAAATATATTCTATGATAAATTTAACGATACTAATTTGATACCATAAATCTTAACTTTTTTTCCTAGAAATTCGGTCAAGGTTTAATTTTTTTTACTTAAAACAACTCTAAGAATCTATTATCCAAGAATAGAGGGAGTTGTACTTTTATACATAATTTCTATTAAATTTCAAACCGTTTGACTCATCGTAAAATGAGAATTGCATTCAATTGCACATGATGGGAGTATATCCAATCATACGATGAGTGGAGGACGACGAGGAAATTATTGTCATTCGCTCAAGATCTAGCACCAATTTTAAGGCTAGCCGGTTTGAAGCATGAGTCTGACTAGGTTGTGCCCCCGTCATAAAAAAAATGTTATTTTGGATAAGATTTGGTAATATTTAGTTTGCAAACATTTAAATTATGGCATGTTTAGCAGAGCTCCACCAACTTTAGATCCACAAAAAAAAAACAAATCTTAATGTAGCAGCTCCACGAGATCCATGGATTTGCCCCAGATCCATGGATTTCATGGTAATATTTAGTTTGCAAACATTTAAATTATGGCATATTTAGCAGAGCTCCATCAGCTCTAGATCCACAAAAAAACAGATCTTGATGTAGCAGCTCCACGAGATCCATGGATTTGCCCCAGATCCATGGATTTCATGGAACATCTCGAGGGGTGCTCCACAAAACTTAAGTTTCGAGAAAATTACCCACCACTGCCAGAAAATAATGATTCGTATATTTTGTTTCGCTTGTTCCTTGCCCGTCTTCCATCCATGCAAGGTTGCGAGCTCATCGGTTCCACCGTGGGCTGCGCGCCCTCACCCGTACAAAGACGGCCAACAGCTCCGCCCCCCGTGACCTCTGGCCGCACAACCACTAGAGCCCGGCAGCGCGAGCCCAGACGTGAGCTCCGGCCCTCCTACATGCTAGCTCGTTGGGAGGAAGAAGAAGTCCATGTTTTTTTTTTTTTTTTTTTTTTTGCATTTGTTTCATTACATGTCCCTTGACATGTGAACCCAGATGGCAGTGAGCTAGAGAGATGCGAACTCTAGGGTGGATCTGGAGCTGCTTGAGCTCAGTCAAAAGATGCTCATTGATGAGGAGATTGATACAACCACACCTAAGGGACAGAAAGAACAACCACAAGCAAGACATATAGTTGAGACTTGCTGGCTTAATTCTCAGGAATGACAACGAAGAATTAGATCGGCACAGGAGCAACCAAGAGGAGAACCAGAAAGGTGCTGTTACCATCAAGGGAAGGAACGAGCTAGATATTTGGACCTCAAGTTCGAACCTACAGGCAGCACCAGATTGAAATGGCCATAACTTTTGATTCAGGATGTTGCTGAAGGCCCGTGAGTACTTGTTAGAAAGCTCTTGAAGTCTACTTTCAGAAGGATCCAACCCTGTTGTCAGATTCTATCGGAACTGAGAAGAATCAATGAAGTAATGTTCATACCTCCATGCTGAAGACAACTTCTGCTTCTGGGCTTTGGGCCTTGTATTTTAGTGGAGCCCAAGAGGGGGTGTCCTAGGGTTTGGAAGGCACATTCAGGACGTCCTGGTTGCGGCCTCCATATAAAAAGAAGTAGCAGCCACCATTTGAGACTTGGGTTTTGTTTAGATGAAAGTTTAGCTTCTAGCTACTTCCTTGCAACGCGTGTGTCGATTCAGACCACCCGGCTGCTTGTATCCAGAACCCCAAATTCGTGATTGCATATTTCATCCCTTGAACAAGGTCTGTGCGTTGTTTGCTTGTCCACTTGTTCTTGCTTGTTCTTCGATTTGCTTGCAAGTTCAAGGTTGTTCTTGGCACGACAAGAACAGCAACAAATTGGAGCCGGTGTAACTGTCGCTAAGGCGCAGCACCCCTGTTGGTCGTTGTAGTCGGGCAGCACAACGTCGAATCCACCCCAAATCGAGTTTATCCCCACTCACCAAAAGATCTAGAACAAACCCTAGCGAGTCCTATCACTCATAGCTGTGTAGATTTGTATTTAAAAATTGAGGAATCACATACTATTTCTATCCCGCAAAGGGTGTCATTGTGGTTTTGCCCTAGGTCAAATAATCTTAAGTTTAACTATATTTATATGAAATACAAATATCATTAGATTTATTATGAAATATATTTTTAGAGTTAACCTATTTGGTGATATATAAATTTAATCAAACATAAAATATTTTTACCTGGAACAAAACCAATATGTTTCCTCTTTGCGGAATGTTGGTAACTTGGTATATTTGGAGGAGCCTTTTTTTTGCATCAGCTCGTACAGCAAGGGCCTGTTTGATATCATGGCCCAAGAGCCTGGTTGTGCCTGTGGGCTACAACACTTGTGTTTAGTGTCCTGAGCCCAATCGCGAGCCTGGCCCATGCGGTGCAAAACCCACTCTTTCTCATGGCTCCTAGGAAACAAAACTAAGGTCCATTTTTTCAGGCCTGGCTGAGTTGAGCGTCCACACACTCCACGCTAAGGATAGCGTTACCCCTTCTCACCCACCGCCCCTTTTCACCGACAGCCCTTTCACCGTTCCACGCCGCATGAGCGAGCCGTGGGCGCCGTCATCGCCGCCGCCTTCCCTGGTTCTTCTTCATCCATGGCCGCGATGGAGGGGATCCGAGGGCTAGGTCACCTGCTTCTAGATGGAGCTGGCCCCCGCACGTGCTACCATGGCCGGAAGGGCAAGCTCGCCTTGCGCCATGGCTAGGGTTGGAGCTCGCCCCGCGCCGCTGTGGCTGGAGGCCCAAGCTCGCCCCGCGCCATAGCTGGGCTCCAGAGGTTGCGCCGCGCCGCCATGGCTGGGCGCCAAGATTACCCACGCCACCGCCGCCGCCGCGGAGTAAGTAGGTTGATTATACCGCCGCGTAGAGGAGTGAACCTATCACAAGATGAACACCAATTCAATCACCGGGAGAATACCAAAGGGCAAGAGATGACTGATTTTTCTTCCGAGGTTCACATGCTTGCCGACACGGTAGTCCCCGTTGTGTCGACCAACACTTGGTGGTTCGGCGGCTAATATGTATCACACACCTAGCCCGCCACAAGAGGCGCCGCAAGAACCTACCCACAAGTGAGGTAGATCAATGACACGAGCAATTTACTAGAGTTGCCTTTGGCGCTCTGCCGGGGAAGGCACAAGACCCCTCACAAGCAACCGATCGAGGCCGGAGATAATCACCAACTTCGCTCAATGATCCTCCAATCACCGGGCCGTCTAGGTGTCCACAAACACCAAGAGTAACAAGCTCACAACTAGCCCAAATCACCCAACTAGTGCCACAAGATGATGCAACTCAATGCAATGCACTAGAGGCTCTCCAATCTCACTCAAGATGATGAAATTAAGTGAACAAGTGAGTGGAGTGTGTTGCTCAGCTTCCAAAGGGTGTGCACAAGTGTATGAGGTGCCAAGAGAGTGGCCAAGGCCGGCCACACCCTCTATTTATAGCCACACAAGCAAATAGAGCTGTTACCCCCCTTAGAGCTGCTTTCTACGAGGGCACTGGACAGGGCGGTGCGGTCACTGGACTGGGGGTGACGGTGCCCCCAATGGTCAAATTCCAACGGCTAGTTGGTCACCGGATAGGGTGACGGTGGCACCAGACAAGGGGTGATAGTGCCCCCAACGGTCGAATTCCAATGGCTAGTTGGTCACCGGACAGGGGGTGACGGTGCCCCCAATGGTCGAATTCCAACGGCTAGTTGGTCACCAGACAGGGGTGGCGGTGCCACTCTGGCCGAGCCCCCCAAAACACCCCTCTCTGGATAATTAGGGCGGTGTACCGCCACACCCATGGCGGTGACCATGGCGGTGCCCCCCTCGGCTATAAATCCAACTTGCTGCCCTCAGGTGAAACAGGGCGGTGGCACTGGACAGGTAGTGACGGTGCACCGCCGTGCCCATGGTGGTGAAAACCGCCGTGTTCGGTGACCACCCCACAGTGGCCCTTCTCTGTTAGGTCCTGATGGGCACCGTACAAGGGGTGACGGTGCCACCTAGGCACACCACTAGCTCTCTGAGTTGCAAACTTTGTCATGTTTCGATCCATGTCAACTCGAGCTACTCCCTGCAAGCGATGCTAACTCTCAAAGTGTTCTCTCAAAACATATTAGAGCCAAGTTAGCATTTTTCAAAACATTTTCCATAAATATTTTTGCTTCCTCTCCGATGTGCACTAGGCCTAAATGCAATGCATGAAGTCCAACACGTAGTGGAATTAGTTGACCAAATTGTCTAGTTAAGAACCCCTCTTAATAGTACGGCTATCTATCCTAAATGTGATCACACTCTCTATAGTGTCTTGATTACTAAAACAAAATCCCTAATTATACCTTTGTCTTGATCTCCATAGGGTTTTGTTTTTCTCTTTCTTCTTTTCTAAGTTGAGCACTTGATCATCATCACATGTGGCCATCTCATGTGATCAACATCACCATTTGAGTGCCACCATGCTCCTCACTTGGATTGCACCAACCTAGCTCATATCATCACTCATGACAAAGGTTAGTGCTTAGGTTTCATCAATTATCCAAAACCAAACTAGGGCTTTCAATCTCCCCCTTTTTGGTAATTGATGACAACCTATTTACAAAGATATTTAATGAAATCTTTTTGGATTCATGTTACTTGCCCAAGCATATTACCATGTGTAAAGATTATTGACAAGTTTCATAAACCCTAAATTGGTAGTATTAGCTCCCCCTACATATGTGCTAAGAGTTTGGATTTGAAAGCTTGCACATATACATGGATAGAAAGTTTAGAAGAGTAATAGTTACCAAATGATGCTAAGGTGTAAAGAATGGACCTTTGAAGCGTGATACCAATCGGAGTTGCCAATATACACCATCCTTAGCACCATTAGTAACTAGATATTCACAAAAACTAGAGAACCCCGTGAGATCAACATTATATGAAAGGGTCTAGTTTAAGCACAAGTCTAGTTACTCTTCCTATGCATGCTTGTTTTCATTTCATCAATCATTTTCTATGATCTAGCATACACCACACAAGCATGGATATAGAATTTAAAACTTGTGCCATGAAATCAAACATATATAAATGCACATACAAATGCAACATACAAGTTTATGAGCTTGCTCCCCCTACTTGTGTGCTTCAAGTTTTAATTGATCCCCTTCCTTTCACCTATCTTACTATCTTTGGTTTCTCTCCCCCTTTTGCTTATCTTTGGAAATTACTTCTCCCCTTTGTCATCAATGGCCACAAAAGGCGAGCTTAAATTTTAGATAGGTTGTGTGAAACCATGATAAGTGAGGACCATTTTTCCAATTTGGTTCAATCTAGATCATTTGCAAAAGATATTTAACTTGGTTTGGTCCAAGGGCAAGCTTCTTCACACCTCCAAATAAGGGTTATCATGCACCATGTTGAGTTAAACACTTATAGCTCATTTTCTAGATTAAACACTAGGTTCACAAGCCCACAAACATGTCATATGATACCACTAGATCATTTCAAGCATACAAGCAATAGTGGTACCATACAAGCATCAAATTCATTTGTTTTTCATGAATGAGCCTAAGACATGATAGGAATGACTAGATGCACTAAACAAGTCCTTAGCAATGGATAAATGACATGTCAATCAACTTTACCTTGCTTAGCTCGAAGGAGAGGCATGTCATATATGGGGGTGCATCAACACATATTAAGTATGTTCAATTCATTCTTTAGCTTGTAAAACCTCTTCTCATCAAGTGGCTTGGTGAAGATGTGGGCAAGTTGATCATCGGTGCCCACATTCTCAATGCATATGTCCCCTTTTTGTTGGTGATGTCTTATGAAATAATGGTGGACATCTATATGCTTTGTTCTTAAATGTTGGACCGAATTGTTGGTGAGCTTCACGACACTCTCATTGTCACATAGCAATGGCACTTGTTTGAACTTGATTTCAAAATCACTCAAAGTAGCCTTCATCCAAAGTAATTGAGCACAACAACTACCGGCCGAAATGTACTCCTCTTCGATGGTTGAAAGTGCTACACTATTTTGCTTCTTTGATGACCAAGACACAACTGATCTTTCCAATAGTTGACATGTGCCCGATGTGCTCTTCCTCTCAACTTTGTATCCCGCATAATCGGAGTCCGAATATCTAATCAACTCAAATCTTGCTCCTTTGGGATAGTACAATCCAATATTTTGTGTATGCTTCAAGTACCTCAATATTTTCTTGGTTGCCTTCAAATTCCTCTCTTGGTGAGGCTTGAAATCTAGCACACATGCATACACTAAACATCACATCCGGCCTTGATGCGGTCACATAAAGTAGGCTTCCAATCATAGACCGATATATCTTTTGATCCACCATGTTGCCACTAGCATCACTATACAAGCTTCTATTTGTCCCTATTGGTCTACTAACAGCTTTAGCATCATCCATTCCAAACTTCTTAAGCACGTCTTTGATGTACTTTCCTTGACTCACAAATGTGCCATTTTTCAATTGCTTGATTTGAAGATCAAGGAAGTAACTAAGCTCTCCAATCATGGATATCTCAAACTCACTTGCCATCATCTTTTCAAACTCCTCACAAAAATCTTGATTGGTTGATCCAAATATGATATCATCAACATAGATTTGCAACACAAACAAGTCATTGCCTAGCTTCTTGGTGAAGAGAGTGGTGTCAACCTTGCCCATCTTGAATCCCTTAGAGAGTAGGAAATCCCTCAATCTCTCATACCATGTTCTTGGTGCTTGCTTCAAACCATACAAAGCCTTTCTCAACTTGTAGACATGGTTGGGTTTATTCTCATCTTCAAAACTGGGAGGTTGCTCAACATACACAAGCTCATTGATGTACCCATTTAGAAATACACTCTTCACATTCATTTGGTATAACTTGATGTTGTGGGCACAAGCATAGGCTAACAAGATTCTAATTGCTTCCAATCTTGCAACCAGAGCATATGTTTCTCTAAAATTAAGACCTTCAACTTGAGTGTAACCTTGAGCCACTAATCTTGCTTTGTTCCTTACAACTATCCCATCTTGATCTTGCTTGTTCCAAAAGACCCATTTTGTTCCAATCACATTATGATACTTAGGCCTCCCAACTAACTTCCATACTTGATTTCTTGTAAAGTTGTTTAGCTCTTCATGCATAGCATTTTCCCAATCAACATCCTTCAAAGCTTCATCTATCTTATTTGGTTCAATGGATGACAAAAATGAGAAGTGTTCACAAAATGATGCCAATCTTGATCTTGTTTGCACACCTCTTGAGATATCACCAATAATAGAGTCCAAAGGATTATCTCTTGCAACATTAGTAGGTTGAAGCACTTGCACTTGATTGCTTGCATTTGATTGATCATTTGGTTGAGATGATGAACTATCCACTTGTTGTTGATCTTGCACTTTATCATCACTTGCACTTGCTTGAACTTGATCATGAGAACCACTAGCTTGCACATTTGAGTTAGAGAGCACTTGATTCTTGTCATCTTCAACATCAATCGCCTCTCTAGTCCTTATGTCACCAATATCCATATTCTTCATTGCATTTGAAAGCATCTAGGCCCCTAGTTTGGTTTTAGTGATTAATGATGACATGAGATTACTGACTAACATGTGTTTTGCAGAGGCAACTTGAGTTAGGTCATGGTAATGGTGATTAATTGGGCAATTATGGTTTTCATGCTCCTATCGATGGAAATCGTTTTGGTTTTCAAATGATGGACGACAAGGTTAAGGACGAACTAGTTCTAAGTGTCGTTTGATGTTGGAGAGACACTTAGAGTAGTTTAGGACTTTGTTTTTCCTTTGGCTGTACTATTAAGGGGGATATGAACTAGTAGCTTGACCTAGGTGAATCTAATGGTTTAGGTGTGGTGCACACTTGTCAAACTTAGCACTGGGTAGCTCAAGGACAACCCATAGATCAGTTGAAGTCGATGTCGTTCACAAAGTTGGTAGAATTTGAGGTGAATGGAGACTTGGATGATGACCGGACACTGGACCGGATGCACAGGTGCCGCGTTCGGTCAGCGTTAGCTCGCACAGCTTGGGCTTGCTCATCGACCGAACGCTGGCTCCTAGTCAGGATCAGACGTGCAGGTGTGCACAACTGAAGAGCGAGCAGCACTCACTGGTGTGCACAACTGAAGAGCGAGCAACACTCATGAAGGACCAGATGCTGTGACCTGACACACTGGAGGCCGCGTCCGGTCAACAACAGTAAGCTTCTAGAGAAGGAAATTGCTGACCGGACATGTCAGATGAGTGGTGATCGGACTCTGGTAAGAGTTCGGTCTCTGATGACTATGCTAGCATCATGTAGCCGTTGGCTACTGACTGGACGTGTCCGGTCACTTTGACCTGAGCATCCGATCACCTCAAAATGTGCTGAGTTGGACCCCAACGGGTATGTTTTGAAGTGGGAAGTATAAATACTTCCCCCACTCGTCCAACTTAGCACTCTTGCCCATTTGTTCAGCTAAGAAACACCTTCGGAGTGCAAGGGAGAGCAAGAGCCTAGTGGGGTGATTGAGATTTGATAATCTAATATTAACGACCTCATTAGTGCATAGAGAGTAGCAAGTGTGCATCCACCTTTCTCATTAGGCTTGTCTTGGTCAAGTGAGAGTTTGTACTTGTTACGCTTGGTGATCGCCATCACCTAGATGGCTCGGTGGTGATTGGAAGCTTAGTGATCATCAGGCGGAGCTTGTGGATGACCCAAGTCATGTTGTGAGCGATTATAAGCGATTCACCGCGATGGAGTGTCAAAAAATCAGCCCGTAGAGAGCACTTGTGTAACACCTCGGTGTTAAGCATGCATTAACATTTTGCAAATCATGAGCATGATCATTATTATGCATTCATAAGCATGACATGAAATATAGAATGGAAACATACTAATGAAACGTGTGAAACATGACTATGAAACAAATGTAACATTTCAATTATTTTTCATTATCTCAGTACATACAGTGCTTGATTCTTGGGTGACCAATGTGTGATGTGGCTAATAATTTTCTTAAACCACTTAGTCACACCTAGAATGTCATTTGGAACAATGTTCATGTTGACCATATTACCTAATTACACTTCCAAGTAATAGTTTGACTTGTGTTGACCCCTAACGCTCTTGTGTTTGACTGTTTAGAAAGTGTAGCGTAGAGTGTTTGCATGTCGGAGCAACCTAAAACAAAATTGTAGCAAATTTTATAAGGAACAAACTTTGTTTAGAAGCCAAGTCATGAAAACATGCACAACATGCTCAAAATGGTCCCGCAAGTCAGTTTTGGGGGCAATTTGGTGACTTAGAATTTTTCTAAGTCCGAGCACTGATTTTCAAATTCAAGTATCAATGTTTGGAGCCTTGTATCTCCATAACCAGGCCAAACCAGCTCGAGCTCCAATTGTACAAGTTGTAGTTCACATGTAGATGTTCAAATTTGTCAATTATACCTTGTGCTATATCATCATGGATTAGGAGTTAATCATCGCCAAACTTTGCTCGTCGACCGGTTCATTTGGAAACCGAATCGAGTTTCGAGACACGCCTTCTGATGCCGACTGGTTCAGAAGCTACCGCTTGGCGTGGGGGACACTCATCGCCGGTCGCTTTGACCTTGCAGCCACGCTGCCATGATGACAGATCCTGGCGTCGCTGGCCATGACTTGAACTCGCGCGCACCGCTTAACGCGCTTTCGCCATTTCATTTTTCCCTTTCTCCACTCGCCAAGCTCCACAAAGAATAGCCGCAAAGAAACTCCGACGAGCTCATGCTTGCTTCGCCGCCCGAAAAACGCGAACTACATCTTCACCACAGCTCCACCGTGTTCTCTCTACCTCCTCCATCTCTTAGTGAGCCGATTGAGCTTTGGTAAGGGCGCATTGACCATTCCTGCCACCGCCGCCATGGGCGTGTCCTCACCGGAGTTGAGGCCGCCGTGCTCGGGGTAGCTAGGAACTCTTCCGTCCACTTCTATTTGTTTGGGTAGTATCGTGGTGACCTCCTGAAGCTCATATCGAGTTTAGCCGTGTCCCACAGGGCCGAACCTCACCGGAGCACCGTCGGATCAAGGCGGCTGCCATGCGCCATGCACGCCGTCGTCCTTGCTAGGGTTCGGAGAGAGGTTGAAGTGAGGGCATGAATGGGTGCGATCGTTGTGGGGAGCACGCCGGTGTCGTCGTTTTGCCGAGGAGGAGCCGTCCGGCGTGAAGCCGCCATTGCCACGCCCGCCACGCGCCTCCCATGTTTTAAATCTCAGCGACAAGCGAATTCCGGTGACAAGCGGGTCTGGATGTTGTTGTTCATAGGGGTCCCATGCTGATTCGAATGCTGTTTTGTGTTGTTCATAGGGCTAGTCCAAAATTTTGTTAGAATCACAGAGAAGTCTAGTATTTAAGAAAAATATGATATGAGCACATGATGTAGGAATTTTGGATGATTTAAATAGGAACTTGAAATGTGTTTTTAAAAGCATGCAAACTTGTTTACATTATATCTTGAGTTTCTCTGCTCCAAAAATTATGAAATTTTGTGGGTGAGCTATTCTTGCTTAGTAGAAGCTCTGGTAAAAATTTGAGAGTCATTGCATGTATGGTTTTTGAGTTATAGATTTTCCTTTCATCATTGATTGGTACTTGTGTGAATTTTTGTAAATTATCTAGGAATCCTATGACCATAAAATTTTGTGGGGAGTATATCAGTACCTTAAGGATGTTAGGAAAAATATGAAATCTATTGCTTGGCACTTCTAACTAAGGTTTCCTATTTATGCCTTTTTAAGCATTTATGCCCTGTCATTTTTGTGTAGGCTATTTTACTTATCTAAATGCCATGAAAATTTTATGGTAGTCTACTTAGAGTAGTACTAAGCTATTGTAATTTTCTCAGATTTTTATGAGCATCAGAAATATATGTTGTTGTGGTAGCCCTAGTTTAAAATGAAATAAACAAATCTTCCTTAATGCATGATTTGTTAATAATGTTTGCCTTGGTGTATCTTTGAAGCATCTTAGATTGTTGTGATGACTTGGCATGTTAGTACAAGTGGTTGTAGTAGTAGTATAGTAATACATGTTCTTGGATGATGTTAGCTACTTTGTAGAAGCGCTTTACTTCTACTATGTCCAATAGAGTTAAACATGTTCATCGACATTCCATGCATCATGATCATTACATGTCATCTCTCCGATGCACCTCTGCATTAGCACTTATACATCTGCATCATACAGGATCTTAGGAGGAGTTGTTAATAGCAGTTCAGGAAGAGCAGACCAGGACAGATCCACAAGAAATCCAGGCACAGGAGGTGCCAGAGAAAGAGGAGCAAGGAGAAGACTTGCCCGAGTGCGTGGATCATCAACCTAGTTCGTTCGAACGAGGCAAGCCCCAGAGCATTCTAAGTCTCCTACTTTATAAAAGCAATTCTTTTCTATATATATGAGTTTATATATTGTTGCATTAAGTTGTAGGAGTTGATTGAAGCCGTTGATGTATTTATTACTATCCTTGCCTACCTTATTACCTGTTACCCTGTTAGGTCAGGATCGAATAACTGCTTAGCCTTGCTTAGACCGGTAGTGATCGGTGATACTCGGTCACCTACATTATAGGTGGTTACTGGAAGAAATTGGCTATGGAAAAAATGATATCCTGGAATTAACCATATGTGATGGAAAATTTGAGACCGGACGGAAAAGTTGGAGGCAACCAGACAGGGTTCTGGGGTACTGTTAGTTTCCGTCTGTGTCGATTAAGGACCGATCGTTGCTCGTCCCTCTTGTCATGTTGAACGCATGCCTCACTTTAGCTGGCCGAATAAAGTACCTTTCGACTACGAAGCTAGTGGCGCTATTCGGGCTGGGATCTACACGAGTGCGCGTATTGGTGCTGATGGGGGTATGACAGGGACGCGAAGAGTGAGCCCAAGGGCAGGTGCGCCCTGATTCCTAGCAGTCGGGTGGTCCCTAGGTACTGCGGCTCCAGATTGTCCCGCGGCTACCTGAATAGTGTCCTTGGTGATCTAAGCTACCCTGGCAGGGGAAGCATGGTTTGTGTGAGGAATAAATCACCAGCTGGTTAGGAATCGATTCGAATCGCCATCGCTCCTGGATAGTGAGCACTTGACTCGAGCTACGGCATCGTAGTAATTATTATGGAACAATGATGGTTATCTGGATGGTATGGGATATGCTAAATATGAATTGGTAACTGGATGTTATTGGTTAATCAAGTGATTGCTATAGTACAGGTTCTTACCTAGATGGATAGGTCATAATAAAGATGATGCAAAGTATTTAAAATGGTTTCTTCATGATAGCTTGTGCTTTTCGCAAACAAGTCAGCTAGCCCACTAAAAAAAGCCTTGCATAATCCTTGGTGTCGCTTTATTTTGGTTTAAGATAGGTAAGTCTAGCTGAGTACATTCTCGTACTCAGGGCATTGTTTCCATTGTTGTTGCAGATGGTTAAATGTACTACGGCTATTGCATTAACTGTCTGTACCCGGCGATAGGTGACAACTAGGACCAAGGGCAAAAGGTCACTCCGTATCTCTCATCTGATGCTTTTGTTGGAAATGACTACCTACTGGCATTGTATCTGAACTAAAAGTGTGTGTGGCTTTAAAACTATTTGCTTCTGCTACTTCAGTTTGAACTTGGGTTGTAATAACTTTATATTCTAAACTCTGATGTACCGAACTATGATTGCGAACTTTATATAACGTGTGACGGTACTTGCTAAACTTGTACGATTTTGGTTTGTATGTCGATTGGTTTGAAATCCTTCGTGGTTTCACGGACTACCGGGTTATACGGGCTTAAGTTTGCTAAAATTATCTGCTTCGGCGGAAGATTTTCTTACTTAATCTCGTATAATTGGTCGGTTCTGTTACAGCTGGCATCAGAGCAAGGTTTAGCAGGTTACTGTTCATGCGTGTATTTAAAACAAAAGGGTTTTTGTGTTACAAAACTAATTACGAACTTATAGTATATAGGTGTTTCAACCTCTAATTTAAAACTTAAGAGTGTGCCAGTGGTCATGTCCTGTATGCCCAGTTAAGGACCTAGGTGGCTTATTTAAGTACTGAATTGGGGGTCTTTGCATCATATTTTTATTTCGTTGCTCATACGGCGTGCTATTGTATGAGTGCCATTCACTTGAGTGGTAATGTATGGATCCATTGCCTCTACGCCTCGGTAAGTGAGAGTTGTGAGAGCATGATCGGATACACTGCCGATCTAGGGAAGTGCTTATATGATGCCGAACTATTTACATGCCATACGTGTGTTGTATGAAGGTATCCAATGTGTGGGGAATTCCGTCCTGTGGTGACGATGTCGTCGATAGGACGATGGTTCGGGTAGTTGATACCGTTGTACGCGTATCTGGGGATGCGTGTAGAACAAGTAGATTACTTTACTGCTTTCGTGCATATTTTTCATACTGTCAGGGTCTGGGCTGAAGTGGATCTTTTGCAGGTACATAACAGTGCTGTCGTGTAGTACGTATTAGCTACGTTATGAGAGACCGTTGTATGCCACCGTCTATGCCGCTAGCAATTGTTATTTTTCCTAAGTTTGCGAGAACGTATGGGACGTGCATGCATCATGTTGTTACATATCATTCATGGCATTGTTCCTCCCCTTATAAGTTGATTATCTCATTTTGATAAAAATGACAACTTAACCTTGTTCTCACGTGGGTAATAAAACAAATTTGCTACAGATGGCACGCACAAAGCAGACCGCTCGCAAGTCCACCGGAGGTAGAGCTCCCCGCCATCCGCTTGCTCCACGTAACCGTCAGCGCCACACGTTTCTTGGAGAGTTTGGGATACCTACACTCTTGTGGAGAGTGCTCAGCTATGTAGGCTATCCTGATAGAATGGAGCCCCGCTATTTCTGGGCAAATGAGCAGTTGGGGGAAGGTCTCTTGGTTACTGTGGAGGCCATTGTTCGTCCCCGAGGTGACGGTTCTGAGTGGACTAGTTGGCGTTATCAGTCAACTGGCAGGACCGCTGAAGAAGCAGCTGACAAGGCAGCCTTTGGGATACTGCGGGATATCATGGATCATTTTCCTCTGGAGTTGGCAGCCGCTTTAGTTGGAGTATTTCCGAGGGGCAACCCCTCCACTGACTCGTGGCAGCAGGCAAGAGGAAGATCTTTGGGGATTGGTGTAGCAGAAGGATAGAACAGTGATAACCCTGCCATGAGCGCCATGTTCGTAGTGATGAAGGCTTTCGATGGAGTAGAAGGTAGCCTAAGACGTGTGTCTGGTGCTCTTGGTCAGGCCCGCGATGACCGACGTCAGCGTCAGAGGGATCACGACGCCAAGATTGAGAGGCTCTATGCAGAGATGGCTCAGTTGACTCGTCAGAGGGATCAGGCGACTCAGAGGACTGGAGTCTATGAGGGAGACGTACGTGCACTGAGAGAGTAGGTCGAGCGTCTGACCACCACCAACAGGAACGCTGAGCGCATGTTGACCCATGTGCTCCACCAGAGGAATGAAGCCTGGTCCGCAGAAGATGCTCTGAGAGCTCGATAGGTTGAGCTGGAGCAGCAGCTGGCCAATGCGAAAGAGTACAACGACAACCTACATGAGGAGGTTCATCAGCTGAATAACCAGCTCCACCCTTATGTTCCTTCGGGAGCAGCAGAGATGGATCTAGATGAGGACGAAGATCCCAAAGAGCTTGAGGCACCAGCTGATGATGACGACGATGATGTGGATAGTGACAATGTCGACATCTCCGACTTAGACAGCGACCACGATGAGTAGGCTAGTCGTTGTTGCGCTAGCTACTAGGGTTTCGTTTGCAATGACCTTTTGCATGGTTGGCATGTCTGGCATGTAATAATGAGTAGAAAGACAAAGACCTTGATGTAATGTTGGAAAACTTGGATGTGTTGTGGCGATATCTGAACGTCAAAAGTCCAGTGTATGTATGCTGGCAATTTGGTTGTATTGGACGCGATGTGTGCGCTTAAGTAATCTAATTAGTGATGTTTTGTTAATTAGAATGACTCATTATGCCCCTGTTTTATTGTATGAATTTATTCTCTCCAGTAAATTTAGTACGGCATAATTTTTCATTCACCTGCAATTTCTACAACATCGCCTAATAATTACTGTTGCTAAAATATGCAGATGTCGAACACTCACCGTACCGTGTATGACGCGACTGAGGTAGGTGGCAGTGCCGCTGGGAATGAGAACCGCGATCCACCACCACCACCTCCTCCTCCACCGTACACCGCGGAACAGTTCTTCGCACAGTTCCTTGGAAGTCAGCGCAACATGGAAGGCATGCAGCAGAACATGGAAGCTGCATTGCGCCACATTGCTGACAACACTCGCCGTGGGTTAAACCCAGGTGGACATGAAGCGAATTAGCATAGCAGTTTCAAGGACTTTATGGACACCAGACCACCAATTTTCAAAGAAGCTGTAGAGCCATTGGATGCAGAAGAGTGGATAAACACCATGGAAGATAAGTTTCATGTTCTAAGGATGACAGAAGTGTTGAAAACTGAGTATGCAGCTCATCAGCTGCAAGGCCCTACGAGAATGTGGCGGAAGCACCACCGCACCACTTTTCCCCCCAATGCCCACATTACTTGGAGGGAATTCACTGAGGCTTTTCGTGGAGTTTACATTCCACCTGGTTTGACAGAAATGAAGTTTGGAGAATTTCTAGCACTGAATAATGGCACCAAGACTGTGACACAGTATCTACATGCATTCAATAATCTAAGTCGCTATGCCTCTGAAATGGTGAATACCGATGCCAAAAAGATCGCTAGTTTCAAGAGAGGTCTGAATCCCAAGATGATGAAGCACGTGGGTACCAACACTGGAACTGGTTTCAATGACTTTATTAGTGACTGCTTAAAGCAAGAAAAGAACAACAATGTATATGCTACGTCCAAGACTCGCAAGAGAGCTTTTGAGTCAGGTCCGTCCCAGTCAAGGGCCCCGATGGCAAATCGATCTGCGTACCGTCCGCCTACCCCTGGTGCAAGGTTTAGGCCACCCCAACAGAGGAATCATAATGCCCAGCAACCTCAGAGGAATCAGAAGCCATTCAAGATGGCGGTGCCACAAGCCAAGACCGGACAAGGCAGTTCATCTGGAGCTGCTACTCAAGTAAGAGGACCGTGTTACAACTGCAATCAACCTGAGCACTTTGTGAAGTTTTGCCCATATCCCAAGAAGCCACAGAATCAGTACCAAGCTCATGTGCACCATGCCACTATTGATGACATCCCAGAAGGAGAGCCCGTGACAGCTGGTATGTTTTCTATCAACAATCATCCTGCAGTCGTTTTGTTTGATTCTGGATCATCTCATTCATTCATAAGTCAAGCATTTGCAAGAAAGTATGAGCAAAAGATAGTTGAATTGGAATGTGCTTATCGGATCAGTTCAGTGGGGGCTGATCTGTTAACTAATCAGATAATCCGGGGGGTAACCCTGTGTATAGCAAACAGGTAGTATAAGCTTAACTTGATAGTTATGCCAGGGCTAGTTCTAGATGTGATTATGGGAATGAACTGGATGAATAAGATGGGAGTAGTAATTGATGTTGGGGGAAGAAGCATTTCTCTCAAGGAACCTGTTGGAGAAGGTACATTTCAAGTAACTTTACCTCGGAGAATAGATCTGGCCAGTACAACTTGTGCAGTCCAAACTACTCTTCTAGCCAAGATTCCAGTAGTGTGTGAGTTTCCGGATGTGTTTCCAGATGAGTTACCTGGTCTTCCACCGGACAGAGATGTTGAGTTTGCCATTGAGTTAATCCCTGGAACACCACCGATCTCAAGAAGGCCTTATCGGATGCCTCCAAATGAATTAGCTGAGTTGAAGAAACAACTCCAAGATCTGTTGACTAAGGGTTTAATTCATCCCAGTTCATCAGAATGGGGATGTCCCGCACTGTTTGTGAAGAAGAAGAAGGACAACTCCTTACGGATGTGCGTGGACTACCGACCCCTGAATGCGGTGATAATTAAAAACAAGTATCCTCTACCTCAGATTGATATCTTGTTTGATCAATTGTCAGAAGCCAAGGTGTTCTCCAAGATAGATTTGAGATCAGGGTACCATCAGATCAAGATTAGACCACAAGATATACCCAAAACCGCGTTCTCCACCAGATATGGTTTGTACGAGTATCTTGTCATGTCCTTTGGTTTGACAAATGCTCCTGCATACTTTATGTATCTGATGAATTCGATCTTTATGCCGGAGTTGGATAAGTTCATGATTGTGTTCATTGATGACATTCTAGTATACTCAGAGAATGAATAGGATCATGAAGTGCATCTAAGAATTGTCTTAACTAGACTCAGAGATCACCAGCTATATGCTAAGTTTAGTAAATGTGAGTTCTGGCTGAAGACAGTTCCTTTTCTCAGTCATGTGTTATCTGAGAATGGAATCTCAGTGGATCCTAGTAAGGTACAAGAGGTTATGGACTGGAAGGCACCAAGCACAGTTCATGAGGTTCGGAGTTTTCTTGGATTAGCCGGTTACTATCGTCGTTTTATACCGGACTTCTCGAAGATTGCCAAGCCGATGACAAGTTTGCTACAAAAGGATCATAAGTTCGTTTGGACAGAGGAGTGTGAGGCAGCTTTCTGCACCTTGTGGAATTTGCTAACCACTACTCCTATTCTGGCACAACCGGATATAGAGAAGCCATTTGATGTGTTTTGCGATGCATCAAAGAATGGTTTAGGATGTGTTCTGATGCAAGATGGAAGGGTCATTACTTATGCCTCATGTTAGTGGAGGAAGCATGAGGTTAACTATCCTACACATGATTTAGAGCTTGCGGCCGTTGTGCATGCTCTAAAGATTTGGAGACACTACTTGCTAGGGAATGTGTGCAATATCTATACAGATCATA
Organism: Miscanthus lutarioriparius; assembly: GCA_904845875.1. NCBI lineage: Eukaryota > Viridiplantae > Streptophyta > Magnoliopsida > Poales > Poaceae > Miscanthus > Miscanthus lutarioriparius. Next base: position 74,234,987 of record CAJGYO010000016.1, on the reverse strand, counting down.
AGAGTCTCAAGTACATATTTACTCAGTCTGAGTTGAATATGCGACAGAGAAGATGGTTAGAGCTGATAAAGGATTATAATCTGAATGTGCACTATCATCCGGGAAGGGCAAATGTAGTAGCAGATGCCTTAAGTAGAAAGTCACATTCTCTCGCTGTACAACCGTTGTTTGAAGATGGGTTCAATTTGTTGCATCCTGCTGTGTTGCATAATATCTAGGTTAGTTGTACCTTAGAGAGCAAGATCATTGAGGGTCAGAAAATAGATAAGGGAATATTCCATATCAAGGAGAAAATGAAGAAAGAACCGATTAAGCACTTTAGAGTGGATGAACAAGGAGTGTTATGGTTTAAGGACCGTCTGGTAGTACCTAAAGATCGAGAGCTCAAGAACAAATTAATGGATGAAGCTCATCACTCTAAGTTGTCTATCCATCCTGAAAGTAACAAAATGTACCAAGAATTGAGACCTCGTTATTGGTGGACGAAGATGAAGAAGGAGATTGCAGCGTATGTTGCTCGATGCGACATGTGTTGTAGAGTGAAGGCTCTTCACATAAGACACGCAGGAATGTTGCAACCCTTGTCAATACTAGATTGGAAATGAGATGATATAAGTATGGATTTTATCACCGGTTTTCCCACCACACCAAAGGGGAATGATTCGATTTGAGTAATTGTAGATCGCCTTACCAAATCAGCTCACTTTTTACCAGTCAAAACAACATTTCGACCACCTTAGTATGCTGAGAAGTACATTGCAGAGATTGTTCGATTACATGGTATACCAAAGACTATCGTGTCTGACCGTGGGTCACAATTTACCGCTCATTTTTGGGAGCATCTTCATAAAGGTTTGGGTACTAGCTTAATTTGGAGTATAGCTTACCACCCACAGACAGATGGGTAGACAGAGCGAGTTAATGTTGTTTTAGAAGATATGCTTAGAGCTTGTGTGTTATCGTCTAAGGGTTCATGGGAATCATGGTTACCTTTGGCAGAGTTTGCTTACAATAATAGCTACCAAGAGAGTATCAAGATGGCTCCATTTGAAGCATTGTATGGCAGAAAATGTAGGACACCATTGAATTGGGTCGAGCCTGAGAGAAAGAAGGTTTTACGGAGTCGATTTTGTTGACGAGGCTGAGAAAAAGGTCCATATTATACAACAAAACATGAAAGCGGCACAGTCACGCCAGAAGAGCTATGCTGATAAAAGAAGGAGACCGCTAGAATTTCAAGTTGGTGACTACGTTTATCTAAAGGTTACTCCAATGAAGAAAGTACAACGGTTTGGAGTAAAGAGAAAACTTGCTCCTAGGTTTGTAGGACCGTACAAGATCATAGAGAAGAAGGGTCCCGTGGCTTATAAGTTATAGTTACCAGAAGCGCTGGGTTCAATCTTCCTAGTCTTCCATGTATCACAGTTGAAGAAGTGCTTGCGTGTTTCGGAAGAGAGAATAGAACCTCAGAGCATTCCGCTCAAATCAGACTTGGAATACCATGAGCAACCGATTCGAGTTTTGGACACTAAGGACCGAGTCACTCGGAATAAAGTGGTGAGAACATATAAGATACAGTGGAGTCATCACGATGATGGTGATGCGACGTGGGAAATAGGAGAATATCTACAAAACGCTTATAAGGATTTTTATAACAAATGGTTCGTAACTCAAAATCTCGGGACGAGATTCTTATAAGGGGGGAGGGCTGTAACACCTTGGTGTTAAGCATGCATTAACATTTTGCAAATCATGAGCATGATCATTATTATGCATCCATAAGCATGACATGAAATATAGAATGGAAACATACTAATGAAACATATGAAACATGACTATTAAACAAATGTAACATTTCAATTGTTTTTCATTATCTCAGTACATACAGTGCTTGATTCTTGGGTGACCAATGTGTGATGTGGCTAATAATTTTCTTAAACCACTTATTCACACCTAGAATGTCATTTGGAACAATGTTCATGTTGACCATATTACCTAATTACACTTCCAAGTAATAGTTTGACTTGTGTTGGCCCCTGACGCTCTTGTGTTTGACTGTTTAGAAAGTGTAGCGTAGAGTGTTTGCATGTCGGAGCAACCTAAAACAAAGTTGTAGCAAATTTTATAAGGAACAAACTTTGTTTAGAAGCCAAGTCATGAAAACATGCACAACATGCTCAAAATGGTCCCGTAAGTCAGTTTTGGGGGCAATTTGGTGACTTAGAATTTTTCTAAGTCCGAGCACTGATTTTCAAATTCAAGTATCGATGTTTGGAATCTTGTATCTCCATAACCAGGCCAAACCAGCTCGAGCTCCAATTGTACAAGTTGTAGTTCACATGTATATGTTCAAATTTGTCAATTATACCTTGCGCTATATCATCACGGATTAGGAGTTAATCACTGTCAAACTTCGCCTGTCAGTCGGTTCATTTGGAAACTGAATCGAGTTTCAGACACGCTACAGTGCCGACCGGGTTCAGAAAGCTACCGCCGCATGGGGGGACACTCGTCGCCGGTCGCTTGACGCGTAGGCCACGTGCCGCGGCAGTCCTAGCGCTGCTGGCCATGACTTGAACTCACGCCCGCATGCCTAACGCGCTCGCCATTTCATTTTTCCCTTTCTCCGCTCGCCCGAAGCTCCGCAGCAACAGCCGTAGCAACTCCGACGAGCTCGTGCTTGCTCGCCGCCGCAAAAACGCGAACTACATCTTCACCACAGCTCCACCGTGTTCTCCTCTACCTCCTCCATCCGATTGAGCTTTGGTAAGGGCGCATTGACCATTCCCGCCACCGCCGCCATGGGCGTGTCCTCGCCGGAGTTGAGGCCGCCGTGGTCAGGGTAGCTAGGAACTCTTCCGTCCACTTCTATTTGTTTGGGTAGTATCGTGGTGACCTCCTGAAGCTCATATCGAGCTTAGCTGCGTCCCACAGGGCCGAACCTCGCCGGAGCACCGTCGGACTACGCCGTCGTCCGCCATGCACGCCGTCGTCCTTGCTAGGGTTCGGTAGAGGTTGAAGTGAGGGCATGAATGGGTGCGCATCGTTGTGGGGAGCACGCCGGTGCCGTCGGTTTCGCTAGAGGAGCCGCCATCGGCGAGCTTCGCCATTGTCACGCCGTCGCGTGCGCCTCCCCTGTTTCGTCTCATTGACAAGCGGGTCCGGCTGACACGCGGGTCCCACGCATCAGTGACTATTGTTCATAGGGCTAGTTCAAAATTGCTAATTTGAATGCTGTTTTGTGAATTTTGTAACTCCAAATGTGTAGATCCAAATGGTGTGATTCAAATTTTGTTAGAATCACAGAGAAGTCTAGTATTTAAGAAAAATATGATATGAGCACATGATGTAGGAATTTTGGATGATTTAAATAGGAACTTGAAATGTGTTTTTAAAAGCATGCAAACTTGTTTACATTATATCTTGATTTTCTGTGCTCCAAAAATTATGAAATTTTGTGGGTGAGCTATTCTTGCTTAGTAGAAGCTCTGGTAAAAATTTAAGAGTCATTGCATGTATGGTTTTTGAGTTATAGATTTTCCTTTCATCATTGATTGGTACTTGTGTGAATTTTTGTAAATTATCTAGGAATCCTATGACCATGAAATTTTGTGGGGAGTATATCAGTACCTTAAGGATGTTAGGAAAAATATGAAATCTGTTGCTTGACACTTCTAACTAAGGTTTCCTATTTATGCCTTGTCATTTTTGTGTAGGCTATTTTACTTATCTAAATGCCATGAAAATTTTATGGTAGTCTACTTAGAGTAGTACTAAGCTACTGTAATTTTCTCAGATTTTTATGAGCACCAGAAATATATGTTGCTGTGGTAGCCCTAGTTTAAAATGAAATAAACAAATCTTCCTTAATGCATGATTTGTTAATAATGTTTGCCTTTGTGTATCTTTGAAGCATCTTAGATTGCTGTGATGACTTGGCATGTTAGTACAAGTGGTTGTAGTAGTAGTATAGTAATACATGTTCTTGGATGATGTTAGCTACTTTGTAGAAGCGCTTTACTTCTACTATGTCCAATAGAGTTAAACATGTTCATCGACATTCCATGCATCATGATCATTACATGTCATCTCTCCGATGCACCTCTGCATTAGCACTTATACATCTACATCATACAGGATCTCAGGAGGAGTTGTTAGTAGCAGTTCAGGAAGAGCAGACCAGGACAGATCCACAAGAAATCCAGGCACAGGAGGTGCCAGAGAAAGAGGAGCAAGGAGAAGACTTGCCCGAGTGCGTGGATCATCAACCTAGTTTGTTCGAACGAGGCAAGCCCTGGAGCATTCTAAGTCTCCTACTTTATAAAAGCAATTCTTTCTATATATATGAGTTTATATATTGTTGCATTAAGTTGTAGGAGTTGATTGAAGCCGTTGATGTATTTATTACTATCCTTGCCTACCTTATTACCTGTTACCCTGTTAGGTCAGGATCGAATAACTACTTAGCCTTGCTTAGACCGGTAGCGATCGGTGATACCCGGTCACCTACATTATAGGTGGTTACTGGAAGAAATTGGCTATGGAAAAAATGATATCCTGGAATTAACCATATGTGATGGAAAATTTGAGACCGGACAGAAAAGTTGGAGGCAACCAGACAGGGTTCTAGGGTACTGTTAGTTTTCGTCTGTGTCGATTAAGTACCGATCGTTGCTCGTCCCTCTTGTCATGTTGAACGCATGCCTCACATTTAGCTGGCCGAATAAAGTACCTTTCGACCGCGAAGCTAGTGGCGCTATTCGGGCCGGGATCTACATGAGTGCGTGTATTGGTGCTGATGGGGGTATGGCAGGGACGCGAAGAGTGAGCCCAAGGGCAGGTGCGCCCTGATTCCTGGTAGTCGGGCGGTCCCTGGGTACTGCGGCTCCAGATTGTCCCGCGGCTACCTGAATAGTGTCCTTGGTGATCTAAGCTACCCTGGCAGGGGAAGCATGGTTTATGTGAGGAATAAATCACTAGCTGGTTAGGAATTGATTCGAATCGTCATCGCTCCTGGATAGTGAGCACTTGACTCGAGCTACGGCATCGTAGTAATTATTATGGAACAATGATGGTTATCTGGATGGTATGGGATATGCTAAATCTGAATTGGTAACTGAATGTTATTGGTTAATCAAGTGATTGCTATAGTACAAGTGCTTACCTAGATGGATAGGTCATAATAAAGATGATGCAAAGTATTTAAAATGGTTTCTTCATGATAGCTTATGCTTTTCGTAAACAAGTCAGCTAGCCCACTAAAAAAAGCCTTGCATAATCCTTGGTGTCGCTTTATTTTGGTTTAAGACGGGTAAGTCTAGCTGAGTACCTTCTCATACTTAGGGCGTTGTTCCCATTGTTGTTGCAGATGGTCAAATATACTACGGCTATTGCATTAACTGCCTGTACCCGACGATGGGTGACAACTAGGACCAAGGGCAAAAGGTCACTCCGTATCTCTTATCTGATGCTTTTGTTGGAAATGACTACCTACTGGCATTGTATCTGAACTAAAAGTGTGTGTGTGGCTTTAAAACTATTTGCTTCCGCTACTTTAGTTTGAACTTGGGTTGTAATAACTTTATATTCTAAACTCTGATGTACTGAACTGTGATTGCAAACTTTATGTAACGTGTGACGGTACTTGCTAAACTTGTACGATCTTGGTTTGTATGTCGATTGGTTTGAAATCCTTCATGGTTTCACGGACTACCGAGTTATACGGGCTTAAGTTTGCTAAAATTATCTGCTTCGGTGGAAGATTTTCTTACTTAATCTCGTATAATTGGTTGGTTCTGTTACAACTTGGTCCATGCACGGATCAAGGAGGAGCTACACCCTTGCGCAGGTGCTCCAACGAGGACTAGTGGGGAGTGGTGACTCTCTGATACCTCAGAAAAAATCGCAGTGTTCCTCTCCTTCTCTTTACTTTGAGTATTTATATTTGAGCAATTCAATTCATGTCTTTACATTCTTAGAATTGCCAAGCTAGAGTAGGATTGGAACTTAGTGTGCAAAACTTTTGTGCGGTAGAACAATAGAAATACTTCTAGGCATAAGAGGGTAAAATGGGCTCAGTGTAGGGCTTAATTATTGCAAGAAATTTAGAATTAGCCCAATTCACCCCCCCCCCTCTTGGGCATCTTGATCCTTTAAATTGGTATTGGAGCCTCGTGCTCCTTGAATTAGTCTTAACCGCCTAGAGCAAGATATCACACGGGGATGGACCCCCTCTCGTCTTTGAGGGAGATGACTTTCCTTATTGGAAAATTCACATGGAGGCGTATCTAGAGGCTGTAGATGTTGGAGTGCTTAGAGCCGCCTCACAAGGTTTCCCAACACCTAGGGATCCCACTAACCTTCAACGTGATGAGATTCACTATGAGAAGGGGAATGCAAAGGCTAGAAACACTCTTTTTAGAGGCCTTTGCAAGGATGTCTTTAACTATGTGCGGAACCACAAAGACGTCGATCAATTATGGTCAGACATTTGTGCGCTCCATGAGGGAACCAAGAGTGAGCGTGAGGAATGCTATCACCTCATAATGAAGAAGCTTAATTCATTTGAAATGCTTTCTAGTGAAAGTGCTAATGAAATGTATTCACGCTAGAATGTTCTTATAGAGGAGGTCAATGGGCTTGGACTCACTCAAATGCAACCATCCGATGTTGTGAGAAAGATCTTGAGTGTCCTCCCCATTGACAAGTATGGGAATATTATGATGGTGCTTCATCAAGGCGATCTTTCCACCGCTACGCCAACTCAAATATTAGGGAAGATCAATGCACATGAGATGTATATGCACATCACTCCACAAGATGGCTCTTCTTCCACCAAGAAGAAAGATTTGGCATTCAAGGCTAGCTAAGAGAAGAGGGGCAAATCAAAAGTTGATCATGATAGCTCAAGTGATGATGAGATTGATGATGCAAGCCTTACTCTCATGGTGAGAAGAACCGCTAAGATGCTCAAGAAGCTAAACAAGATTGGTGTCAAGTTTGATGGCAAGAAGAAGAAATTCTTCACTAGTAGTAGCAAGAATCCCATCTTCGAAATGGATTCTATAATTGTGGAGATCTTGGTCATCTAGCTCATCAATGCCCCAAACCCAAGAAAGACAAGTATAAGAAGAAGTATAAGGGCAAGAAAGATGATTCAAGTGATGATGATGTTGAGAAGAAGAATAAGCCATACAAGAAGAAGGATGTCAAGAAGAAGGAATTTCATAAGAAGAAGAAGAATGACAAGGCCTATATTGTTGGTGATTGGCTCACGGACATTGAATCATCAAGCAGCTCATCCGATGATGAAAGTGAAAATGAGAAGGAGAAGGTGGTCGCTCTTGTGATTGGGTCTTCACTACCTACACTGACACCATCGCCATCATCTTCTACACACCTATGCCTCATGGCCAAGGGTGAATGAAAGGTACAAAATGATGATGATAGTGATGGTGATGACAATGCTAGTGATGATGAGAATGGTAATGATAGTGATGAAGAATTTGAATCGCCTTCTTATGATGATCTTGTCAAATTGTTAAACCAATACACTAAAATCATTAGAAAGATAAGAGCAAAAAATGAGAAGCTAGAACTTGTGAATGACTCACTCTTAGCAAAGTATGACATAGCCAAAAAAGCTAATGATGAGCTTAGAGAAGAGAACAAAATTGTGTCATCCAAACTCAAGGAACTCAAAACCTTTAAAAGAGAGTTTAGAGAAAAACATAATAAACTTGAGGAGATACACAATGAGCTCATCACTAGTTATAACTTGCTAAAATAAGAGTACACTAATCTCAAGGTTAATCATAATAATCTTGTTCTTTCTCGTGAGTTATTGCCAAATGAGCCACATGATGCTACTAACAATGTTATTAAGATTGATATAGCCACATCATGTGATGCCTTGATTGTTGGGAGCATTGAGCAAGGTTCTAGTAGCAAAGGCAAGAAAGTGGTTGAATCCGACAACTATGATGATTATGTCAAGCTCAAGAATGAAAATGAAAATCTCAAGAAGGATCTTGAAAAGCTATCAACCACCAACACAATTGTGATAGAGAATATTGACAATAATCATGATATGGCACTTGTGAATGATCTGCTTAGAGAAGAGAACAAGAAACTCAAGATGGAGAAGAACCATGATGAACTTAGAGAAGAAAACAAGAAACTTAAATTAGAGAAAGGGCATCTCAAGACTGGTTTGAGCAAGTTCACAAGAGGCCAATATCTCCAAAGTGAGCTACTTATAAATACCGTGATGAAGATGTATAGAAGTGGCACTGGGTTCTTGGCAAATCAAGAGAAGAAAGCTCAAGTTCAACATCAACAACATTACAAGTCAAAGCCTAAGCCAAAGAGATGCTTTGAGTGTGGACAAGGTCACTTTGCTCATGAGTGTGAAACTCCACCACCATAACCCTTGCCTAAGCATGCTAGACCCTTTGCCTTCAATGCTCACTACATGCTTAGAAAAGATTCTAGTGGAAAGATGAAAGCCATGTTCTTAGGTCCACCCAACAAGAATAGGCCTAAGCAAATTTGGGTTGCTAAGTCACTAGTTGATAAAGTCAAGGGCCATCATCAAGTTTGGGTCCCTAAACAACAAGCTTGATCTCTTGTGTGTAGGTGAACTACAAGACCGGTGGAAGTCATTGGGTTATTGATAGTGGTTGTACTCAACATATAACCGGTGATCCTCGTATGTTCACCTCACTAGACGAAGAAGTAGATGGTCAAGAAAGGATTACATTTGGTGACAATTCAAAGGTCAAAGTACAAGGGTTGGGCAAAGTTGCAATATCAAATTATCACTTAATATTAAATGTGCTATATGTTGCTTCATTGAGCTTTAACTTGCTATCCGTTGGTCAATTGTATGATCTTGGTTTTCAATGTTTGTTCACCGAGAAGGAAGTGGTTGTGTCAAAGAAAGATGATGATCAAGTTATATTCAAGGGCTTTAGATACAACAACCTATATCTAGTAGATTTCACCTCCAAAGATGCAAACTTGAAGACATGCTTATTCACCAAAACATCACTTGGGTGGCTTTGGCATAGAAGACTTGCACATGTTGGGATGAGTTCACTCAAGAAGTTAATGAAAAATGAGTTGGTGAGAGGTTTGAAGGATGTGAAATTTGAAAATGATAAGCTTTGTAGTGCATGTCAAGCCGGCAAGCAAGTTGCAAACACTCATCCAACTAAAGTTTACATGTCAACAATAAGAGTGCTAGAGCTTCTCCACATGGATCTATTTGGACCAATAACTTACAAGAGTTTGGGAGGCAATCTCTATTGTCTTGTGATAGTTGATGACTACTCTAGATACACTTGGGTGTTCTTGCTTCATAACAAGACCGAAGTGGTCGCATGTTTCAAGAAGTTTGCCAAGAGAGCACAAAATGAATTTAAAGTGAAGCTCAAAAAGATAAGAAGTGACAATGGAAAAGAATTTGACAACACAAACATTGAAGCATATTGTGATGAAGTTAGGATCAAGCATGAGGTCTCCGCAACCTACACTCCTCAACAAAATGGTGTAGTAGAGAGAAAGAACCAGACACTAATAACCCTTGCAAGAACAATGCTTGATGAGTACAATACACCTCAAGATCTATGGGCGGAAGCCATCAACACCGCATGCTATGCATCCAACCACCTATTTCTCCAAAAGTTTCTTGGCAAGACCCCTTATGAGTTGCTCAATGGGAAGAAGTCGAATGTCTCATTCTTCTGGGTGTTTGGTTGTAAATGCTATATCTACAAGAAGCGGCAACACCTAGGGAAGTTTCAAAGATGTTGTGATATTGGTTTTCTTGTTGGTTACTTATCAAAGTCCAAAGCATGTCGAGTATTTAATCATGCCATCGGCTTGGTTGAAGAAACATATGATGTGGAATTTGATGAATCTAATAGCTCCCAAGGAGCACATGAGAATCTTGATGATGTAGGCGATGAACCGTTGAGGGAGGCCATGAAGAACATTCCGGTTAGAGACATCAAGACCAAAGATGATGAAGATAATGTACAAGTGATTGATCCGCCCTCTTCATCAAATATGCCACAAGATGATGATAAAGATGGGAGAGTAGAAAATAAAGATACTCACGTCTTCCATGACCAAATGGTGGCACAAGCTCAAGATGTTGATGCTCCACAACCTCTTACTCAAGTGGTTGATAGAAGAAATTCACCCCTACTACAAGCACATCCAAAAGATCTCATCATAGGGAGTCCTTCAAATGGTGTAATGACTCGCTCTCAAAAACTTGCTTCATTTATTGAACATCACTCGTTTATTTCTTGTATTAAGCCTAAAAATATAGAAAAAGCTCTTCAAGATCCGGATTGAATAAATACCATGCATGAAGAATTGAACAACTTCTCCCGCCATGAAGTTTGGACACTTGAAGAGTGACCACAAGATGCAAGAGTCATTGGACACTTGAAGATCAAGGCATTGTTGTGAGGAACAAGACAATGCTAGTTGCAAAGGGGTTCTCTCAAGTTGAAGGGTTGGATTTTGGAGAGACTTTTGCACCAGTTGCAAGACTTGAAGTCATTCGTGTCCTTCTTGCATATGCATCTCATCATGAAATGAAATTATATCAAATAGATGTTAAGAGTGCATTTTTAAATGGCTTCATAAATGAACTAGTGTGCACTTGCTTGAGGAGAGAGGAGTGAGCCTTTTCAAGCTCAGAGTGAGATTTTCCAAGCATCTCATGGTCTTCCCTTAGACTCTCATGAGAGGCATTTAGCTCATCAAAGGATTGCTCAAGAAATTTGATTTTATTGCGCAATTCTTTACACTCCTTTCTCTTCATCTTAAAGCAAGTGTGCACTTGCTCACACATGTCCATGAGGTCCTCCTTGCTGTACTCCTCATCATCATCACTCCTACAATCATCACTTTCACAATCATCATCACTCACATCATATTTTATCTTAGTAGGCTTTGCCATGAGGCATGTCGATGGAGTGTTGAAGATGGAAGGCTTGTTGTTGATGGAGATGCTTGCTAGTGCTTTCTTGATAGATTTCTTGCCATCATCACTAGAGCCATCACTATCCAAAGATCCATCACTATCCCAAGTGACCACATAGCCTCCACCCTTCTTCTTATTTTAGAAGGTCATCTTATTCTCCTTCTCCTTCTTTTCTTTCTTGTCCTTCTTGTGCTTCTTCTTCTCATCCTCCTCATTGTCACTATTGTAGGGACAATCCACTACAATATGATCGGGGCTCTTGCAATTGTAGCATCTCCTCATACATTCTTTGCTCTTGTTGTTGTCTCTTCTCTTTCTTACACCATAGCCCTTCTTCTTCATGAATCTTCCAAACTTGCGCACAAAGAGAGCCATGACTTCATCATCAATGTTACTAGCATCTTCATCATCACTTGGTTCTTCTTTCTTAGACTTGCCCTTGTTCTTGGATGATGAGCTAGCCTTGAATGCTACACTCTTCTTCTTGTCTTCATCTTCCTTCTTGTCATCCTTGTCAACCTCTCCCCTTTTCACACGGTATTTTTCTTATGTCATGATATCACCTAGTACTTGGTTAGGGGTGAGTTGCTTCAATCCTCCTCTAATGATAATCAAACTCAATGTCTCAAATCTAGGAGGTAAGCACATCAAGAACCAATGAGAGACATCATCATCATTGATCTTCTCTCCCAAAGCCTTCAAGTCATTGACAATTACTTGCAATATATGAAACATCTCCGGAATGCTCTCATTATCCTTCATCTTGAAGCTTGCCAACTTGTCCTTGAGGATGTATAGCTTGGCACTCTTCACCGCCGGTGTGCCCTCATAGGTCTTCTCCAATCTCTTCCACACTTCACTAGCTTTCTCACAATCCTTGATTTGCTCAAACACTTTGGAATCAATGGCATTGTAGATGGTGTTGAGAGCCATTGTATTGCATTGCTTGTTGGCCTTGTCAGTGTTTGGTGAGATTGTCTGGATCAAGAATTACATAGTCACTCTCGGTCACATCCCACACTTGGTCATTGATTGAACCAAGATACATCTTCATCTTTCTCTTCTAATAATCATAGCATGCGCCATCAAAGAATAGTGGTTTGCCCCCCACATACTTGAACACAACTTAAGCCATAATTTGACACCGAGGTTGTTAAGCCTTCAATCAAACGGTGACCACGGTTCCGATACCACTTGAAAGGTCCTAATATGGCTAGAGGGGGGTGAATAGCCTATTTAAAACTTCTACAAAGCACTAGAGCAAATTGGTTAGTAACACAAATGGCACAATACAATTTTGCTTCTAGCTCTATAAGGGTTGCAAGCCACCTATCCCAACAATTCTAGTTACTATGATCACTAACACACACAACAAGCTAGATCACTACTCACTAAGTTAGTGTGCTCTCAAAGACTAACTAAAGAGCCACACTAACCAAACTAATAAGCTCTCAAAGACTAACTACACTAAAGAGCTTGATAACTAGTTTGCGGGAATAGAAATGAGTAAGTAGGGTGATTATACCGCCGCGTAGAGGAGTGAACCTATCACAAGATGAACACCAATTCAATCACCGGATGAATACCAAAGGGCAAGAGATGACCGATTTTTTTCCTGAGGTTCACGTGCTTGCCGACACGCTAGTCTCCGTTGTGTCGACCAACACTTGGTGGTTTGACGGCTAATAGGTATCACACACCTAGCCCACTACAAGAGGCGCCGCAAGAACCTACCCACAAGTGAGATAGATCAATGACATGAGCAATTTACTAGAGTTGCCTTTGGCGCTCTACCGGGGAAGGCACAAGACCCCTCACAAGCAGCCGATCGAGGCCGGAGATAATCACCAACTCCGCTCAACGATTCTCCAATCACCGGGGCGTCTAGGTGTTGGCAAACACCAAGAGTAACAAGCTCACAATTAGCCCAAATCACCCAACTAGTGCCACAAGATGATGCAACTCAATGCAATGCACTAGAGACTCTCCAATCTCACTCAAGATGATGAAATTAAGTGAACAAGTGAGCAATACTTTCCTAAATGGTAAACGGTCTTTACACGGTCGCCCTTCGTTTAGCGTTTAGGCTGTTTACACAGTGTTTAAACGAAGTTAAACGGTCTAAATAGTTTTTTACTTTTAAAAAAAATACATATAATTATATATGTGCATATAAAAATCAAGTATTCTAGCATTTATACATATTTATCCATGTAAAAATCAATTATTTTGGTATGTATATATATTTATGCATGTGAAAAGAACCAAATATAGATATTTATGCATGTAACATATCAAGTGTACACATTTATAAATATAATAAACTTAAGTATACAAATTTATCCATACAAAACTGAACTAGATTTACCTCGTGTTCGCCTAAACGGCCGTTTAAACAACTGTTTAGCCCGTTTAATGTTGTTTATCTCCGTTCCGTTTAGGTCGTTTTTTCTATTTTTGACCGTTTAAACGGTCAACAGTTTAATTTCCGTTTACCCCCTAAACAAAATAGTTTACCACCGTTTACCGTTTACGGCCGTTTAAACGGCCGTTTAATCCATTTAAGCGAACACTGCAAGTGAGTGGAGTGTGTTGCTCAGCTTCCAAAGGGTGTGCACAAGTGTATGAGGTGCCAAGAGAGTGGCCAAGGCCGGCCACACCCTCTATTTATAGCCACACAAGCAAATAGAGTTGTTACCACTTAGAGCTGCTTTCTACGAGGGCACTGGACAGGGCGGTGCGGTCATTGGACAGGGGGTGACGGTGCCCCCAACAGTCGAATTCCAATGGCTAGTTGGTCATCGGATAGGGTGACGGTGGCACCAGACAAGGGGTGATAGTGCCCCCAACGGTCGAATTCCAATGGCTAGTTGGTCACCGGACAGGGGGTGACGGTGCCCCCAACGATCGAATTCCAACGGCTAGTTGGTCACCGGACAGGGTGACGGTGGCACCGAACAGGGGGTGGCGGTGCCACCCTGGCCGAGCCCCCCAAAACACCCCTCTCTGGATAATTAGGGCGGTGTACCGCCACACCCATGGCAGTGACCATGGCGGTGCCCCCCTCGGCTATAAATCCAACTTGCTGCCCTCGGGTGAAACAGGGCGGTGGCACTAGACAGGCAGTGATGGTGCACCGCCGTGCCCATGGCGGTGAACATCGCCGTGTCCGGTGACCACCCCACAGCAGCCCTTCTCTGTCAGGTCCTGGTGGGCACCGTCACAGGGGTGATGGTGCACCGGACAAGGGGTGGCGGTGCCACCTAGGCACCACCACTAGCTCTTCGAGTTGCAAACTTTGTCGCGTTTCGATCCACGTCAACTCGAGCTACTCCCGCAAGCGATGCTAACTCTCGAAGTGTTTTCTCAAAACATATTAGAGCCAAGTTAGCATTTTTCAAAATATTTTCCATAAATATTTTTGCTTGTTCTCCGATGTGCACTAGGCCTAAATGCAATGCATGAAGTCCAACACCTAGTGGCACTAGATGACCGAATTGTCTAGTTAAGAACCCCTCTTAATAGTACAACCATCTATCATAAATGTGATCACACTCTCTATAGTATCTTGATTATTAAAATAAAATCCCTAATTGTACCTTTGCCTTGATCTCCATAGGGTTTTGTTTTTCTCTTTTCTTCTTTTCAAGTTGAGCACTTGATCATCATCACATGTGGCCATCTCCTCACTTCATGTGATCAACATCGCTATTTGAGTGTCACCATGCTCCTAACTTGGATTGCACCAACCTAACTCATATCATCACTCATGACAAAAGTTAGTGTTTAGGTTTTATCAATTATCCAAAATCAAACTAGAGCTTTCAATTGCCCCTTGACTAGGAATCAAACATGATCTCAATTAAACCAGACTTGTCTGGACCAGATGAACCAAACACACGACGTTACACCATAGGAGCCCTGCTCGGGCTAGCCAGCCGTGCTGGGCAGAGGCACCTTATCAAACACGCCCCAAAAAAAAAACCACTGGCCAATAAATGCAGCTCCTCGCTTCCTACCTTGACGACTCCCGTTTAAATGCGTAATTGAAGTCCAGAGATATTTCTTCAAGTGTTGGGAGTACTTGAATGCGTAATTAACAGCTACAGGCCAGGTGTTGTGCTGGCAGAACCATATCTTTGTCTCAGTACAGTGGGAATAAACGTCTGTGTTCTTTGGACGACACGATACGTCCAGGGCCCAGCCCAGCTGCCCAACTCGGTCTCCTACTCTACTCTACTCTACTCCGACTCCGAGCCCAGTTTGGCCACGCACGCACCGCTCCTATAAGAGAAGACGGAAACCAGCCCAGCCCACGCTCCTCACGCACCTGCGGCCGGCAATCCAAACAACCTGCCCGCCCTCGCCGCTCGCCACTCGCCGCTCGCCGGCGCTTAGAAGTTAGAACAAACACCCACACACATGGCAGCCACCGGCCACGCCGTGGTCGACATCGACTTCCCCGAGGAGGCCGACGCTGCAAAGCCGCCGCTCGCGCCAGTCCCCTACTTGCTCAACTTCGTTGACCTGTCCTACAGCGTGAGGAGCCGCAGCAAGGGCGGCGGCGGCGGCGGCCTCCTGTCCCAGTCGTCGGGTCGCCGCCCGGTGGCGTCCGCGGACACGCCCCCGCCGACATCGTCCAGGCGCACCAAGACGCTGCTCGACGGCGTCTCCGGCGCGGCGCGCGCCGGCGAGCTGCTCGCCGTCATGGGCGCCAGCGGGTCGGGCAAGTCCACGCTCCTGGACGCGCTGGCCGGCCGCATCGCGCGGGACAGCCTCCGGGGCGCCGTCACGCTCAACGGGGAGCCGCTCCAGGGCCGCCGCCTCCACGCCATCTCCGCGCACGTCATGCAGGACGACCTCCTGTACGCCATGCTCACGGTGCGCGAGACCCTACGGTTCGCCGCCGAGTTCCGCCTGCCCTGCGCGCTGTCTGCCGAGCGGAAGCAAGCGCGCATCGACGCGCTCATTGATCAGCTGGGGCTGTCCCGCGCCGCCGACACCATCATCGGCGACGAGACCCACCGCGGGGTGTCCGGTGGCGAGCGCCGGCGCGTGTCCATCGGTACCGACATCATCCACGACCCCATCCTGCTGTTCCTCGACGAGCCCACGTCCGGGCTCGACTCGGCCAGCGCGTTCATGGTGGTGCAGGTGCTCCGCCGCATCGCGCAGAGCGGCAGCGTCGTCATCATGACCATCCACCAGCCTAGCACGCGCATCCTCGCGGCATCCTCGACAGCCTGCTCCTGCTCTCGCGCGGACGCACCGTGTACGCCGGCACTCCCGCCGGACTGAAGCCCTTCTTTGCCGAGTTCGGCGCGCCCGTCCCGGACAACGAGAACCCAGCCGAGTTCGCGCTCGACACCATCCGCGAGTACGAGCGCCAGCCAGATGGCGCCGCCCCGCTCGCCGACTTCAACGTCAAGTGGCAGCACGGCAACGCGTCGTAGGCCGTGGAGAACAACAAGCTGATGCCGCTGGAGCTGGCCATCGCCGAGAGCGTGTCCCGCGGGAAGCTGGTGGCCGGGAGAGTGCCGGGCGGCGGGAGCGCGGTCACCGAGTCGTCGGTGCCGACGTTCGCCAACCCGCCGTGGACGGAGGTGTGGGTGCTCATCAAGCGCTCCTTCACCAACACGGGGCGCATTCCGGAGCTCTTCATGATGCGCCTCGTCACCATCATGGTCACCGGCTTCATCCTGGCCACCATCTTCTGGCGCCTCGACGACACCCCCAAGGGCGTGCAGGAGCGGCTGGGCTTCTTCGCCATGGCCATGTCCACCATGTTCTACGTGTGCGCCGACGCTCTCCCCGTGTTCGTGCAGGAGCGCCACATCTACCTCCGCGAGACCGCGCACAACGCCTACCGCCGCATCTCCTACGTGCTGGCCAACGCCGTGGTCGCGTTCCCGCCGCTGGTGCTGCTGTCGCTGGCTTTCGCGGTCACCACGTTCTGGGCGGTGGGGCTGGCCGGCGGCGCCTCGTCGTTCCTCTTCTTCGTGCTCATCGTCCTCGCCTCCTTCTGGGCGGGCAGCGGCTTCGTCACCTTCCTGTCCGCGGTGGTGCCGCACGTCATGCTGGGGTACACGGTGGTCGTCGCCATCCTCGCCTACTTCCTCCTCTTCTCCGGCTTCTTCATCACCAGGGATCGCATCCCCGACTACTGGATTTGGTTCCACTACCTGTCGCTGGTGAAGTATCCATACCAGGCGGTCCTTCAGAACGAGTTTGGCGGGGCGTCGCGCTGCTTCTCTCGCGGCGTGCAGATGTTCGACCGCACGCCAATCGGGCGCATGCCGGAGGCCGTCAAGATGAAGGTGCTCGAGGCCATTAGCGCCACCCTGGGCACCAACGTTACAGCGGATACATGCGTGGCCACCGGCGCAGATGTGCTGGCGCAGCAGGCTGTCATGGACATCAGCAAGTGGAAGTGCCTGCTGATTACAGTGGCATGGGGGTTCTTTTTCAGGGTTCTCTTCTATGTGGTCTTGCTAGTAGGGAGCAAGAACAAGAGAAAATAAGGTAGTACCCACAAAAGAAACATGTAGAAGAGCTATAGCTTGATTTGTGTAATTTGTTAGGACGTCCCAATGGTTTCCAAATAGCTAGTTTAAAAAAAATTCTATTGGCTATCAAGGAGAGAGATCTAATAGAGCTAGTGACTCCATAATAGCTACTCTCGCATGATCTCCTAGAAATAATTCTCTCCGAGCTTGCACAACCCTCCACCACTATGCTCTTTTTTTATTTCCAAGTCTTATCTAGCTAGCGATTGGCAAGTTGCCATTAAGGATGCTCTTATGTCCATAAGAAACGTGGAAGTTGTTCATTTCCTTAGATGCCATTGCACAAAACTTATGCTCATTTTCTTATATACCATTGCACAACTTGGAGGATCCAGAATCCCTCGATTAAAGATCCGAGAAGAAGAAGAACATAATAAAAGTCAGGTGCAACTTCCTGGTACGTATCAAAAGTTGTATGTGCTATTATATCGTGCATGCTCTCTATATGTTCTAATCGATTGTGTGTTATATATCGTGCAATGCTCCAAACAACCTATTATGTGGATACAAATGTTTACGAGTACCTCAAAGAGTTCGGCAAATTCAACATAAGCTACAAGCAGCTCAAGAAAGCACAAGACTGGTAGAAAAAGGAAGGGGTCACCCATAAGAATATAAGTCAAATTATAGCGGACATATGTGGATTCATCTTGCACAAATGCGTGCATGTCGGGGGGAAGTTCTTCATCGAGGAGAGCGAGTAGCGTATGATGAGAAGTATGAGAAGATCAGAAACTGGACCAACAAGCTACGCTTAGAGGATTAGAAGATGCCGGAGATCTTTAATTAGAAAGTAGCGGACATCTTAGTTTCATATGTATATATATGACATGTAACTTGAATGTTGGTCCATGCTACGATAAGGACGAGATACGAATGGATGTGGTATATGATATGTTTATTCTCTGCATGCGTATTTCTACGTTCTCAGTATATGTTGTCAGTGTTTAAATCACAAAAAACAAAATTCAAATCCAAATCAGATGATGGGAACTTATTCTTTTTTAAACTGGAAAAGGATTAATGGTGGCGGGCAAATAAGAACTTGCCGCCTTCGTTAAACTTTAATGGAGATAGGTAACGCAGACGGACATCCTAATGTGACCGTCTATGTTAATTGATTAACGAGGCGGACAAAGCGGAATGCTGTACTAGTGTCTAGTGACAATGGGTAAACTATCCCAAGCCCTAACCCGCAACCGATGAAAACCATTGGTAGGCTATTTTCGTGCAGGTCATATTTGGATAGCTCTTGATCAGATTTAGTTGGAAGCATGCATATGAGTATATGACTCATCAATCGTCAGTCGCAAAAAAAAAAAAGGACTCATTAATCATCATGCTCACTATGTAGTTGGAAACATATCAAGATGATCTTTGATGTACGCCTTTCACCCATACGGATGCGGCAACCAAAGCTAGCTATGACTGAAAACTGTATCGAGAAATAGGTACGTGTGTGAGAGACTAGTACACGGAGACGGAGAATCAGGACTGTGATTTGAGAGGCAGGCGTGCAGGCCCGAAGTAGTGGCCAAGTCCAAACTTATACTTGTGTAGGCTACCTCCGTCAGATCAACCACACCTGGCGGCCCGCCCGGCCTGCCGTCCAAGTCCATCTCCATCTACTTCCCAGCTGTGTCTTGTAGCGGCGGACCAACTGAAAATTTGATCTGAACACCGGAGGATCGGAGAAGAGAAAAAGCTGCTGCCTGCCGCGCCGCCGCACATCAAGGAGCAAGTAACGCTTGCAGGGAGGGATCCCATTGGCCGGCCGTGATGATTTTGACAACACCTGCTGAGATGACCCGGTTGGATCGGAGATACTCACTCTGTTACAAAATATCGGTCGTTTTCGTTTTTCCATAAACAATTTTGACTAAATATATATTAAAAAATATTAATATTTATGATATATAATTAGTGTCATTAGATAAATATTTGAATCTAGATTTTTTAAAATTTATTTGGAGATAGAAATGTTTCACGTATTTTTTATAAATTAAATCAAAGTTATCGACACGTAAATCGTGACGACAAAACATATATAGAGAGAGTAGATAGATAAAGAAAGGAACTTAAGATGAGTCGTTCTTCCATGAATTGACCCCCAACTTTCAACTTGCCAGATCCTACTCCCTCCGATCGTCTCGGAAAGCAAAGGATGAGTTAAACTATCTTAGTTTTTTTAAATTATACGGTGCAACATAGACGTCTACAACATGCACACTCATCTCTATGAGTACACGTACGCAAACCCTACAACTAGCTATGAGCACCTTCGAAGGACCGAGCCAGCAAATCTTGAGATTCACGAAGTCACCATAGGTGTCTCGCTGTTGATGGGGATGTCGCCTACCACCACTTAAAAGCATAGCGCTAATAAATCCAAGAAAATACGAGCACCCATGCCAAGTCGAGGACTTGAATCCGGGTGGACAGGTTTTATCCCAAGGAACCCAGCCAACTGATCTACGATCAATGTTCGCTTAGCTTTTTTACTAGGTTTTATAAGAAACAATACTATCAATGTTTATGACATGCTATGAAAATATAATGCATGACGAATTTAATGATACATTTTTAGTATAATGGATATTAGTATAATTTTTATACAAAATTAGCCAGACTTAAGAGGCTTTGGCTCAGTACTATTCTAGAATTGCATCATTTCTACTTCTTCCATTTTAAATTATAAGTCATTACAAGAATCTTGGAGAGTCAAAACATTTCAAGTTTGACCAAAATTATAGTGAAAACTATAAAGATTTGTGACATAAAATAGGTATACTATGAAAGTATAATTAATGAAGAATCTAATGATAATTAGTTGGCATAGTAAATGTTATTATCTTATCATATAAGTTTGGTCAAACTTAAGATGTTTTGACTCTCCAAAATTCTTAGAATGACTTATAATTTAAGATGGAGGGAGTAGAATGGAGGTAAGTAGTGTGTGGAGCTACTACCCCATCCGAAAGAACAATTTCAGTCCTGTTTTTAATCAAACTAATTCAAGTTTGGCTGTTTGTAAAGAGCTAGGTGAGTAGCAATATTTATAAAACCAAATAAATATACTATAAAATTTAGTTTATGATGAATTAAATTATATGTATTTAATAATACCGTAAGGTCTCATTTGGATCTTTGGAATTAAATTTATTTTAATAATCATAATTTAGACACATATTAATTAAGCTAATATGGTTGTATATGATTATATTTGTATATTATTGTTGGCTATACGAGAGAGATACTTATGTGTTGTATTTCTACCATAGGAGAGTGAATTGAAGAGCGTGTTATAAGTTGTCAAAGTAGAAACATAGAATTATAATCTATAGAATCAATTTCCATCTCCTACCCTATGAATTTGAGATAAGCTATATGTGAACTTTGGAAAGTGGTGGAATATCAAATTCCAAGCCAAATAGCCTAATTTATTAAAGTAGATTTCAATTTCTCCAAATGAAAGGATCCAAACCACCCCTATATATATATATATATATATATATATATATATATATTTATATATATATTTATAAAAAGATTTAGTCAAACTCGTCTGATTTAAGACTACGATAGCATTGCTTTATATCAAGGGACTACCGATGCAACCGTAGTGCTTGCAGTCCACATATCTGTTCCAGCAGTAAATAGAGAGGCGTTGATTGATGGATCGTAGGCCGCCACAATGCAGGGAAGCCGTTTTATAGGCCCACAGAACGATGCCTCTTCTTGGGCCAGTAAGCCCGATAATGCCTTCTCTGAGCCCATAACGGCGGCCGCTGGGCATGACTGCTACGACCGTGTCCACGTTTTCAGCTTTACTGGAACCCATAGGCTCTCCTAAAAAAAAGGGGGAACCCATAGCCGTGCTAGTACTATGTATTTATTACCAATTATTCATTTTTCTTTGCAAAAAATATCCATATGCAGCAAATGGTTTCGCATTTTATATTACTTAATTAAAGTGAGATATGATATTGTTTCGTGCCTGTCACTACGTATACCGACTGCATTCAGGGGCAGTCCAAGAGAGAGAGAAAAAATGCATCGTCGATATCACTTGGCACACAGCGAAGACCAGAGATATTTAGTACGAAAAGGAAATTAAAAGGTGGATTTGGAGTCTGGGGGAAGAACGGTTTGGATTGAATGTGCGATGAATTCAGAAAGTCTATCAGGTTTTTAGTATCCCTTAGTATCATCAATCAGGGTAGTCCAAATGCTAAAAACTGTAGTTTTATATTTATTAATTTTTATAGAAACTACATATAAAAACCATAGTCTTAATGGATAGTTTCTACACAACAATTTTTTATACAATCACATATATTTTCTCTCCATTTTCTACTAATTATATCCCTTTATGTCTTGATTCTCGTGTAGACATGGTTTCTAACTTAGATCTGGTTTCAATGATTTTGCTCTCTCTCTTCAATAACTATCTTGCCACATCAGCAAAACGCTTAGGTGGTAGTACAATTAATATCCATAGAAAATATGATAATTTGTGTATTGAGAGTGGCCTCGACAATTTGAAAAGTACGCGGGAGAAATGCCGAGGGAAATCGGGGCAAAACACAAGCACGCACGCGCAGATATAGGGACAGGCGCATGGCGGGGGCTTTCGGCGGTGGCGATTGTATCGCCCCAAGAGAGAGGTCCAGTTGAAGCGATCATTGTACGCGCGCAATTCTGTTCTGACCCAAACTTTCAGCAGAACTGAAGTAACAAGGCGTAATACATTGCATTTAACTTCTTCATGCACAGCTCAACCTCAACCACATTGGGCGGGCCGGTCAATGCGTGGGTTGTAGTTGTCGAACAAGGTTTCGTTCAGAGTCCTCTCGTTCAGGAAGTTTATTGGGCGAGCCTTTTCTTCAGCATCCTCCACGCAACATCGTAGCCCTGGATTTGTAGTAGAGCTGTTAAAGTTCAATCTAAATGTAACAGACTGTAAATAATAGCAATAAAGCATGTGTTTATTCAGGCTTCACATCGCACATTCAAATGCCTGAATCATAGTTGACGTTACCGGTGCACTCCACACTACGGTCAACCCCTCCATTAGTCATCTCAGCAAGTACCTAAAGCATCAAAAAATTGGATATTATGGTTAAGTTCTGCATTACCTATCACAGGTTGGCTTAGGTAAAGAAACAGAGCTCCAAAAATGGCTTGTTGTGGTCTTTTGAGTTCAAAAATTCAGTGCAACCAAACTTCTTTGCTGAAAATGGATAAACCATATGAGCTTACTGACTAAAAAAAAAGAATAAAATGAGGACAGTTCAATCAAAACGATACCTTTCTCGAATCTGTCGGGGATCACGTCAACACCATTAATCTGCTCTCTTCCTCCTTGGGGAGGAAGCTGATTCTTTCGCTAAGAGGGCAGAAATGTATTACAAGCGACGACCGGAGAATCTGCTCTCTTAGCGAAAAAACATGATTTCACCATTAATCTTCGACATTTGTTCTAAATCTCTATTGATTAGCCCCCCCGAGGTGCTCATCGTGGCTCCGCCACTGCCAACACCAGCAGATGCAGTGACTAATGACGAGCTCACAAAGCCAATGGGCCCACTGTTCAGTGACTACTACTCCTGATTCCCACCACCACTTCGTCATCACCACCACCTACCACGTACCAACGACTGTCGTGTGCTGACAACTAAGCACAGAATCTGTGTTCCTCCTCGTCTGGTTTAGACATGGATCATCATCAACAGCAGCAGATTCAATCACTGGACATTGACCATTATTCATGGCATTCTTTCCAGCCTCCCTTTCTTCATGAGTTCTGATATCTCACCATTTTCTTTGTCCTGCAAAGAAGGACCTAACGATCAAGGACCACCCAGATCACAGAGGTATTCGATCAATTAGCCTGTGTGCATTTCAGAAAAGTTCAGTGAGACATGCTTGTGCTGTTGTGCAGAGCAGGTGAACTTGTATACACAGAAGAGGAGCTTGGGTTACCCGGCTGAGGAACTCTTGAGCTGAAGGAGGCAGGAAGAACAGTATGCTGCAGCAGGCGGCCAGCAATGCCTATTCATGGTGGTGGGCAAGCCATGTCGGCACCAAGCAGTCCAAATGGCTCGACAACAACCTCAGAGGTTCGTCTTTCTTGAGAACACATCTCATCCATGTTGATTCAGCCATAACACCTGGGTCCAGCCAGTCACCCTTTTTTAGCAAGACTATGCTCAAGGCTTGCTTCATGTGCAGCTTTAGTTTTAGCATTTTAATGACATTTTGTTACAGTGAGTGAGAGGCTGGTTTCTCTGAACTATTTCTTTTCTTCCTCCAAGCTTGGATGATTTCCTCCAAAAGAAAACAAATATATGGCAGATACATGGTATGCAATCTGTGCAGGATTGTACCAAGAACATTTGGTTTCTAGCAATAAACACCTTAGTTCAGGTGATTATCAAAGTTATATATGGACCATCTAAGCATAGAGATGTACTATTCACTTGACAATGTCTGGTTACTCAGAGCAAGAAGTACTAATGCTTTTCATTCTAGTTTCGATTGGTACTGGCCTAGTAGTGAGATATACACTACAGTTTGTCATGATTGTGGTTTTTAAACATGGGTTTCTACCAGACTACCCGCCTAATGCCTGTTGCTTTTTAAATACTGTTTTTCACAATCAAAACATTGCATATCATTATGCGCAAATAAATTGACCACAAAATTGAATACAGTAAAGTAAAGAAAGAACAAACTGAAACCTCTGTTCCATATCAACCAATTAACAATTAAAATTGCTTTGAACTCTACATTTTTATAGGGAGCACTATGACACATCCTTCAACACGTATTTTGCAATCCATGGCAAAAAAAAAAAAAAAACATTTAGACAATGCTTCTGAGACAATGCTTCTGAGATTTTTCTTTCTTTCTGGATATCCAGTGTCCCCAATTGTACTTGCTATTTTCATTGTTCAACATTATTGTATTTTGTGTGTCAAAAGATTTCCATGCATGTGCACCCGTGCAGATATGGAAGATAGGGTCAAGTGTATTCTCTTCCTCCTTGAGGAGGAAGCTGATTCTTTCGCTAAGAGGGCAGAAATGTATTACAAGCGACGACCGGAGGTGATCAGTTCAGTGGAAGAAGCATACCGGGCATACAGGGCCCTTGCTGAACGCTATGACCATATGTCAGGGGAGTTACACAAAGCAAACCACACCATTGCAATTGCCTTCCCTGATCAGATTCAGTATTCATTGTTAGAAGAGGACGATGATAATCTTCCGAAGGCTTTTACCACAGTTGATCGTCGCAAAATCCACAAGTCAACGGTGGAGGGACTGATGAAGAAGAAGCATGGTCAGAAATCAGGACTGAAGGATTCAGGCAAGAAATCTGCAGCTCCAAACAGCAAGGATAATGCACAAGCTGAGATTAGCAGGCTGCAGAAAGAGATATTAGTCCTGCAGACTGAGAAAGAATTCATCAAAAGCTCTTATGAGAGCGGAATTGCAAAGTACTGGGATCTTGAAAAGCAAATTAATGAAATGCAGGAAGAAGTTTGCTACTTCCAAGATGAGTTCAATGAAAGTGCAGCGATAGAGGATCATGAGGCCCAGGCTTTGATGACAGCCACTGCTCTTAAATCTTGTGAAGGTGCCTTTATCAAAATGCAGGAGCAACAAAAGTCATTTTTCAGGCAAGCAATGATTGAGTCCGAAAGAGTTAAGGTTTCTAGGGATAAACTGAAGGGTATCTTCAGAGCACATGGTAAATCACTAACATATTCAGTAAATTCTGCAGATGAGAATGTCAATAATGATGCCAGTGCTAGGAAAGATGAATTGTTCTCCATGAAGCAGGAGAAAACTGAACTACAAGAACTGGTAGGTAAGAACAGGGGATACTTTGAGATGAGCTCTGATCTTTCTGTGGAAGATGTTGCAGAGAAAATTGATGAACTAGTTAACAAAGTTGTGGATTTGGAACTCATGATTTCAACCCAGACTGCACAGATAAATAGGTTGTGTCTAGAAAATAATGAGCTGGAGAAGTCATTGCAGAAATTGGAGGAAGAGAAAACAGAACAAACCAGTGACCCTGGTGAATTAAATGACAAGCTCAAGCAGGCAGAAGAGGAGCTTATTAGAGTGCATAACCTTGAGGCATCCTATGATGCAGAAGAAAGAATAGTCTATACAAATTTCACAGAAACAATAAATAATTTCTGTGATATTTCACATATGCTGCAATCATCTCTCATTGAGCACCAAGCAGTTTCTAGGTGCATGCTGACTGATGAAGCAACAGCATCCACTGACACTGAACCATCAAGTGTGCATGGCAAAACAAGCCCATCAGAAGATCCTGAGATGGATGAAACTGCAAGCAAGGCACATGTGGATGGATTTCCTAATCGTCCAGACACATCAGAGCCAAGTATCTTCCATGACGATTGTCAGTCATCTAGTTGCCACTATGAGATTAAAGCAGAAGAGCATTCTCATGTAGATAAAACAGAGGATTTGTGGTGTTGCGAGTTTGAAGATAAGTTCAGTACATCTGCATCAGTGGATGTAGGAACAACAGAAAATGCAGACCATAATTTGTCTGCTGACAATAATAATGGAGGACCAGAACATGTTGATGAAATGACTAGTAACAATGAAAGCAGTGTGCAACCATATATAGTACACTCCCATGAGAGTGACCCATTAGAACAGCTGCATCACATTTCCCCAAGCAGCCCAGGAGAAAATGTGAAACAACAGGATAATGTGATGTATAACTCAACACAGTGTAACAACATGTCTGAGAGCAGGTCAGAACAGAATATGGAGATGAACGAAGCTGAAGCTTCATATATCACTAAAAATCCTAGTTCTACTAGTGGGGAAGTTGCAAATGTTGGAGATCAAGAGGATGTCATGATTAATCTGCAGCAATTGCTTATGACTGGACTCCAAGATAAGGAAAAGGTACTATTAGATGAGTACACTTCCATCCTCCGAAACTATAAGAATGCAAAGCGAAGGCTTGCAGAAGTGGAAACAAAGAACCAGGAATGCCTGAATGAGATAAGAGCCATGATAAGTGAACTAGAGTGTGCCAACGGAATGAAGGATGCTGAGATTCGGTCACTTCGTGAGCTCTTGGAATCTTTAACTTACAAAGATGCATCACAAAGAGATCATCAATTGAATTCAACCATGTCCCTAAGTGAGAAGAATGGAATGGTTAGGGGCCACCGAAGGACTCCAAGTATTTTGCAACTTCATCAAAGGGCACAAAGTGTCTCCTCTATTCCTAGGAGAACAGAAAATAATTCTAGCCTGAAAAATAACCTGAGTACAAATTCTTCCATGGAACCTGATGCACCACACAATTATGTTACCATTCAAGAAAGCATTATCCTGGAGGATCTCACATCAACAAATGCAGTTGAGATGGAGAAAGCATCACCACTAGAAGAGAAGTTCAGAAGAAACATTGATGCACTTCTGGAGGAGAACCTAGCGTTCTTGATGAAGTTGAGCATGTCTTTCCAACAGATACAAGGATTTCAGACCAAGTATGATCAGCTACAATCTGAGATCAGTAAGCTAACAAATGACAAGCTAAAGCCAAACAAGGACGATACAAACGAATACCCTACAGGCTCAGAAATGGAAACAACAAGAAAGAGGCTAAGAGAACTCAAGATTGAATTGCATGTATGGTCGGAACAGAATATGATGTTCAAAGGTGAACTCCAGTCTAGGTTTGATTCCTTATGCAACCTACAGGAGGAAATTGAAGGAGCTACGGAAATGGATGAAGACACTGAGCACGGAGCTAGATTCACTTCATATCAAGTTGCAAAATTCCAGGGAGAGCTCCTGAACATGAAGCAAGAGAACAACAAAGTTGCTGATGGACTGCAGGCTAGTTTGGATCATGTCAAAGGGCTCCACACAGAACTTGATAAGGTTCTGGCAAAGATTGACAAGAGCACTAGCTTATCTGGGCCGAAAGCTAGAAGCACCTGGAGGAATGCGCCCTCTAAATCAAAAGTACCGCTGCGGATGTTCCTCTTTCCAGCCAAGAAAAAGAAGACATCGTTGTTTGCATGTGTGAATCCAGCGAACCTTTCGAAGCAGCACAGTGACATGGCATTCTTCACTAAAATGAGCTAGGTATGCATGAGTGTTTGTCCAAATGCCTAAAGTTTCAAATATGCTAGTGTGTGATCTGATAGTAACATATTAATGTGATGATCAGGTCTTCTGGATGGAATCAAATATCAAATTCATCATGGAGCAAGCAAACAAGACTCAAGATTTGATGTCAGGTTGTGGCCTAATAATGCCAGAAGACTATATTTAGCTTATTTTTAAGGAATCTTGTAGCATCTTACTGGGACTAAATAACATATTCTTACTAACCAGCTGATTCAATTCAAAAGAGATATGCATATGCTGTACAGCCTTTTTACATTTGTAGATAATTTATTAGAAAAATAGATATTTTGAATTCGCAAAGAAGTCACTGTGTGCTGAAGAGAACAACTATACATGATGAAATTCAGCTTGTGCCGTTTAACATTGAGGCCATAATAAGTGATCTATTTAGTTCAGGGTTACTGCATTGCGTGGGCAGAGTACTAGTCTTGCTGATCAGAGATGAGTAGTACAAGAAAACAACAGTAGAGTACACATCAAGCTCAGTCAGACAAGAGATATGGTGGTAAGCACGCACCTGAGTGAGAGAGAGCCTGAAGGTGGTGTCCTCTCGGCGTGGCATTCCATCGAACAGTTCGCGGGCTGCGGGTACGACGAAGCAGCGTAAGCACTTGCTGGCTTCAAAAGAGCTTCAGCGTTGCTGCAAACGCATATCCAGGGAATCAGCTTCCCAGTCCAGGTGCAGTCCCGGCGCCATTCTCAGCCTGAGAGAGCTCGCTTCTCCAGCGGAATGGCGGACCGTCGTCTCCTCCAGCTGAATGGCGGACCCGGCATGGCGGAAGGACGGGAGACAGAAAACCAAACCATCAGCCCATGCAGGACGGCTAATCTATATCTAAATATATTTACATCTACGTATCTTAATAATCTCTACTGGTATTCTATCTCACAATTTAAGTTGTCCATGTCAATATTCACAAGCACATCTAAAGATGGCAGTTGGATGGGTTTAGACCTAATTTCCCTCACGAGTTTGCTGGTTCAGGGACTGAACCGGGGAGGGGCGGGGGGGCGGATATGTAATTTCCCCCACAAAAGCTTATCGGGGACCTGAATTTTTAATAGCCCATGTAATAACACTGCTACAATCCCAAATTATCTTGAGTGCCAAAAACCGCTAAGGAAATAATCCTTGGCCACAAACCGTCAAGCAAATTCACTCAGAGATAGGAGAAAAGAAAAATCAATTTCCTTGGCGGTTTAAAAAATTTAGAGGATTTTATGAAAGTTAGCATATACATTGTTCACAAATGGATATTTCTCTCAAAAAGTTTCATATAACCTAAGTCAAACTTTGAAGTTTGTACATCTCAAAACTTTTATTGCTCATACACACTTCAAATTTATAGACAATCTTACTTTTATCTTCATATTAATGAATGTGAATTTGCATTGGCACTTATTACGCAAAAAAATATTTTTATCAAATTTTGAAATGATGAACTGAGGAACCCTTCTAAAGGAACATGCAAAAAAATCCAATATAAGCAAATACATTTTTTATATGTAATATACTACATGTACATTGTTGTGAAGGATTTTCAATATTTTCTGAACTAATTTACTATTTTCTATAGTCTAAATGAATTTGTATGAGCTTAGAGAAATTGTAATTTTTGGGTGCACCGCCAAAGGAAATTACATAACCCTTAAGAAAATGTAAATTTCCTTGGCTGTTTAGTATAACACTCAAGGAAATTCTATTTTTCGGTAAAGAATAGCAGTCATGGAAATGATAATTTTCTTGAAGGTTTACATTCACACTCAAGGAAATGCTTAATTTCTGACCTTTCAAACCTCTCGAGGAATATATTTTTCTTGGAGGTTTGCTAGCACAACCAAGGAAACTATATATTTATTGGTGGTTTTATTTTGGCACTTAAGAAAATTCGCAGCCCTCAAGGCAATTCTAGATTCTGGTAGTGTAAGGCCCAGACCAAGAGTAACCCTAGGTATATAAACAGCAGCTACCATGACTTTCTATCCATCTGTCGATCTGTATCCATTCCCAAGATATGGACAACTAAATACAAATGTTGCTAAATTTTTCTGTAAACCTAGTCGAACTTAAGAAAGTTTGACCAACACAAATACCATAGCGACACTTGGGACAGATGGAGTAAGCATCTAATCTACTAATTAAGGGTCTGTTTAGATCCATATTTTGTGTCTGACAATAAAACCAGTAAATAATGACATTCATTCAGATCTGACTTCATGCGCATATGATTTTTTTTCCACCTCTATATATGCATGGATGGGAGTACAATGAAATGAACAGCTATTTTCGCTCTAGTGAATTTGTACGTGCAATGCTCTCCACAAGATCAAGAGAGTACGGAGAAAGAACTGATTGTCTAATCCTGTTACTCAGTCGATATATATAGTAGGCACCTACTATCAAAATGGGAAGGACCATGTGCTGTCATTCGTGTAATCGTATCTGATCTCATCTATTGAATAATGCTGTCATTCGTGATGCTTAGCTCGTTAGCTACCTGGCCTGGTGACGACCACACGAACATATATACTATTGACTTAAAGCAGGCAGGCATTTTGCTGTGTATAAATTGCCATGCCTGTCCAGAGCTTATGGGAAACGGTTAAGCTGAGCAGCTAGCTAGCTAGTTCATAGCTACGACATCTTTGCCATCTTATCGTCTTGCTAGCTTGCCAGCCAGCCGCATCAATGGCTTCTGTGGTGGCGTCGCCACGCTTAAGGGGGTGTTTGATCCGGTGACTAAAATTTAGGAGGTGTCATATGAGGGTGTCGCATGGGTGTTCGGATATTAATAAAAAAACAAATTATAGAATCCGTCAGTACTCCATGAGACGAATTTATTAAGCTTAATCAATCTATCATTAGAACATGTTTACTATAGCACCACATTGTCAAATCATGAACTAATTAGACTTAAAAGATTCGTCTCGTAAATTAATCGCAAACCATGCAATTAGTTTTATAATTAGTCTATATTTAATACTCTATGTGATAGGATAACGATTAAAGTTTAGGAGGAGTTACAAACAACCCCTGGGAAGGCTGCTGCAGCGGGCTGCCTTCTGCTGATCGTCTTGTCCATGGATCCACCGCCGGTGACAGCGGCCGGTAAATGTCCCGTCGATTGTACTAATCCGTGCGAGGAATACGCAGCCACACTTGCTCTGGCTTGGTCAAAGCCAACACTTGCTCATCTTTCACAGATGAGAAATGCAGGCAGCTGATGTTCGTGCCGTGTGTGACTAGCTGCTACGCAGGCTGCATTGCAGCCGTGTCGTCCTGCCTTTAATTAATCGATCTGTTTCTTCTATTTCCAAATTATTGTTGTTGTTATTCAATTCCCTATATGCATGTGTGGTCCATGTACGTTTTACAATTTCATTTCATTTCAAGTGTTCAGTTTGATTGATGTCGTCGCGTGACTAGCATGGTACCTTGATTCACCCGCAGAATAATGTTGTATGTGTTCTTGTCGATCTCCTGGTTATTTTGTATGTGTAAGCATCATGTATCCTCTATCATGTCTTTGCAGATAATTCATCGATGATTCTATATATCATAATTCCTGAAATGTTGCCTAAATTTAATTATATCATCTCGTCATTGTGCATGACTAAATTTTATTTGTTTTCTCGACATTCCTATCTTACGATCATTAATAGAGAAATGACACTTACAACGGTTTGTAGCGGTGGATCTATCTACATTGTACAGGGTGCGGGCGCACACACAAAAATATCAAAAAACAGTGATCATGATCAAATTTTTACCATATTCGCACCCATACCGTAAAATCCTATGCACCCCTCCGTATTTGCTCTAGCTCCGACCCTGTTTGTTGTAGCCCCCTTCACTGTCGCTTTAAATGAACCAGTCATACACATGCGTGAGTCATTATACTCATAGGAATCACATCCAACTTGGTTTGTGTCACCAAGCGTGCGAGTGATTCTTGGACTATCACAACAGGTTGTTAACACTAAACCCGAGTGTTCCTTAGGGCATCATGTTTGGATTGTGCCACGTACCTATTTCAAATGTTACTCACAATTCAATTCAATCCAAATCATTGATTTGAAATGCAGCTTTAAAATTAATTTAAAATCGGTTGAAGGCTAGAATTTAAGTCCATAAGAGAATTTTGATATGCCAGTGCACGACCTTTTTAACCTTAATGAACAATCATAAGGCTAATTGTCATCAATTAACGAATAGGTAACAATACACACTATTATTTTTCCCCACATCTCATGACACTCACCAACCACCCAAATTAGTAGCATAAACAAATCTCTTGGTGTAGCACATAGACACAAACTTCTCTTACAACAATACAATATTCGGCTTTTCCTGCATGTAGAAAGAAAGGTAATAATTCAACATGTAGGACTTAATTGTAGTTCTAACCTACGTTAGTTATGGTTTTGCCATTAGACTCGATAATGCCACTTCAGTAGCTTACCGAGATACTAGGATCGGCCGGAGCCAATCGGCCGAGTACCTCTCACTTTTGGCACTTACTATAATCCGGCAAATTATCATACATCAGAGATGAATTCACTTTTACACAACCTTACAATCATACATTTCAACCATTTCAAAGCCACACAAGGGCCACAAAGAGCCAAGGTATAAATATCCGTTGCTAGCATGCGTAGCTAAAACTAGCTACTCTACTCAACTATAAATGCACAAGCGTAGATAGCAAATCAATGGGGGCAAGAGATAGACACAAGATTTATCCCGTTACTTGCCAACAATCTACGTCCTCATTGAGGTGAGTCTCAAAGTAAATGATTTTTGCCCTCTAATAAGTGTCTTAAGCTTGACCCACAACTCGGGTGCCACAAGAATCAACTCAACAAAGAGCACTCCAATTAACCTCTAGCATTTTGCTAAAGTTGCTCTTTGTGATCTACCGTCGGAATGAGCATAAGAGCCCCTCACAAATCAATCAATCGGAGGCACCCAACAATCACCAATAGGGTCCTCAACAATCCTCTAATCACCGAGCCGTCTAGGTGGTGACAACCAACAAGAGTGTAACAAGAAATCCAAGGCTCCAACGTTGAACTAATGCAACTAGATGCCAAACAACTAACCAAATGAACTTAGATCTCTTCCAATCTCACTTTGGATAAACAATCAAGCTAGAGAGTGAGTAGGAATGTTGCTTTAGATCTCAAAGGGTGTATCAATCAATTAGGGTGACTGGCTAAGATAGTGCGCAAGCCCGAGCAACTACTATTTGCCTATTTTAATCAGAGATGCCATGTGTAAAATTGAGAGAGGTCACCCATCATAATCATCAGCGGACAGATTGATCCTTGACACATCGACAACTAACTATTTGCCGATTTTAATCAGAGATTAGAGTTTAAAAATTTTATAGGTCCTCAAAGGAAGTCAAAGAACTCGATATTTAATCGTACCAACATTGATATATTAAAATTATTATATATTTACGAGTAAGAATTTTTTCGCTTTGCAAGGAAGGAATTTATTTAATTTAAGGTTGGTCCAAACTCAGTCAAGCAAATTTGACAAAAAAAAATAGCTAGCACCACGTAACAAATTGTAAGTACGATTGTAATGCACAAATATATTTGTTAGTAATATAAGAAAAAAAAAGAGCCCTTACTTTTTGGTCTGTCAATGCATTCCACCGCACCTCACAGGAGTCGAATCGAAAGCATCGCTGCCAGAAGCCACCTGCCGATAGGGATGAAAACGGTTGGAAAACCTTTCAACCGTTTTCTACTTCTACATTTTGAATACGAAAACGAAAACAAAAGTGGTAAAGCCGGACACGAAAACGAACACGAACTTATGAAATATCAAAAATTTCGAAAACGAACTAATTCGAGCGGAATTATGTCGAACACGGCCGGTATACGAAAAATCAATATGGAATATTGACCCGTAGGAACAAGTGCATAACAATTAATAAGTACATAATAATTAACAAGTCTTACAACTTTTTTAAAAAGTATCTTCATTCGACACGACGTAAGGAATATATGATTTTTTTAAGGCACCAAGCGCTTGTACGCGATTAATATATCGCTGACTTTGTTTAATTTTTTTTAACATCTTCAAGACATCAAATGAAAAAACTAAGAACTAGAAAGTTGTAGATCTCATTGAGAGCTATAATTTTCATATAAAAATCATCTTCATCCGAGATCGTATGAAAAAGATATAATTTTTCTAAGGTTGGACTTGTAGAGGGCTAAATTTGGTTTAAACCGAATTTCGAATTCGGGATATTCCGAATTAAAAGTAGAAAAGTAGAAATCGGTCGAACAAAGCCTAAACCGATTTCGAATTTGGTGTTTCAAATTTCGAATTCGAATTTAGTATTTCGTATTTTGTCCGAAAATACGAATTCGCTCGGTTCAAATATAGAAAACGATACGGTTTAGTTCGGGATATTTCCTTTCCGTTTTCATCCTTACCTGCCGACACCCCCCCCCTTCCCCCAGAGCTACCCTGGCCTAGTTTGACCCAGTTGCTCCCTCGAGGACTCCAGGTTCTTGAGTTTTTGTTTTTGTCTATTTATTTTTCCTCTTTCTTTTTCTTTCCTTTCTACTATTTCTATTTCTTTTTCTATTCTTTTTAATTTTTGTTGTATTCTATTATTCTTGTCATCTTTTATTTTTTTATACTTTTCTTTATTTTCATCTTTTATTCCTTTTATTATTCTTTTGTTTTCTTCTATTTCTTTTTTCATTACTTATTCGATGGTCTTTTATTATTATTTTTATTTTCTTTTTCTATTTTCATATTTATTCTTTTTTATTTCCTTTCTTTTCGTCTATTTATAATTTTATGTTTTACTTTTTTTTATTTATAGACACACACGATGTTTATGTAGTATATATGTAATATTATATGATGTATTTTTTGATGCCCGTAAGTAGAAATGTGATGTTCTACGATATATTTTGTGATGTCTAGTAAGCATACTTTGATGTTCTAGGACATATTTTGTGATGTTTGGTAGCATTTTTTCTTCTTTTTATTTGACTCTAATTAATTACTTCACTAATTTTATTATTTTATTTTACATTTTCATGATATTTATGATGTTTACGTAGTATACATATGATATTTTATGCTATATTTAGTGATGTTCATGTAGTGTTAATGTAGTGTTCTACGATGTATTTGTAATGTTTGGTAGTATACATTGATGTTCTAGGATATTTTTTGTGATGTTCAATAGCATTTTTTCTTCTTTTTATTTGACTATAGTTAATTACTTCACTAATTTTATTTTTTTATTTTTTACGTTTCATGATATATGTGATGTTTATGTAGTATACATATGATGTTATATGCTATATTTAGTGATGTTCGTGTAGTGTTAATGTGGTGTTCTATGATGTATTTGTGATGTTCGGTAGCATTTTCTTCTTCTTTTTATGTGACTATAATTAATTACTTCACTAATTTTATTTTTATTTTTTATTTTTAACATTTCATGATACATGTGATGTTCACATAGGATACATATGATGTTGTATGCTAGATGTTCGTATAGTGTTAACGTGATGTTCGATGATTATCTTTAAATACATATTCATCACGAGATAAATGTTCATTAATTTTTTTATCGAAATGTATCCATGAGGGGTTTTGTTTTGAAGAGTTTATTGTAAGGAACACAATGGTGCAATCGGATTTTAATTAGGATACTTGATATAGGAGCTATGACTTTTTACATCAAAAAGCATGGATATGTGATGATGTCAGTAATTTTGGATTTTACTATATGGCTGCTGCCTAGTTTGTTGTCTGGCCCAAGAACACAATTGAACTCAGCCCAATTTAGTAAAGCAAGTGAGGGAGGAAATTACTTTTGAGGAGGAGAGGAGGGTCGGTGGGATGCGCCCCTGCCACCTGGTCGATAGCTAGGCATGCCCATTCAGTACCTGCATAACAAAGTGCACTTTCTCTTTTTATTGAAAAAAGGCATGCGTGAACTCGTTTAGCACAATGATAAATGTGTGGTCTGTGTTGAGTAGAACGAGGCCTAACTCGGCTCATCCGGGGCCTGCCCAGCAAGTCCACATAAAGAGGAGAACCCAACGGGTCTAGCCGATCCAGTTCGGCCACATTATGACCGACGAGTGGGGCCCTTGACACGTTTCAACACGCGTGGATACCACACAAATATCGCGGTCTGTTAGCCTTCCCGGGTCACTATGAGTTTGACCCCACTCAAATCCTCCCCCCTCCTACCTTCTCGCCACGTTGCCTTCATCTCCTTGGGTATATAGCCGCCAGTCGGGGAAGGGGAGCAGCCAAACCAACACCCGTCGCCCACAGGAACATCATCGAGATTGGCTACTTCTAGGCTACCGTTGGGGTAGGGGCGACTGTGCCTAACCCCTGTCCATGTAAAAAGGCTCAACGCCTAATTAGTTCGAGACCTTTATGTAAATTTGTGAACCAAATGGGGTAGGTAGGAAGATTGCCTCCTCCCACATCCCTTATAAATAAAACCCAAGGGGCAAGGGCAAAGAGGGCTCTGCTGATTTTCCCTTAACCCTAATCTTTTGGCACTTACTCTCTTTCATGTGCGGGCCTAGTTTCTGAGCTTTCCTCTCACCCCGGTGAAGGAACCTTCATCCTGGTTGGTGAGGGTCCAAGCGAAGGGCTATAACCCCACATAAAATAAAATTGATGTTATGAGGAAGTTACTTTACGAAGAGTTAGATAAAATCATCTTATAGACTGTATATGCTGCAATGATGTAAGCTCCTATTGCTTCCTTCTAATATGTTTGGCTGACATAAAAAAAAACGCTTAGTGAGTTATTTTTATGTTCAGAAGGTCATGAAGCGAGAATAATAGGTTAACTTGGCAATTATATTTTGGCTACGGAGCATTGCAAGCTTATATGTCGTTTGGTTTCATCATTTCAGCTATATAGGTTTTTGTAGCCCCTATAGAATAAATATTCCACTATCACCTATAAGGCAGATACATAAATTGGTAACAAAAATATCATTGTTTTTGTACCGGTATGAGTACATAAGTTAAATTTGAAGGGAGCCAATCCTAGAAAAAATAATCAGAGTGTGTCCCCATTGATTGTATTAGCTTATACAGTAGTTGTCATATTGTACAGACTTGTAGAAAAATAAATTCAATGCGGGCCACAAATAAGCCACATATTGGAAGGTTTAGAAGACTACTTAAGGGTTGTAAGGTTAACCAACATTGCTAGAGGGACCTCGCTAGATATTTTCTGGAAAGGCTCTCCTGATTTTCATGGCGATGCTCTAACCTAAAATGAGCTTCTGTGCCGAACATGCAATAAACTTGGAAAACAGGTGAATATCGTGCTGGTCCATCTAGATGATGAGCCGTAAGTGAAGAAGGTTCTTATAGCCTTTCCTGTAATATCATGTGTGTAACACTCTTTGCAATGTCCTCATTTGATAGGAATGATTGATCGTGTTCTCAAGGTTTGTGCCAAGGTGGACAAACTCATCCTAAATATTGAATAGAAGGGATCCTTGCTTTTGGGATGCCCGGACCTAAAGGAGGCCATTGCCTTCATGAAACCACCAAACATTGCATAGATGTACCTTCGCACTATGTTTAAATGAATAGTAAACAAAGAAAGTGTGTGATATCTAAAAGGTCTGTGCTACCTATGACCTGATATTCATATGCTCTTGTAGCACGTTACCAATCATTTATATTTTAATCTGGTTAGAGAAAATTGAGTGTTAGTGGTATGAGGAAAGGAAATTGTTCCTGCCTTTTTGCCAATTGGAATTTGATTTTTAAATGTTGTTTCATCAATACATTCTGTTGTTTGATATACAATTTCACCGATTTGTAATCTGGCCTTGAGTGTTTTGTTCTTTTATTACTATTCCTGTTGTTTGTATCATAGATATGTGCCCTGTGTATGCATGGACAACATATTTCTCATGTGCTATGAAATCATAATCTTTGATGTCAAAATGTCTGTCAAGCAATGTTGTTGACGGTAGTTAATGACAATTATAAACCGTCAATATACCTTGCATAAATGACAAAAATGGATCATCAACATAGACTTAGGGGGTTAAACTAACAATTTCCATGAATTTTGGTAAATCTATGTTTTCAGCAGAATTTAATCAGAAAACCGTCAAGAGGACCTATTCGTCAAAGGAAATCATGTTTATCCGTGACGGTACCTATGTGGGAAGACTCTAGAAGACTCCAGAAGATAAATCACCAAAGCAAACCCTGAGCCTCTGACATGTGGGGCCGGCCGGCCTGTGGGCCCCACCTGGCAGCCCCTCCTCGCTACGTTGGTTCTCCACCGCCTTAAAGATTGCATCTACGCCGTTCTTTTAAGTTGGTTTGGTCTGAGGGTCCAGGATTTATGTACCCCTAAAACCCTAGAAACCAGAGCTACAATTCATATCCTCTCCATCAGAATCAGAGCTAGCAATCAAGAGAAGATTAGTCCTCCAAGTTAGGATCTAGTCTTGTATTAGAAATAGAGAGATAGAATGTGAGGGAAGAGTTTGGAGGAGTTCTGGCCTGTCGATGCTCTATCTATGGCATGTACCCTGGCGAAATCAAGTTTTTATTGAGCTTGCTTCTGAGATTTCTCTAGTAATCAACTTCTGATTCAAGTAAGCATCTTGTTTATATTGTTCTTCAGGTTTGTGACTCTCTTTTGAGTACTTTAATCCTTGTCGCTCCTGGGTTAAAGTGGTATTCGTAGTGTAAGCGTGGTGCTTAGACTCGGTTACTCGTAGATGTACCCTATATTTTGGATCGGTGGTAGCTCGCGAGGGAGACTCACCTCCCGTTTGTAGGCCAAGCAGGACCTTGTGACTATAGAAAACATACTTTGCCTATGTTTTTCTTAGTAATATCCCTAGAATTGAACAATAGAAGGCATAGCTTACCGAAGTTAGAACTAGAAGACCTTAGCGATCTTCTTTATACTCCTATTATCTTAAGTCTTGTTGCTACTCCAGGTTAAGTTAGACTTAGTTATTCTCACATACGTTTCCTTGAGTTCGATATTCTGGAATACTTTACGGTGAAGTCCTACATCGCTATCTTTGTCCTTGCGGATTATTCTGTATGCGTTAATATATACCAACAAGCATTTCTGGCGCTGTTGCCAGAGAAACGGTTGCTAAGTTAACTTCAAACCTAGCTTAACCTTGTATCATTATTCTTTTATCTTTTTATTCTTTTATTCTTTTCTTTTATCATGGATCTAGAACCCACTTCTATCTACCAATATGCTACA
Organism: Miscanthus lutarioriparius; assembly: GCA_904845875.1. Lineage (NCBI taxonomy): Eukaryota > Viridiplantae > Streptophyta > Magnoliopsida > Poales > Poaceae > Miscanthus > Miscanthus lutarioriparius. Next base: position 74,195,928 of record CAJGYO010000016.1, on the reverse strand, counting down.
CCTATAAGCGCACGCCTAGAGCCACTAGAATCTTCAAAGCCTATCCTAACACCTAGCTATGAGCTACGCCCGTGTTTAATCAACATGATCTAGGATCAATGTTTTTCAGGCAAAGATGATGAAAATCCATACTCCCACCTAAATGAGTTTGAACAAACATGTGCATGCTTAAACATTACAGGCATGTCTGATGAAACCTTATGATGGAAGCTTTTTTTATTCTCTTTGAAAGGAAGATCTAAACGTTGGTATAAGCAAACCATAGGGAGTAGACAAGGAGATTTGGAAGCTTTGTGTTCTAGCTTTTGCTTGCATTTCTTTCCTATCTCTAGAGTAGTCAGCCTTCGTTTAGAGGTTCTAACTTTTAAACAAAAAGAAAAACAATCTCTAGGCACATCATGGGAACACTTTAATGCTCTCATTAATATTGGCCCTGACCTTGCCATTCAAGACCCCATTCTTCTTCAACACTTTTATATGGGTCTTGATAAGGAAACTTTGAAGTATCTTGATACAACTTCAAGATGATCGTTCTTGCATGTCTCCGCCAATTTAGGGAGAAGTATTCTTACTAAAGTCTTAGAGAGCACCCCTAAGGAAGTAGAAGAGAAGCCACTAGAGAAGGATTCCTAGATAGTTGAACTAGAATCTTTACCTAACCCATCACAAACCTCTGCTGTCCCAAATCCCGAACCACCGAAAAAGGAGGAAACTCCAATTTTGGATTTTATGCTTGAATTCGAGGATAAACTTTTTGCCGAATATGGAAATACCTTGAATTATCATACGATGAGGAGACCCAAAAAGCCTAGGACATCATCATTTCAAGAAGAAATTCTTAACCCTTCTGAGGAAGTTGTCCTTAAAAAGACTACAAAAGAGCTAGTATCTATTATAAGCAATGAATAGTTAGAAGAATCAAAGTTTTCCTCTGATGTGATTTGTCTAGATTCACCTTCTATTTCCATTTGTTGCTAAATTAACAAAGCTCCTTTCGATGCTCTTTATAATCCAGTTGTGGATGTTAATATCATGTCTATATCTTTTGCTCATGATTTATTGAAACACATGCCATTAACCTCAACAATAAAGTTGTTGAAAAGTCTTTCAGGACACACTCTCCCAAGTTTGGGAATACTTTATGTCCTCCCTATCCAGGTAAAACAAACCATAGTTCATTTGAGCTTTTATATCTTTGATATCATGGAGTTCGACCTGTTGATAGGACAACCAATTCAAAGACTCATCCAAGAAGGACAAATAGGGAATTTGAAAATAAGCCTCGGGAAAACTTTAAACTTTCTTTACCCATCACTCATTCTCTAAATGCTGAGACTAAGCCAATTCCCAAGCAAGACCTAATGGATGAGGTTAAGGTTGCATCTCTTGAATAATTGATCGAACCCAACCTTGAAGTTGATGTCTAGTTCTTCATCGAGGAGGAAGATGAAAATCCCATAGAACCTGAACCCTTAGATGAATTGCTAGAACCACCTAAGCCCTCCATTGAGCTTAAACCCCTGCCTTCTGGTCTTAGATATGTTTTTCTCAATAATGATCAGGATTCTCCAGTAATCATAAGTGATAAACTTTCTCAGGAAGAAACCCTCTACTTGATAACTATCTTAGAAAAGTATCGTTCTGCTTTTGGTTACTCGCTCCAAGACCTTTAGGGAATTAGCCCTGCTCTTTGCACCCATCGCATCCCTAAAGATCCAGATTCTATACCTTCTAGGGAGCCATAGTGCAGGCTTAATAATGCAATGAGAGAGGTTGTTAAGAAAGAGGTTTTGAAACTCCTGCACACTGGGATCATCTATCCCATTCCGTATAGTGAGTGGGTAAGCCCTATTCAAGTTGCGCCTAAAAAGGGAGGCATGACTGTTGTTAAAAATAAAAACAATGAACTAATCCCCTAAAGAACCATCACTAGATGGCAGATGTGTATTGATTACCGAAAACTTAAGAAGGCAACAAAGAAAGATCATTTTTCATTGCCCTTCTTTGATGAAATGTTGGAGCAACTGGCAAATCACTCTTTCTTCTGTTTCTTTGATGGGTATTCAGGTCATCACCAGATACCGATCCATCCTGATGACCAAAGCAAAACCACTTTTACATGTCCATATGGAACTTACGCTTGTCATAGAATGTCTTTTGGATTATGTAATGCTCCAGGTTCTTTTCAAAGATGCATGATGTCTATATTTTCTGATATGATTGAAGAAATCATAAAGTTTTCATGGATGATTTTTCTATTTATGGAAAAAATTTAATGTTTGTCTTAAAAATTTAGACAAGGTTTTTGCAAAGATGTGAAGAAAAGCACTTAGTCCTTGATTGGGAAAAATGTCATTTCATGGTTAGAGAAGGCATAGTGCTTGGACACTTGGTGTCCAAATGAAGGATTGAGTAGATAGAGCTAAAATTGAAGTAATTGAACAGTTACCTCCTCCCATAAATATCAGAGGGATTTGCATTTCCTTGGTCACGTAGGGTTTTATCGCCATTTCATAAAAGATTTTTTACATATTGCTAGATCATTGACAAATCTTTTGGCCAAGGATGTACCCTTTGAATTTGATGATGCATGCTGATGAGATCCTAACATATGGGTATGTTAAGCCTTGGGTCTAGTGGTTCCCAAACAAAGAAGACCCCTCGACCGACCCCTCCAGGATCACCCGGAGGCACGAGGGCTATACCCATCAAGTACGCATGCGCGCACCCTCTAGAGAAGAAACCCGGCCGAGCCTGACTCCACCATGACTTCCACTTGGGGCTAGGGCTTGCCCGAGCCCCGAGGCTCCTGATCTACGACAACGCTTTGGCCCGACCCTTGGCTCCTGCCCTACCAACAATGCCAGCCAAGGCCCGGGCGCAAGAAGGCGTGCCTCGAGCTACCGAGGCTTGAGGTTTCCCTGGCGCTGCCCCTTGGACACGGCATTGCCGGCCACTTTCCTGACAAGGTCACACATAGGGCGTGACACAAGAAGACAAAGCTTTCTCGTGGCCTCCAAGGGCTCAAGGCCCCTGGGCCCGCGTGTCAGCCCCTGAAGCTGACCTCCTTCACCACCAAGAAGACTCTAGAAGGTCCACCCATGGGAGGCCGGTCCAAGCCAACATAGCCTAACACGCAGAGTGTCAGAATAGAGCAGTTGGATGGCGCCCAAGGCTTCTTTGGCTCCACGACACCACCATAGTCCCATAGCGTCACTACAAGGCCCTCCTAGACTCCGGCCCATGTAGACCGTAGACTAGTTCCCCCAAACCACCATGTACCCGACCTATCTCGTTATATAGGGGATAAGGTCGGACCTAGGAGGGACAATCAGAAGAACTCAACCCAAACAGATCATTCCATTCCTTAGCCTTTGCTCAGCATCAAGAGCAAGGCAACCCATCGAGGGGCATCGAAAGGTCCTCCGTCGCATCCCATCATCTTCCTCCTTTCTGATGAGGGGAAGGCACCAACGGCGGCGAGGAAATCTTAGTATTAGCACCAAGCTACCCCCCCTACAAAATCTCTCTACAACTTTGTTGTAACCCATCAATTTTGGGTGCTTTTGAGTATAAGGATCATCAACTGCTGGACGTAGGGCACCGATTGGCTTGAACCAGGATAAACCATTGCGTCCTCTCTGTGATTCTTATGTTCTTGAGTCCACCCGAGCCACCGGAGACCCATACTCTAACACCAACAAAACAATGCTTGCTGCGGTTCTGACCCCACGACAGCTGGTGCGCCAGGTAGGGGGCAGCATCAAGTGTGATTCTGGCTCTACGGTGGCTGGAGCCACCCGCCTCATTGCTGGAGCAAGCGGCACCGCCCCAGATGGTGGTGGACGCTTCCCCAATGAGTTCTCCATCACGGCCGGCGCCTTCGCTCCGGGCAGGTTCTCAACTTTGGGAGCCTGACCAACATCGCCGATTGCTACGGTGAGCTTCGTCCACTCCAGGGGTTGCGCTGGTGGGTAGCGAGCCCCCTGGCGTTGCCTACTCCACTAGGACTTCTAGGAGTAGATTTCGAGGTACTAGCCTAACAGATCCAGCATGGTTTGGGCCCGAACCCCACTGTGTTGGACCGTCGCTAGATGTTTTACATGTTGGCCAACATTCACCACCTGATTGCCACCGATGAGGTGCTCCCACCGCCTGACCATTTCTAGTACTACCTCCCAGACATGCCTTTTGGGATCCAGAACATGGCGGTGTCCTTCCAGATGGATCTAGAGCACCTCGTCAATCACGAGGCACCACGAAGCGCCATCCTTTATGGCATGGCAAGGACTGATGTCCCATCACTACGTGCACCTTCCTCAAGATCCTTTTGGGGAGCGACTCGAAGTATGACTCTGATGACATCGACTATAGCGCCTATCCATGCATGTGCTGCCACATCGACGGTGAGGTTCTTGCCGAGGAGGCACCCGGGCTCACGCCGCCGGACTAGAATCCCCATAGCCATGCGGCCTACCTCTAGGAGAAGGAGGATCGCCTTGCGAGCTCGGCAGATGGACTTGAAGGCCTCTGAGGCAGACCTTGCATAGCAGCGAGCCGCGCACCCTATCAGTGACAACGACGATGCCTGCATCGGGGCACCCAGCGGCCTCTGCTTTCCCTATGTGGCATACAACATGGCGGCCACCGCTTGCCGCTTGGAAGACATCTCCGACACGCCAGACCAAAAGACCAATGAGTGGCTAAATGAGGCGGAGTGGCTCCTTTGCATAGCCCTCGAGCAGTAGGCCGAGAGCTTGGTGTCTCGACGCCGCGCCGCGCTCTCCCAGCCATCCCAGACGACGGACACTCCCAACGAGGACTGCTCCTATGCTCATGCCCCATAGGTAGGGGGAGCAGCGGCGATGCCTCTAGTAATAGCTCCGACCAGCCATGGACTCAGGGCACCAAGCCTCGGTTGGAGCAAAGGCGTGACCTTTCTCCTCAGTGTCCCCCACATGCCACTGGATCGGCGATGACCGTGACATCCACGACACCATCGAGGCCAGGCACCACACTCAGGCGTGGTCTCGTACCCCTGAGCGATGAGGTGGGGGCGCTGCCTCAGATCACTTTGGCCCCCCGGCATTCAGGGAAGCGATCTGTGTGGCTCCATACCCTAGGCGTTTCTAGCCACCGACGCACATCTCCAAGTACGATGGCGATACCAACCCGGATCAAATTAATAAGATTAAATTAATAAACATGTGACATGCTAAACTTTACTGCTAACAAGAAGCTTACGTTATAACAAATGCAATGCAATAAGAACATGCTAAAATGGAGCTAAAACGCACAAGATACGACTAAAATGATGCGAGTGGCAAAACAATGATTTTTCAGAACTATTTTCAGATTTTAAAATAAATAAAAACAAAATTTCTTTTTGTAAACTGGACTTTGGGTTAATTTAAGAAGACAGGGGCCTTTCTACAAAATAGCCAGGGGGCTGTCGGCGGGATCTCATGGACCGAGCCAGTGGGTCAAGTCCACAGGTCCACGGTGAACCGGTGATGCTAGGGCGCGACGATGGCCATAGGAGGTGGGTGGCGAGCTTGGTAGGGAGGCGTTGCTGGCCTTCCAGCCTGCGCGGCTGCAGGGGTGGGTGCGGGTGGCGCGGTGAGTCCTGGTGAGGTGCTCAATGGTGGCTGGGAGCGGCCGGAGGCGGCGGCGCGAGCGGCAGGTGGCTCGGCCTTACCAGAGTAACTTCGACGAGTTACGACGGTGCGCAGAAAGGGAGAGTGAGGAAAGGGAGGGTACCGTTGGCTACCTCACCTCGAGGTGAAGCTTGTTGGTGAACTCGGCATGGCCGGAGTGCGGCGGAGAGGGATATCTAGAGTGGCGGTGGTTCTCGACGTGGCGAGCTCGGGCGCTATGAGCGAGAATGAGGGAGAGCGAGTAAGGGAGTGAGGTGGCAGTGAAGGCCGCCTTTTATAGGGGCTCGGCTACCCATGCAAGTCAGTGAGCGATCAAGGCAGGGCGCGGCGATGGCGGCACGGCTGACCGTGCTCAGGCATCATGTGGGTGAGCGCGCCTGGTGGGATTGGGCGGTGAAGGCGCTACGCGGGCGGACGTGCACTGCGAGAGAGGGCGGCGATGGTGCCCTACATGGCCTAGCATAGGAGTGCGTGCGGCATGCGGTGGAGCAGCGCCGGCGGTGTGGGGATGAGCGCGAGGCACGGGGAGAAGACGACCCTGTACTAGGGTCGCCGATAGGTGGGCCCCACCTATCGATAGTGCTGGTGCCGAGCCCCACCCATCAGCGGGCACTAGAGAGAGGGGGCGGGAGGGCTGTGGGCTGCTGCTGGGGCTGGGCCTTGGGCCAGAGCACGGCCACTAGGCCTGAGCGGGAGAGGAGAGTGGGAGGGGAGAGGCCTGGCTGGTCTAGGCCGGCTGCACTGCTACTAGGCCTGTGCGGGAGCAGAAGGAGGAAGGGGGAGGGAGGACCTGCTAGGCCAGCCACTGCTACTATGGGCCACAAGCCAGGGAGGGGTGAGGGTAGAAAAGAAAAGGATTTTCATTTTTCTAAATGGGAAATTTTGAAAGGGGTTTTCACAAAATCTAAACTAAGCACACATAGACAAACAAATAAAACATGCAACGACATGCATGCAACAAACAAGTCACATTAACTTTATAATTTTTTTATGAATCTATATTTTCACATTTTAAATTAGAAGCTAAATAAATATATCTTGGAAATTTAGAAAAAAATATTAAATCATTTATTTTATTTAGTATTTCTATTCACAGCCCAAAATAGAAATTTTGGGGTGTGACAGCTCCCCAACATCACTGACACCGACGTCATCAACGCCTTCATCTACTACATGACCTGTGAGGCGCTCGTCCACGTGCTCGGCCATGAGACCCACGCATGACACGGGAGCTCCTGGATGTCGCCATGCAGTATGCCATCGGTGAGGAGGCAATCCAGGCCAACTTCAGCAGTAAAGTCAGGCCGTCGATCACCTTAGTGGAGGCGACGACGATGACCCCACCTTGTCCTAGCGACGCCGCGATAAGAGGAACAAGGACCTCAACCCGCGGACAAGGCGCACGCCAAGAACACTTTGAGAAAGTGTTGGAGGCCCCCTACCCATTCCACGGGGTGTAGGCAAAGCACCACCTCAAGGACTACGCTACCATGAATGGCTACATCCGTGGCACCCTCGGCCAACCGGGCAAGGCCCAGAAGCCTACTCTGAAGGTCGGTGACCCGGCGGGAGGTGCCTAGGAGTAAGACACCGAGTTCCCATAGGCTAAGCACTGCCTCATGATCTTCGAGCACTCCCACACCTAGGAATCCTATCGGCAGCGCCGCATCACTAAGTAAGAGGTGAAGTGTGTTCACACCATCGCCGCTCCGACGCAGCTCCGATGGTCCCAGACGGCCATCACCTTTGACTAGGAAGACCACCCCGATCACGTTCCTCATCTGGGGCGCTACCCGCTGGTGGTCAGCCCAATCGTGGGCACCACGCACCTCACCAAGGTGCTAATGGTTGGGGGCAGCGGCCTCAATATACTCTATGCCAGCACCCTCGACAAGATGGGCATCCCCCGTAGCAACCTGCACCCTAGCAATGTGCCGTTCTACGGGGTTATGCTGGGGAAGGAAGCCATGCCCCTCGGGCATATCTGTCTCAACGTCGCCTTCAGCCAGCCGAACAACTTCCGCAAGCAGCCACTCACCTTCGAGGTGGTTGACTTCCCCAACTACACCTACTTGAAGCTCAAGATGCCCGACCCAAATGTGTCATCACCATCAAAGGGAGCTTCGAGTAAGCCCACTACTACGAGCTGGACTGCATCGCCCAAGCGGTCGCACTCATCGCCTTCTACAATCCCGATGGCTCTACCCACAACACAGGAAGGGCGCCGGTGGAGGAAGTAGCCAAGGTAGCAGCGGTGCTCGATCGATCGAGCATCAGCGAGGCAGACAAGGTTCTTGGCGGCAATGGTGGCTCAGCTAGCCCCTCCATCGAGGTGCTTGGCCCCCGAAAAGGGGTTGACCCGATCGAGGTGAGTTCTGACCTTTCCCAATGAGGGATGGCCAACCCCGAGCCATCTACCTAGAAGCATTGTCTCCCGAGCCATGACCCAATTGTCGACCTCCTTCATCGGCCTACCTCTCCAACAACAAAAACAAAGATAAGTCATGTCCTCCTAACCCTCTTGCTTCACTTATCTCTATAATTGTCACCTTTAACCTAAGCCACCTAAGCGGTAGCTCGACTGCACCAGAGGATCAACTAAGTTAACCACATGCAGACCTTTCTAAAGGATGACCACTATAGGAGGCCCCCGAGTGAGGTGAGGATAGGATGGATGAGAGCAAGGGATCGGCAAGGCACTAACAGAACAGCCCCGACTGCCGCATTACTAGCCTATTTTCTGATCCTTCATTGGATCGAGCCACCCCACCACACGACGGTCTGGGCCCCCCAGAAGGGCATCACCAAGGGTTCTAAGGCTGGCCCACTAGGCTTCAAGGCTGCCCAAAGCACCTAAAGTGTGAGGGATGCTCAGGAGATGAGCCCACGCGGCTGTAGCCAGGACGCCCAGAAGCATCCCGACTATTTGTACGAGCGATGTCCGAGTATCGATTCTGAGCTACTTGTGGTGACCCAATGAGGGAGAGGCTAGCGAGCCCTAGAGTGTCGATAGATGGGCTCGGGAACAATACGAGCAGCTCGATCAAAAAGCCAAGCATCTCGCGTCTAGGGGACATGACCGGGGCACGGAATGACTGTAAACCTAGGGTTCTCATGGACTTACCCGCTAGCAGCACGGGCGCGGCGATCTTGGCCAACAAGGACATTGTCATAACAGCCTATCCCAATGAGGGACAAAGTCTCTGAGCATGACTTAAGAGTGGTGGGATTACAAATAAAAGTAATTTTATTTCATTAATTGGGAATGACCCGATTACAATATACGGCGGTAGAAACCGTGATCTACTACTGCCTATATGGTAGCAAAGACTATAGGACACACCCGACCCCTGGGGTCAGGGCCCTGTTGTATGCATGGCTCGGGCCAGCGGACCACCCTCGGGGCTTCCCCGAGGCCTGAGGACAGGCAACGCCGACCATCACACCATCAATAGGGGCGGGCCCTCCTTGCTATCACTAGGATGGATGGGCAGCGACTGGCGCGTTGTGGTCCCCTCCCCCATTAGAGGTTGTAAGGACTCCAGTGACATCGCTGGTGTCCTTGTAGCTTCTAGGGGAGGGGAACGCGATAGATGCCTCTAGCATCACGTTGTCACCCCTCCTTTGTTGGAGTCCTTCCACCCTCAAAGAAGCAATCGCCCGGACCAAAGAAGAGGGATTATTATCATCGCCGCCAAAGAAGATGGATCTAAGAGAAAGAAGAGAAGGGGCTAGAGGAAGGGATTGAAGATGCCACGTCCCCCGGGGCTCCCCTTTATAGCCCAGATGATGCGCTATGAAGCGGCGTCGAGCCCTTCGATTAGCCATCAATGGCCTAAAGGGGCCCTAGGGAACCAGCTAGGCATCTCCTCAATCCCCGTAGCATGCCTTTGGGTGGTTGTGTGATGATGGTCACGTACTAAAGGCGGAGTCAGGAAATCATTGACAATGAGTCAAGTCTCCGCTTCACTTTCCACCAACGCGCCACCCACTCCGCACACGCCTCCTTGCGGGACTTAAGGGGATCTGACTCCCCTTGAGCCCACCGGCTACCATCGACAGCCTGGATCTACACGCACCTAGTGCCATGGCTCCCCCTCCACCAGAATTGCTTCATGTGGCCCCGACACCCCATCTCCCATATGAAGTGGGACGGTGCAGGGGTGCACGCCTTAACTCCTCCACTAGGCACAATGGCCCAGACGCCATCAACCGCCTGCACAAGACATCAACGGATGGGACATGCCTAGAAGCCACCACTCTCGCTGACAGGGAGGCCCCACAACAGCCTCGGGGCCTGTGCTAGCTCCCTAGATAGAGCAACCCGATCTCCCGATCGACGGGCGCTTAGGTGACGCACCCCCCCAAAAAACTAATAAACTCCCTAGAGTTGGGGCAGGAGTAGCTGAGCAGTGGGCCCAATGAGGGCACCCGTCTAAGGCTCGGCGCGCTCCTCATACCCCAATCTATGGCCACAGAAGGTCAGCCCCAGAAAGCCAGCTCGAGAGGATCAAGACTAGCTACTGTAGCCCTCAGAAGGGCGTGGCGCTCCAGATGATCAATTGGCCCCAAGCTAGAGCCCAGACACTCTCGATCACCTAGCCCATGGTAGGCTCTGATAAAAAAGGAGGGCACCCCAGGCCTAAGGTTGGCAACTCCTAGATGAGTTCATCGAGCCCTTCGCTCGAGTCAAAGACCTATGTGACATAGACTCACGAAGGGATCTACACCATCATTGCCTAGCCTCGATAGTCGAGGAACACCCATCACATTGGGAGAAGAGGGCCCCAAGCAGGGCATAGCATCCATGTTAGTGGAAGCCATCCCCACCAAGGAGGGTTTGGTCATTAGAAGATCAAATTCAGCCCTTTGTCGCCATCATGACAAGTGAGGCCATGAAGGGCTCAGGGGCTCCTAATGAGATCCTAATATATGGGTATGTTAAGCCTTGGGTTCAGTGGTTCCCGAATGAAGAAGACCCCCAACCCGACTAACCCCTCCAGGATCACTCGAAGGCTCGGGGGCTACACCCATCGGGTGCGCTCGCACGCACCCTCTAGACAAGAAACCCGACTAAGCCTGACTCCACCACAACTTCCGCTTGGGGCTTGGGGGCTTGCCCGAGCCCTGAGGCTCCCGATCTACGACAACGCTTTGGCCTGACCCTTGGCTCCTACCCCACCAACAACGCTAGCCAAGGCCTGGGCGCAAGAAGACACGCCCCGAGCTACCGAGGCTCAGGGGCTCCTCGGCGCTGCCCCTTGGGCACAACATTGCTGGCCACTTTCTCGACAAGGTCACTCATGGGGTGTGACACAAGAAGACAAAGCTTCCCCATGGCCTCTAGGTGCTCGGAAGCCCCCAAGCCCGCACGTCAGCCCCTGAAGCCGACCTCCTTCAATGCCAAGAAGACTTCAGAAGGTCCACCCGGGGGAAGCCGATCTAAGCCGACATGGGCTGACACGTAGAGTGTTAGAACAGATCAACTAGATGGTGCCCAAGGCTTCTTTGACTCCACAACACTACCATGGTCCACACCGCATCACTACAAGGCCCTCCTAAATTCCGGCGCATGTACACCATAGACTAGTTCCCCCAAACCCCCATGTACCCGACCTATCTCGTTATATAAGGGATAAGGTCGGACCTAAGGGGGACAATCAGAAGAACTCAACCCAGATAGATCATTTCATTCCTCGCCCTCTGCTTAGCACCGACAGCAAGGCAACCCACCGAGGGGCACCGAGAGCTCCTCCACCGCATCCCATCGTCTTCCTCCTTCTCGATGAGGGGAAGGCACCATCGACAGTGAGGCAACCTTAGGATTAGCACTGAGCTAACCCCTACCAAATCTCTCTACAACCCTGTTGTACCCCCCCCCCCGATTTTGGGTGCTTTTGAGTATAAGGATCATCAGTTGCTAGACGTAGGGCACCGATTGGCCCAAACCAGGATAAACCGTTGTATCCTCTCTGTGATTCTTGTGTTCTTGAGTCCACCTGAGCCACCGGAGACCCATGCTCTGACACTGACTCAAACAACAATGCTTGCTAATGTTCCGACCCCGTGACACATACTTAAAATCTTTTGAAATTCTTAAGAAAGCACTCATCTCTACACCAATCATTCAACACCCTGATTGGTTGTTACCTTTTGAAATCATGTGTGATGCAAGTGATTATGCTATGGGGATAGTTTTGGGACAAACAAAAGATAAGAAGCATCATACAATGGCTTATGGTAGCAAAACTTTGATAGGACCTCAACTTAATTATGCAACAACTGAAAAAGAACTCCTAGCTATTGTTTTTGCTATTGATAAATTTAGATCTTACTTAGTACGAGCCAAGGTGATTGTTTACACTAAGCATGCTGCTTTGAAATACCTGCTCAGTAAGAAAGGTGCTAAACCCGACTTATAAGATGGATTTTGTTACTTCAAGAATTTTACTTAGAAATAAAAGATAAAAAAGAGAGAAGAAATTCTGTTGCTGATCACTTGTCTAGAATGCAATTTGAAAATCTATAGGAATTGCCCATCAATGATTTGCTTCAGGATGACATGCTCTTCAAGATCATAAAATCCGATCCCTGGTATGCAAATATTGTCAATTTTATGGTTGCATCAAAATCATAAAACGATACTCGTCACCATCAAAGTTCATGAGGGACATGCCATTGTACCACCGGGGAGAATAAAAGGAAGCTCATCTATGAAAGTCATCTCCACATATGGGATGAACTGCACTCTTCGTAGTGATGTGCGCCTCGATGGCAAAGTTGAAGAATTATGAGTAAGATGTGTACTAGTCGAAGAAGGCATCAAAAGCATATCACAATGCCAAGATATACAAGGAGAGAACAAAGAGATGGCATAATAAAAGGATCAAGAAGAAGAGTTCGAATAGCCTATAAAGAGATAAGGTATTACTTTTAATTCCACATGTCGAGAAATTATTCAATGAGCACTTGGTGCAGAACCAGGAGGAAGATGCAAAAACTTCGTGAAAAAGCAAATGGAAAGGACCATTCAAGGTTATAAGCACTCATCGCATGGAGCAGTAACACTTCAAAATGATGAAGGTACGTTATTCAAGGCAAATGGTCACCGTCTCAAAATCTTTCTAGAACCTGAAAAAACAACTCAGGATTTGAATGAGATAAATTTTATTATTTTTCCATAGATTTACACCTCTGCCCTCCTCCTTACGATTCATAAGGCGGTAATATATTTTTCGTGGTTAGATAAACATTAGAACCCATCGTGCAAAAAATCTCCAAGACGTGGTGACATGTGGGGCCGGCCGACCCCACCTATAGGTAATGTTTTCCTAAACGGTAAACAGTTTTTACACGGTCGCCCTTCGTTTAGCGTTTAGGTTGTTTACACGGTGTTTAAATGAAGTTAAACGGTCTAAACAGTTTTGTACTTTAAAAAAAACATATAATTATATATGTGCATGTAAAAATCAAGTATTCTAGCATTTATACATATTTATCCGAGTAAAAATCAATTATTTTGGTATGTATATATATTTATGCATGTGAAAAGAACCAAATATAGATATTTATGCATATAACATATCAAGTGTACACATTTATAAATATAATAAACTTAAGTATACAAATTTATCCATACAAAACTGAACTAGATTTACCTCGTGTTCGCCTAAACGGCCGTCCAAACAGCTGTTTAGCCCGTTTAATACTGTTTATCTCTATTCCGTTTAGGGCGTTTTTTCCCGTTTTTTGACCGTTTAAATGGTCAACCATTTAATTTCCGTTTACCCCCTAAACAAAACAGTTTACCACCGTTTACCGTTTACTGGCTGTTTAAACGACCGTTTAATCCATTTAGACGAACACTGCCTATAGGCCAGTCGGCCCACCTGTCTATCTCCTTGCCCTCGTTCGATTAGATCGCGAACCTTCCAGAGTATTCTCGTGAGAATATCCAATTTTCCGAGCCATTCGGTTTTTCCTCATTACGAGACTCCTAATGGATAATCTTGACCCAGCTATAAGTTTTTCCCCTATATAAACAAGCCCTTGCCTGCCTCCATAGCCATTCCAACAAGCCTCTCATCTCTAGTAGCACCAAAGCTCTCCTCCTAAGTTCCAATGGCCGGTAGAGAGATCGTCCCCTATGGAGTTAATCTGAACAAGAAGCCCGATGCTCTAGCACTGAGCGTCATCCTGCCGTGAGAGATGGCTCCCATTCCTTCCAATCAGTCCTACTTTGTCCAAGCCATCCATCATCCAGCTATTGCTCCACCACCGATGCGTCTACTTCTTCAAGATAAACCAAGCTAGCCGAAGGCACTGAAGATCAAGGTGCCAAAGGAGATCAACCTCCTTCCTCCAAGAGTGAATGAGACACCGGTGGGGGTGAAGACCAACAAGTTTGGAGACGTCACCTACGCAAAGTACAAGTCGGTCACACCACGTGTGGCCATAGAAGGAGTTCGTGCTACGCCTGAGCAAGTCAAGATTGTCTCGCCAAAGAAGAAGAAGAAGAGGGCACCGCCCACTGCCCAAGAAAATGAGGAGAAGCATCAACGGATGACCATCATGCCTCTAAATGACAAGATTAGAACCCTCACTGAGTACATCCATGCGTTGCAACATAGGATCGATAAGGAGCGCATCCATCGTAGGAACCTAGAATACGAGCTTACTATCTTATGCCGCTATGTTGTCAATCAGGACAAATTTAAGAATTGACAGTTAGGATGTTGGTCAATAAGCCATGTTTAGGTCGATTATTTAGGTCATTTGCTTAGCTTAATTGTTAGGTTCATTAAAGCTTGTGTTAGCTTGTTTAGCTCAGATTGTAATAAAGTGCCTTATGATATCAATAAAATCTTATTGCCATTATCTACTTTCTATTCTTTTGTATATGTGTTTGCCTCCACATGTTGTGCATAAAGGTACACAGGAAACAAGTGTGGGGGAAGCACACCGCGACAACTAAACAAGATCCCATCACGAAAATCTTGAAATTCAAAAAGCAACAGAACAAGAACCACGCTCGCCAAAGTTGGACCTGAATGGGCACGAGAGTGGGCCATCCAGCCATCCCTATGGGTCAGTCAGCCCAGCCTAGCTCCACCTCACCTCGCCCTTCGTCCACGGTTAGGTTTGAGTCCCATATGATATATTTTCACCTATCTCGCTTTCTGTTTCGAACCGAGTTGAAAATCCTTTGATAAACAACTTTAAAACATGAAGGAAAGATTATTTCAATCATGACTTGAAGGATAGACTCACATAATATATTTTCTAGAAGTCTTGCTACTGTTTGGAACTTTTTATTAGGGACCCCATGTTACTTAAGTTGTTGTGGGATGAGATATAGTAGAAAAATAAGAACCTGATCCTTGATGTCTCATTATTGGAGAATTTTATTTCAAAAATTAAAAAATAACTACACCTCTCTTTTGTGGTATAGCAATGTCCTACCAAAGCCATACATGATATGCTAGACTAGGAAAACCTTCTACATATATTACTTGATATTTAATTGAGTTTGGTTAAACCTTGTGACCCTTGTTGAGAAACTTATCATGCTCTTATGCTCAAGATCAGGTACACTCCATATATATCTACTGCTCCTACACAGGGAGTACGCAAAAACATATTTTCCATCCACCCAAAATTGTTTTACTCCTACACTGGGAATAGACACAAAAATATGTTTGTTAGGATAAATGCTCTAAGTTCTTGCAAATATCTCTCTTGAAAGTTTCAATTGCAGAAGAAGAGGCATGGGCTATGCAAGAGTTATTCATAAAAGAAAAAGAAAGTATTGGAAAAATGAACAAGTGTCCGAGATATCGAAAACAATCGGTACTCAGATGCCCCGCTTGAAAAAGAGAAAAGAAGAAAAATGAATAAGATAGCCCATGTTTCCTTGCAAAAGTGTTTCAAAGTTTCAAGAGAGATATGTTTCAAGGAGCATAGTAGAATTAAGTTAGCCACCATATGTACGTTCATGCACATACACATCTTGATCTAAGAGTATGACATTTTTCTTCTCGGATCCTTGTTTTGACTTTACAATATATGCAATGCAAGTACGTTCTCATATTTATCCCTACTTGAAATCCACGTAAGCTTTTAGAAGTAGGTAAAAAGATGGCAACAACATCAATGCCTTGTAAGGATCCAAAAATACTACATATATTAAGTGATTTGAGAGTACCACAAAAGGAGAAAGTACGCTATGTTTTGTTTTAAAAAAATCTTTAAAATGTTTCTCCACTGACTTGACTGAAGAAAGATGGTGATCTGTTTCACACTGTTCCATTCTTCAACCATCCAAAGTTTTATGGTAGACACATTGAATCCTATAGTGCATGTATGACTGGGAATAGTTTTATGTTGATGTCTTGTCCTAATGTTATATCTTAAGTAATTCATCATTTTATCGAGAACGAGTAAAACCCTAAGTATGGGGAAGTTTATTGACGGTAGTTAATGACAATTATAAACCATCAATATACCTTGCATAAATGATTAAAATGGATCATCAACGTAGACTTAGGGGGTTAAACTGACAATTTTCATGAGTTTTGGTGAATCTGTGTTTTTAGTAGGATTTAATCAGAAACCGTCAAGGAAGACATATTCATCAAAGGAAATCGGGTTTATTCACGACGGTACTTACGTGGGAAGACTCTAGAAAACTTCAAAAGACAAATCACTAAAGCAGACCCTAAGCCTTTGACATGTGGGGCCAACAGGCTGCACCCACAGGCCGGCTAGCCTATGGGCCCCACCTAGCAGCCCCTCCTCGCTACGTCGGTTCTCCACCGCCTTAAAGATTGTATCTTTGTCGTTCTTTTAAGTCAGTTTGATGCGAGGGTCCAGGATTGATGTACCCCCTCCTCTAGGAAGATCCTAAAACCCTAGAAACCATAGCTATCATTTATATCCTCTCTATCAGGATCAGAGCTAGCAATCAACTTCTGAGATTTCTCTAGTAATCAACTTCCAATTCAAGTAAACATCTTGTTTATATTATTCTTCAGGTTTACGACTCTCTTTTGAGTACTTTAATCCTTGTCGCTCCTAGGTTAAAGTAGTATTCGTAGTGTAAGCGTGGTATTTAGACTCGGTTACTCGTAGATGTACCCTATATTCCAGATCGGTGGTAGCTCGTGAAGGTGACTCTTATAGCCTCGTTGAATCATTTGTAGTCCACCTCCCGTTTATAGGTCAAGCGGGACCTTGTTACTATTGGAAACATACTTTGCCTGTGTTTTCCTTAGTAATATCCCCAGAATTGAATAATAGAAGATATAGCTTACCGAAGTTAGAACTTGAAGACCTTAGCGATCTCCTTTATACTCATGTTATCTTAAGTCTGGTTGCTACTCTGAGTCGAGTTAGACTTAGTTATTCTCACACATGTTTCCTTGAGTTCTATATTTTGGAATACTTTCTATTGAAGTGTTACATTGGTATCCATGTGCTTACGGATTATTCTGTGTGCGTTAATATATACCAACAAATGTATGAACATTGCCTTCATTGTATAGATATGGTGGAATGCGAGAAACAACAATATAATAAGTACTTTCATTTTCCATGATGTTGAAACTGAGCCATACTTATTTCTCCATGGCATGAATTGTAACTAGAAATTGGGCGTTTAGCATGCTGTGTGCAAGGAACCTGTGCTGCATTTGTTTTTGGCAAAGTCTAACGCGCTACCAGTCGCGCACGGCGCCGAGCGCGCGACACCAGGCCACGACGGGCCGGCCCAGCAGTACCCCCTTCCCCCAATCCAACATGGCGTCCTTTTCTTACGGCCGAGCGTCATCTTCCCCCTTTCGATTCGTTTCGGCAGCGCAGCCTGGGTGTCGAGTCCGCGCGTGGCAAGGCGGAGCAGCTGGCGACGGTGCGGCTCCCTTCGCCAGAGTGCACGCGCGGCCGAGTGCACGTGGCTCTCCGTCGAGCGGTGCCACATCCGCGCCCTTGATAGCGGCGGCGCACATACCCAGGGCGAGCAGGAGCCTAGCGGTGCACTAATGCCGCAACGGCTGCGGCTCGTCAGCATTGGGCACCTGGCGTGGCGTCGGCTGCGTAGCGGCAACGGCGGGATCCTCATCTGCGGATGTCTCGGTCGACGAGTCCCCTCGACGTTTGTGACTTGCCTTCCTGTGCTTGGGTACGCATAACACCTGCCTCTGTGAGATGATGTTCGGGGGTGGAGGAGACGGATTTGTTTTTGGGATTTCTCTTCCCCCTACTACTCTATTTTTTGCTTTCTGAAATTTATGTTTTCTTTTTGTTGCAAGAGAAAACATTCACACTGTTTGTTGACGCTGAAATTTAATTTATGCTGATGCTTATGTTGAAATATTGTGAGACGAAAATACTATTCAATGGTTAAAAAGTAGTTCTGAATAAGCTCAAGCGAACATGGCCATTATATTAGCGAAAGCTTCCCATCTCCATGTATCTCGCGCTTAGAAAGGCGGCATTGGAGCCCTCCGTAACCTTGTCAGTGGAGTTTCTGCACACTGCACCACCGCAGCCCCCAATCTCCCTGAGATTCGTGCCCATGTAAGTACTAGGAGATTCATGCCCATGTAAGTACTGTGAAGTAGAATTCCTTTACCTCGTGTACAAACGGCGGTAGAATATTGCAATGGCAACTGTATAAGTGCACATCTTGGGTCATAATCAACCTCTTAATTTCAGTTTTGCAATTTTTAGTTATTAATTTCATTTATGCAATTTCAGTATGTAATTTATGCAATTTCTAATTTCAATTAGTAATTTCTGTTTCTAATTTCATTTTGCAATTTCAGTTTGTAATTTCTGTTTTGCAATTTTGGTTAGTAATTTCAGTTTGTAATTTCAGTTTTCATGATACAATTATATTTTCAGAAAAGTGATATTGGCTACAGTTGCTTTATACAGGAAGGAAGTAGTACATATAGGAAATCAGTCTTAGAATTTGCATTTCATTGGTGCTCACTGCTTTTAGTTTCACTTTCCTTTCATTTCTTTAGCTTCTAAAGTATACCCTGTTATATGCAGTTTTATTTTGCTCTCAGTTTGAGTTTTCTTTGAAGGGCGGGCCTAGTGCAAGTGGTAGAGTCTTACTGCCTGTGATCGGAAGGTCTCGGGTTTGAGTCGCGGTCTCCTCGCATTGCACATGCGAGGGTAAGGCTTGCCACTGACACCCTTCCCCAGACCCCGCACAGAGCGGGAGCTCTCTGCACTGGGTACGCCCTTTTTTTTAGTTTTCTTTCATTTTGCTTTCTGTTTTTAGCTTATAATTATTAGCTTCTAAGTGTGCCCTGTTATATGTAGTGGCATGTTCAATCTTTTTTTTTTGTTTCACTAATTATACAGCTTACGGTTCAATTTCACAAGAACCGAAATTACAGCTCATTACTGTTTCAGTCAAAGTACATGCTTCTGGTTTTCACAGTTCAGTTTTTACGGTTCAATTTCACTAGAACCAAAATTACAGCTCGTTATTTCAGTCAAAGTACATGCTTCTGTCAATTTCAGTTTTAGCTATTTCAGCATATGTCAATTTCTGTTAAATTTTCTAGTTGTCAATTTTAGTATAAGTTTTGGTAGCTATGTTGTCAATTTTTATTTTCTATTTCAGTTTTTTGGTAGCTATGTCGTCAATTTCAGTTTTAGGTTTTTCTATTTCAGTTTTTAGGTTTTCTTTTTTTAGTTTTAGATTTTAGTCACCCTATTAAATTCAAATGTCTTCCTAAATCCTGTATATTAGTTGCCTCACCTACAATGTATAAGTAGTTAAAAAAGATAAACATTATACATAAGTGGACACAAAAGAATTTGCTCCCAGTTTTAGTTTTTAGTTTTTTTAGTTTCATTTTTCAGTCATGTTTTTAATGTTTTTTAATGTTTTTTAGTTTTAATTTTCAGTCTTAATTTTTTTTCAGTTTTTTAGTTTCATTTTTCATTCAATTTTTTAACTGTTTTTAGTTTCAGATTTCAGTCATTCGAATGTCTTCTAAATCATGCATATTAGTTGCCTCACCTACAATATATAAGTTGCTACGAAAGGGTACCCATTGCACACATAAGTTTGCCATAAAAGAATTTGCCCTCGTTTTAGTTTTCAGTCTAGTTTTTTTTAGTTTTTTTAGTTTCAGCTTTCAGTCACGTTTTTTTAGTTTCAGTTCTCAGTCACCCTTTTAGGTTCGAATGTAATTTTAGTTTGCATTTTTATTTTGTAATTTTTGTTTTGCAATTTCAGTTTGTCTTTTCATTTAGTAATTTCAGTTATTAATTTTAGCACCCTTTTATGTTTGAATGCATTCCTAACTCCTACACATTAGTTGTATAATAACTTATTTCATTTTTCTCAATTATTTGTTTTGTTTTCTGGTTGTTAATTTTGTTTTTAGTCACCGGTAATTTTAGTTTTAGTTTTTTTTTACTTATTTGTACTACTAAGTCACTTGTGATGAGATCTATGAAATAAGACTATGATACATGTGTTTCAAAATAGTTTGTATGTACGGGTAACTTATGTTATATATGTAATAGCTATTTATGTATTAAGCATGTAGTAACCTATATATTAACCTTCCAACAAATTATATATACTTGCAAACGTGTAGCAACTTATTTTTTTATTTTTCATTATTTTTATTTTTTTACTTATTTGTACTATTGAGCCACTTGTGATGAGATCTATGAAATAAAACTATAATGCATGTGTTTCAAAATAGTTTGTATGTACCGGCAACTTATGTTATATATGTAATAGCTATTTATGTATTAACTATTAAGCGTGTAGCAACCTATATATTAACCTTCCAACAAATTATATAAACTAGCAAACATGTAGCAACTTATGTATTAAGCGTGTAGCAACTTATTTGTCAATTTCATTTATCATTATTTGTTGTCACTTTTAATTCTAGTTTATTGTACTTTCAATTTTAGTTTTCTTTGTGTTTTCATTGTGTCTACTTTAGTTTTCATCGTCTATTCATCAATTTCTTTTTTTTTTGTTAATTTCAGTTTTGTCTTGGTAATTTTACCTTTAGTGTTGTTTTTTGTTTTGTCTTCTTTCATTTTTAGTTTCTATTTATCAATTTCAGTTTTATTTATTGCTTATTAATTTTTTATTTATGTTTCAACTTTTTTTGTCTTTCATCGTGCTAGCTTTAGTCTTTAGGAACTAAAATTATCAATTTTAGTTTAATTTTCTGGTTGTCTATGTTAGTTTCATTATTATGTTTCAGTTTTTTTATTTTTGTTTTGTCTACTTTAGTTTTCAGTTTCTTGTTCCTTTTGTGAATTTCAGTTTTATTTTCTAGTTTTCAATTTCAGTTTTATTTTTGTGGTAGCTATTTTGTCAATTTCAGTTTTATTCTGTGGAAGCTATTTTGTCAGTTTTTGCATTCATGTGTTTTAGTCTTGGAGAGAGAGCGCTAATCTGAGGAGAAGGAGCAAATCGCGAAGAGGAGCAGATTTGGATCGATGGAGTGGGCGTGGCTACCGACAGATTCGAACCGAAAGGAGAAACAAATTTAAGCTAGTTGTATAATAATTTGCCCCCTAGTTGCCAGCTTATGTAATGCTTACTTTAATAATTTACCCCCACAGTTATACACTATAGTATTATGTGCTAGTAACTCCTGTTTTTTTTGCCCCCTCCCCAGCTTGTGCATACTATGTAACAACTTTAGTACTTCCGCCGTCTAGGAAAGAATATAACTACGTTTGACTAAATTTTTAGTAAATACTATTCACATTTACGTCTCCAAAATAATTTATTATAAAAATACATTTCATAATCAATCTAATGATATTATTTGATATCATAAATATTGCTATTTTTTATTTATAATTGATCGACCTTAAGATACAAAATCATGACACTGTGCTAGAATTACATTCTTTTCTGGACGGATGGAGTATTTTTATAGTAGCAACTTTAGTATTATATGGTAGGAACTCCTTTTAATTATTTTCCCGAGCCTGTGTATACTATGTGACAACTTTAGTATATTTTTCCCTCCCCCAGCTTGTGCATACTAAGGCTACTCCAACAATGAGTACCCAAAAGCGAGACTCATTCCACGGTATAGGTCACGCACAGTAAAATACATCCCGCACCCAAGTCTTGCATCTCCAACAACAGACGCAAAAGGAGGTGTGGCGCCATGGAGGACGGGCACGACGGAGCCGAACTCGAGGACGTTGCCCTTGCACGGGAGGAAGACGATGGCGCGCATGCCATCTCTGGCCTCCTCGCGAGCGCCGCCTCCTCCCGCGCGACCCTCTCCTCTTCCCCGCGCCGCGCTGGAGGGGGCCCGCCGCGCAGCTTCTCCACCTCCTCGCCCGCGACCCTCTCCTCTTCCCCGCGCCGCGCCGGAGGGGGCCCGCCGCGGCTCCCCGTCGCGCAGCTTCTCCGCCTCCGGCGTGGGCTCGAGCCCCAGCTCCGCCTCCGCCTCCGGCGCGCGGGAGAGACTAGAGCGAGAGAGGGGCAGCGCCGGCAGTTTGCGTCGCGCGTGGAGGACGACGCAACTTTGCGTCTCCTCTCTCCTCGAACGCAAATTGCGTCTTGCGTATTGGTCATCGGTTGGAGGCCGATTCCGGTACCCAAAACACCATCTGGGACGCAAATATGCGTTTGGAGCGCGGTGTTGGAGACAGTCTAAGTAACAACTTAGTATTTTTGGAGTAGCAACTTGAATATTATATGGTAGGAACTCATTTTAATTATTTTCCCGAGCCTGTGTATACTATGTGACAACTTTTAATATATTTTTGGAGTAGTAACTTTAACATTGCATGCTAGTGTCTCATTCGAAAAATCTCATAGCACGTATTACACATAAATTACTATTAAAATAAAATTCATTGAAACATATGTAAGTAGGGTCTAGTTTTATTTGTATCGTCACGTAGAACACACCGGCACAGACGGATTTGAAAACGGATACAACATTCAAAAGTTATGACAATTCACAGAAAAATATTTTGCTTTTTTTGGTTTTGCGTCAGCCTAACGCCAGCATGGCAGGCTGGTCGGAATTTTGCAGCCAGACTGACGTTGCGCGCGGGAGGCTGGGATAACGCTGTTGTCTGAGAGTTGCACACGTGGGCCTGGGTCGCACGCTATCGTCCGAGCGCGACCGGTTGCGGCTTATCCGCGTCCGTTTGTTTTGCTGGTAGCACTGAGAGGAATCGGATTGAAAAGAGCTCACCAATCACAGCTTAGAGCTATGGAAAGCGGAAAAGGTTACCGTCCAGCATGTACACTTATATACTTATATAGTAGAGTCGTGATTCTAATATATTAGAACGGACGACATAATCCGTACATTTTACTAATAATGATAAAAAAGAGAAAATTTTCTCCATAACTTTTTGGAGAAATTATGTTCTTACCCTTCTCCAGCAGTCCAACTGTGATTTTATCCTTGGTTTTTAAACTTTGTGATTTTGTCCGCGTTATTTTTCAAACGAATCCTCAGTTTGCCCCTGAGGATAGAATAAATGGTTTAAAAAATATAAAATCTGTAAACACAAAAGGAAAAAGACCAAATTGCCCCTTATCAGCATCTCCCCCCATCCGACCAGAAGGAAAACGCAGGCGCGGGCTTTCCCACGGGCGACGGCTGCATCGGGGGCGCATCCGAGGCGGGGTCCGGCGGCGGCGGTTGCGTCAGGGGCGCTTCCAAGGCGGGGTGCAGCGGCGGCGGCGGCGCAAGCGACGACGGACGCGCGGGGCGGAGGCGGCGGACGTGCGCCCCACCGCGCGAAGGACGCGGGGCAGCCTCTCCTGCCGGTGCCCGAGACCGACTGTTGCGTTGCCCCTCACGTAGAGGACGCAGGGTGGCCTCGCCCAGCGGTGGTCCGCCCTGCTCGCACTCCGCCTTGCGCGGTGGAGGTGGGGCGGCCTCGGCCGGCGGCACACCAACTCACTCGCCTGCGCCTATCGCGCCGCCCTTGCCTGGTGTCCGCTGGAGGAGCAGCGGTGGGACAGGAGCAGCAGCCTACTGGAGCCACCGCAGCAGGGCAGGCGCCGGTTCCTCGCTGGAGCTACCGGTGACGGAGGGGCGGCCCTGGGGGCAGGCGTAGCTTCCTGCTGGAGCTACAGTCGGAGGGGCGACCTCTGTAGTTTAGGCTGACCCGTTCGTATTCGTATGAATGCTAGCTACTGCCTACTAGTAGTAGATAATTTATGTAAAGATTAGTTTGATGAATGTGACGATGTCTGTTGCCTGCTGGTTGTGTGGAAATGTGGATTTCAGTAGCAATAACTACATTATCGATTAATTTGTTAGAAGCATCCACACCCCGATTGGCTCCTGATGTAGAGCACATGGTTCATTTTATTTGACGATGAATTAATTTGAAATCATTGCAAATTGTGCCAAATATATTTGATAAAATATAACCATTTTTTGTTAAAATATAATATAAATGTCTTATTCTAAATCAGGGTAAAATCACAAACAACCATAAAATAGGGGCAAAATCACATGGACATAGTTGTCATTTGTATAAAAGTTAATACCGTTAGGTGAGGATGACGGAATAGGGGGCAAAGTGGTGCTTCGTTTTGAAAACGCAAGAGCAAATTCACAAAGTTAAAAAAACAAGGATAAAATCACAATTTCGATACGAAACAAGGATATAAATGTAAGAGCCCCTACCTTTTTCATCTGTCAGCCTATCCTACCGCGCACGTCACTCTCCCTGTCTGCATCTCACCATTATCATTCATACGTTTGTAATTCAAATTCAATATGAGACCAGATTTGTAATCCAAAACCAAAACAACAGGGTGTGTCTAGGCACACCGTGGAGTCAAATTTTAATATGTACTCCCTCCATCCCAAATTGTAAGTCATTCCAAGAATTTTGGAGAGTCAAAGTTTTTCAAGTTTGACCAAATTTATATAACAAAATAATAATATTTATCATACCAAGTAAGTATCATTAGATTCTTCATTAGTTATATTTTCATATTATACCTATTTGATGTCATCAATCTTTGTGTTTCTCTCTATAATTTTAGTCAAACTTGAAAAAGTTTGACTCTTCAAGATTCTTGGAATGACTTACAGTTTGGGATGGAGGGAGTACAACGTATTAAAATATGCATAAATCCCTGAAGTTGTTGAGTGACTGCGCACCACGTTGTATAACTTAATAACGCCTTTTTTCTGCCTTGCGTAATTTTCAACAAAAAATAAACATCGCATTGAGTAGAAACAGACCCAACTGGGCTCACCTGGGCCTGCCCGGCAGGTCCACACGAGACGAGCCCAATTGGTCCAACCAGGCCAGTTCGTCCGCATTCCGGCCGACGCGTGGGGCCCTGTACACGCGTCAGCACGCGTGGATACCACGCAAATATGGGCGGTCCGTTCGCCGACCAGGGTCACTGCCACGCGCTCCTTCTGCTGCTTCTGGACCGTGGCGTGGTGTAGGATTCGGTTCCCACTCCCACGCGCTCGCGACGCGCAAGTCGCAGGCGGCAACCGTGCCCGCATGGCAGCGGGCGCGGCGCCTGCAGGTCAAAGCCTATCCACCCGCGAATAGCTCCTCGCCGGGCCCGCATGTCAGCCTGACTCGCCGCCACGCGTTTGCCCCCACCCGAATCCATCCCTGCCTCCTCGCCGCGTTGCGTTTCGCCTTCGTCTCCTCGGGTATATAGCCGCCAGCCGGGGGAGGGGAACGGCCAAACCAGCACCCGTCGCCCACAGGAACATCGCCGCCCGAGATCTGCTGCTTCTGGGCGCCGGAGTTCGCGTCGTCGTTCGGTATGCCCAACTCTCCTCCCACCTTGTTGTCTCTCTAGTCTCTATATAATACTTGCGCGTAATTCGGTTAGATTTTTTTTTTTGTTACATAAGTTTAGGGATACATGTGGTGTGTGTAGATCGTTGCTTTTTGCTTATCATCATCGTGGTAGAGTTCTGTGGACTGTGTGTGATCTGTCGATCTGAAGTGCGTGGCTGTACTTGTAACTTGTAAGGATCCTCCAAATGAACCCTCTCCTGTTCGATCGAGCTGGAGGTGGAGGGGAAATTTTCGTGCATAGGGGATTTTATATGGATCCAGCAATGATTAGGGTGGAAGAGTTAATAGTAAATTATAATGTTTTTACGGCTGGAATTTGGGCAACAAGTAGATCCTACTTTTGGTGGCGAAAAAAAGGTAACGCTTAGGGTCTGTTCTGCTTGCCAAGACGAGTATAACATGTAATATTCAGTTACCTAAGGCCGGCTGCAGTGATGTGCAGTAGGAAATTGGAATGATACTCGACCACTATTATAGACATGCAATTCCATTTGTAATTCTTTTTATAGGAATCGTTTGGCTTGCGTGTTGCAATTCACAATTAACTATTATGTCTTGTTAGCCCCTGGATCTCTTGGAACGGGTGAGTCGACCACTCACCAGCGTTGCCGACCACGCATTATCGTTGCCGACTACACACTATAGCTAGAGGTAGAAGAAGGGAGGGAGAACATAGCACACACACAACACAAGCACCAGAGTTAGCCGGAGCTCTACAGAGGAGATGGCAAACTAAACTCGCTCTCTTTACTGAGTTGCAGTGGCAAACTGTATATACAACTCTACCCATCTAATCCTAGTAGACAGACATGTCAGGCTGTCATGCTGCTAAAGTGACTAGATGTGACAGCAGGGCTGACTTTGGCGCTTGCCCCTGCTGTAGCTACAGTGCAGCAGGAGAGCCATTCGGCGTCTGCCCCTGCACTGCTACAGTGCAACAGCAGGGAGCCCTTTTCGGCACCGCCTGTCCCTGTCGTGCGTTCACACGAGGGGAGCATCAGATTACTTAATAATTCTTCCCTTAATCTTGCTGCTAACCGTTGAACCCCCTCCATGCGATCATCTTCTTCAGCTCCGTGAGCCGAAGACGACCGAGCGGCTTGGTGAGGATGTCCGTGAGTTGCCGACCAGTTTCGACGAACTCGATGACGATCTGCCCTCCATCGATAGTCCATGAGGAAGTGGAACTTGACGTCGATGTGCTTGCTCCGGTCGTGGAGAACCGGATTCTTCGCGAGGGCGATGGCGGGCTGGTTGTCCACCATCAGTGCTGGTGGATGAGCTTCCACACCGGTGATCTCGTCCAGCAGCCGGCGCAGTCATACAGCTTGGCACGCCGCTGTGGCTGCCGCCACGTACTCTGCTTCGCACATGGATAGCGCGACCACCTTCTGTTTCAGCGACAACCATGAGATTGGAGCTGACCCAAGGAAGACGAGCACGCCAGAGGTCCTCCGCCGTCCGTCGATGTCCCCCGCCATGTCTGCATCGCTAAACACATTGAGCTGCAGCCTACTCCCGCCGGTCTTGGGGAAGATGATCCCCTGATCCACCGTCCCCTTACGTAGCGCAGTAGCCGCTTCACCGCAGCCCAGTGATCTTCCATGAAGCGGCTGACGTGGAGGACGGCAGGGACAGGCTCTGTATGCCTTGGTACCTTCCGCGTAGCCCAGGAGCACCAAATTGTTAAGTAATATGCTACTCCCCTTGTGTGAACGCACGGTAGGGACAGGCGGCACCGAAAAGGGCTCCCTGCTGTTGCACTGTAGCAGCTGCAGGGGCAGGCGCTGAATGGCTCTCCTGCCACACTGTAGCCACAGCAGGGGTAGATGTCAAAGTCAGCCTTGCTGTCACATCTAGTCACTGTAGCAGCATGATAGCCTGACATGCCTCTGTACTAGGATTAGATGGGTAGAGTCATATATATAGTTTGCCACTGCAACTCAGTAAAGAGAGAGAGTTCAGCTTGCCATCCCCTCTGCAGAACTTCGGCCAACGCTGATGCTTGTGCTGTGTGTGTGCTCTGTTCTCTCTCCCTTCTTCTACCTCTAGCCATAGTGTGTGGTCGGCAACGACAGTGCGTGGTCGGCAACGCTGGTGAGTGGTCGACTCACCCGTTCCGAGAGATCCAAGGGCTAACATGTCTTAGACGCATTGTCTTTTTTCTTCCTTTAGCAAGTATACACAGCAAGCTGCTCTGTTTTATTTAGCATTCTTCTGATCCCCCAGTGGAACATCTAATCTTGGATCGCAAGTTGTGTAAGGAGAGAGGAGTAGAACTGTAGAAGCAGTATTCAGAACGAAGCAAACCTTTTTTTTTTCTATGTGTTTGTGTTCATTGAATGCGGTGTATGGATCCCAAATGTTCTTATGGAGAGGAAAGGGCAAACTTCATTAATAAAACTGCCTTCATCTAGAAAAAAAATGTTCTTACAGTATTACTACATCCGTCCTGTTCCAATACGTACCGTTCAATTTCATGAGTACACTGCCACATCCAAACCGAAGCTAGTCTACTTTTGTCCCTGCATCACCTGTTTCATTGCCGTGCACTCTGTTGCTGATATATTGAATTTGCTCACTGCATTCTTCCATCTTGTTTCAGTCTACATTCATCTTGTTTCAAAATACACTTCAGCTGGCTCACAGTTTGATATATACTCTGCATGTTCTTTCTTCAGGTAACTTGGGGAGACAATGGGAGGAGGGAAGGACAAGCATGACGAGAGCGACAAGGGGCTCTTCTCAAACATGATGCATGGTGTTGCCGGTGGCCATGGGTACCCACAGCAGGGATACCCTCCGCAGGGCTACCCGCCACCATCAGGAGCATACCCGCCTCCCCCTGGGGCGTATCCTCCTCCGCCAGGGGCATACCCACCTCCACCTGGGGCATACCCACCACAACATGGGTACCCTCAGCCAGGTGGCTACCCACCGCAAGGTGGATATCCTCCTGCAGGCTACCCCGGCTCATCTCACCAGGGTATGATCTCTTCTTCGTCAGTTCCATACTTAGCTTTAAAGTAGAGTGAGATCATAATGACTAGTAGTAGCTTCGGTACTGACTCAACATTGTATGAATTGCTCTACAACTATATGTTTTACCTCCTAAATCATAGAGCCTCAACCATGACAATAGCTAGCAAAACGTTCCTTCCACAAAAACAAATGGCCACGAGAATAGGTAATAGTTCGTCTAACTCCAACAAATACTTGTGCATTTTCTATTTACAAATAATAATGATATTTAAACAGTTTATATGCTACACTGTGGGGTTTGAGATTGTTTTGGATTGCTTTGTTTTATTGCTTATATATATATATATTTATTTATTTATTTATTGTTCAGATTTAGAGCTGTACTGTTTCATACACTTGCACTAACATTTATATATACAATTTTATTGTTATAATGTTGGAAATTGGTATTTCTATTCTGCTGATCCATTCAAATGTTGAAGCTCGTAGCTAATGTCTCTTGTGATTTCAGGTTATGGAAGCAGCCATGCCGGGAGCCACATGGGGATGGGGACAGTTCTCGCTGGAGGTGCCGCCGCCGCCGCAGCTGCTTACGGAGCAAACAAGCTTTCTCATGGCCAGGGTGGACATGGGGCCTTAGGAGGCTATGGTCATAGTGGACAGGGTGGACATGGGGCCTTAGGAGGCTATGGTCATAGTGGACAGGGTGGACATGGGGCCTTAGGAGGCTATGGTCATGGTGGCTACGGCCATGGCTACGGTGGCCACGGCAAGTTCAAGCACGGACAAGGCCACCACGGCAAGTTCAAGCATGGCAAGCATGGGCACGGCATGTCCGGCGGCAAGTTCAAGAAGTGGAAGTGATGCGCTCTCCATGGTTGATCATAACTGAACTCGTATGCAGGCTTCCAGCACATCTGTTGCCTGGAATGTCCTAGCAGTGTATTTAGCAGGGTGATCGCTTACTCATCCTTCATCTATATGTAGTAATCTAGCTTGTGGCGAGTGACATGATTTCTAATAAGTGACATAATAACCATTTGCTATCTTGCTGGTACGCAGTACTATGTTGATGTTGTGCATGAAGCGCTCTGAGCCTCTGAAGATTATATCCTGTGTGTTGGAATGGTCGTACCCTGCGTTTACCACTTTACCCTGCATGAGTAGGCACTGAATTTTGGTACTTGTTGCTGGTGTTGGAAAAGATGTGTGAATATTATGCTCTGGTAAGATCAACTGTGTCTGTGCTTGCCTGAAATGCTGAAATAGTAGATAATGTATCATGTCGTATGTATGACATGCTATGGCCCTGTTTGGTTTGGAAAAGCTGCTGCGTGGAAAAGAAGCTGAGCAGAATGCCGTTTGGTAGAACAAACGTGGCTTTTGGAAAACACATATAAGCGGATCTCACATGTCATTCACGTCCACCCCATTTAGCTCTCTCCATCTCTCACTGACGAGCGGACATTCTGAATAAGTATATGTATATGTATCATTTATGTTGAATAAGTACATGTATATGTATCATGTATGTATGTCCGGTACTGGAAAATTTTACTTTCGTTCCTCCTCAATTTCTAGTCGATTTATATTACTCAGTTATCGTCAAATCTCATGGGATCTATCTTTTCTTCCCAATTTCTTAGTCGATTAATTACTCAGTTATCGTCAGATCTCGTGGGATCCTGACAATTGAGTTGTCTCTGAATTCTGCTCTTATGAAATCTTGCAGTGGGTATGAGCATAATTTAGAGACAAAACAAAAGCTACATCACATCAAATGCAATTATCAGCAATGAAAGTAGCCATTTTCGATTCGCACACGGACGGGAAGGCATGTTCGGCACACCTACCACTACCAGACACAGGATGCAGGCTTGGTCTGGTGGGTGTCGCGAGCATGGTTGTCAAGAATCTTGATCTGATCCGATGCGATGCGATCTTACCAAGTCAAAACAATATTGATCGTACTATGTATTTCTAATCGAAATCTTATAATTTACAAAGTTTTTGTGTGTTGATTGACGCAGAAACGTGCGGCACAGGGCTTTTAATTTGTGTTGTGTCGTGTGACTGCTTTTTGGTATATATACACATTGTGATATTTTTGTGAGCCAACGAGAGTAGGTTTTGTGAGCCAACAAGGTTTGAACTGCAGGTTCTGCAGCACGAATCCGACGACGGCCGGAGCGAGCTGCAGAAAGGGCGGCCAGCGCGATGGCCGTAACCGTAACGGCGGTGGCGGCCACCAGCGATGCCTTGGTCAGAGCCGATGAAGTCTCCAGCAGAGGCGAGAGTGCTGGAGAAACGTTTTTTCATGCATGGCGCGGGCGTTTTCTTTTCTGTTTATTTTAACCATTTTCAGAATGGGCCGAATGACGGCGTGGACTTTAGCAGTAGGCCCACCATGGCCCAAGCGTCTCTCTCTTTGTTGCTTCTTTAACAGGCCCCACCTAGAGCAGGTACAAGTTTATGTCGAGCCTAACAATGAAACGTACTTGTGGCCCAATTCAAGGATAGTGATGCCATGCATTTTCCGTCGATAATGCTTGGGTCAGGACGTCCGTCCGTCCCGTCCGTCCGGACGCCTTCTTGCTGGGCCTGTGGACAGGCGGCCCAGACAACCGTAGCGGTCCATCCCGTGACTCATGTCCAGACATTTCAACGGCCCGATTCTTCCATTCTGGATTGTTCCACCGCCCCCACACGTCTCTCTCGTTCCCTAGGCCTCTAGGCCTCCACGGCTCCGCCCCCATCTTTGACCCGTGCAACGAGCTCGCGATGGCGCGACACCCTTCTCGCGGCGTCGCTCCGAGCTCGCTCGCCTAGACTCCACCTCGTCACCACCTGCCACCACCGCGGCTTCCCGCGCGGCCTGCTCCCGACCAAGGCACGTGCCTACATGCTCGACGCCGACTCCGGGGACTTCGCCATCGACCTCCGCTCCAGCTGCCGCATCGTGCTACCCGTGGGGAGCTACCTTGCCGCCTTCAGCGACCACCTCACGGGCTCCCTCGACGACCGCCACATCTCGGGCCTCGATGACCGCCGCGTTACTGCCTTCTTCCAATGGTGGTCCATCGTGGGCACCGACGACCTCCTTTCACTCTGTGTCATTCAGCTCCGCGCAAGCGTCGAGCTCCACAACGACGAGCTCCATTCATCCAAGCAGCAAGGTGACATTGCGTTGAAAGCACATGTTGCAAGTGTATGTTTCAAATGCTTCAGTTGTTTCAGAGGTATGTTGCAAGGGTTTCGTATGGATGTTACAAAAGTAGAT
This sequence comes from Miscanthus lutarioriparius, assembly GCA_904845875.1. Lineage (NCBI taxonomy): Eukaryota > Viridiplantae > Streptophyta > Magnoliopsida > Poales > Poaceae > Miscanthus > Miscanthus lutarioriparius. The sequence goes on along the minus strand of CAJGYO010000016.1, from coordinate 74,164,176 downwards.
TGGGATGTTGCATCTTTTACAGTGGTTGTACACCTATGTTGCAAACATTTGTTCCCAATGTTTTATCTCTTTTTCAGACATATGTTTCAAGTATGTTTATCTGAATGTTGCATATGTTTCACATATTTGTTGCAAGTGTTTTATCTGAATGTTACGTATGTATTGCAATGGTTTTCAAGTGTTTTATGTGTTTTTTGCAAGTGTTTCAGACGCATGTTTGAAATGTTTCATGTGTCTTCGTACGTATGTTGCAAGTGTTGTATCTAAATATTTCAAAAGTAGATCGGGTGTTGTATTTCTCTCCTCACCTTCTGCTGCCTTGCCTTGGTGCCTCCTCCTCTTCTCGATGCTGGTGATGTTTGGGTGGCGTGGGCTCGCGTGGGGGCGGGTGGATTGGGTGGGGCACAAGACGTTCGAGTGGCACGAAACCCGAGCGAACAGGGCGTGTGGCACGGAGCAGGGGCGGGGCATGGGGAGCAGCGTCCGTACGTGGCCCTAGAGCCGGACGACCGGGTGCTAGCCTGTCCCATTTCCTTTTTGTTTATTTTGCCTCTCCATAAATGTTACCTTCTTAGTTCAAGTTTGAAATTCAGTCCATCATTACGGTTACATGTAATTAATCATTAAACCTGCAAAGTTATCAGCCAACGCAATTACAATCAGTTATGCGGACATTAGAATATATCCCATCAGCTATGAACTTTTGCAACTATTTACCATCAACTCCTTTGAAATTTAATGGAACCTTTTTATAGTTAAGGAAAAGTCCAAATTAATTTTCTAAGTCTGGACGACGTCTAGATAACTCACTAAGCTAACATTTGATTTGGCTTATTTACTCCCTGAACTGTGTCAGTTGGTCCAATTTACTTTCTAATAAACTTTTTCTTTTGTCTCCATGTTCAAGTTAATTTTTAGTTTCAAATTTGTGAGGTGATCATAACTAACACCTTAACTTATGTTGGAAAAATGCATCATAAATTTTTATCATTACTTTTACAGGTTAGGACACCTAATAACAAATTAACACTAGATATAGAAATTTTACGAAACATAATTATGAAAAAATGTACATTTCAAAATAAGTTGTGATTTCACTATCACTTGTCTAATTACGAAATTAAAAACTCAACTTGTGTATGGCAAAAAAATAACTTTAGCTAATGGATATATGGTATTGTGGACCGACTAAAATAGTTAGCGAAGTAAATGGAACCAAATGTTAGTCTAAGAGGTTATTTGGGCATTGGCCAAATTTGAGGGAGTAATTTGGCCTTTTCTTTTTGAGTAATGTATCTAAGGTTTTCACACTCGACATTGTTGCGCCAGGCTTTCAGCCATTGTGAAAATTTCCCCACTCTTACCTAGCTTTAGCTGGGCCTCGGGGGTATTTTATGAGGCAGGCCTCTATTTTCAGAGGCGGACCTTTTAAGAGGCCCGCTTCCGTAAATCAATTTTGCGAGAAGGGCAATTGTAAACACCTCTATAAATAAAATGACCACCTTGGTAAATAGATTTTGCGAGGCGAATAATTGTAAACGCCTCCGTAAATAAAATGACCCCCTGGGTAAATCGATTTTGCGATCCAATCATTTTTTGGTGCCTCGGTAAATAAATTGACCACCTCCGTTAATCGTTGGACATTTTACGAGGCGGTTGGTTTTTGTGACTGTCTCGGTCAATAAAAGAGTACCGCCTCGCAAAATCATTTTTGTAGTAGTGAACTACTAATCATCGTCTTGGTAAAGCTATTGCCTCACTAACTAGCTAAGCAGACGCGAGCCCCTCCTTGGACGGATTTCTCCTTTTGCTCAGCCTACGGGGTATTAGCAACCATTTTCAGATGTTGTTCCCCTCCCAAGGATAAGTTCTTACACAACTCATCCATTCGTCACTAGAAACACCATATCCCATTCGATTTGCACATGTTAAGCATGCCACCCGCGTTCATTAAATAGAGATACCGAGATTGAAATTTTGAGAGGCTCTTGGAGTAACTCTTAGAGCATCTCCAAGACTTTCAAAAACTCACTCCTAATCTTGATTTTTTTTGCAAGATTGAAAAAAAACCTGCTCTTCAACAACTCTCTATCTCAACTCTCAATCTTTCCGCACCTGGGAAAATTGATCCAATCGCATGGAATATACACCTGTGCGTATCGATCAGCCAACCCAGAAGTGGAAGGACACGGAAAGAATGAGGAGCACGATAGGATTGCCAATGCAAATGTACTATAGAAAAAGTATAAAAGTGGTTGGAGTGATTTAGAAATAATTCGAGATTTGTAATGTAAAATTCTTTTCTGTATTTGAGGAGCAAGATTTTTTAGAATTATTGGAGAAACCCAACAAATATGCTTCTAATATATTTTAGCCACTTGTAAAACTTATTGATTGACCAATTTTTTTGGAACTATTTGAGACGCTCTTAGATGGTTAGCTGAGTGGGTTCTACATGCTATACACACGGGTCTCTAAATAAAGATATAGAGATCGAATTTTTGAGAGGCTCTTGGACAATGAAAAAAATAGTGGGCTATAGCAGCGCTATAGCGGTTGGAGAGACTCGACGCTAAACTATTGCTCTTTGTGCCGCTATGCCAACTTTGACCGCTATTGCGCACTATAGCGCCTCTAAGTTGCATAGCTTTAGTGTTAAAATAGCGGCGCTATATCATATTTTGCCTGCATATCATTTGCTTACTAATTTAATTAGTTATTTCCTACTTATCATTTGTTACTAATTTGGTATGTTAGACAATTAAACACTGAAGTTTCATGAACGCTGTTGTAATGTCATATTGATAATGTTACCTAGACTCGTGGAATCTTAGAAACATATTTGTCTTCATCAAATTTCATATTTGCCATGTTTTTTCATCAATTACTGGTGTTTTCATGTTTTTTATAAAAACGTTATCTGTCGTAGCATCGCTATAGCTTCATATCTGCTGAAAAAAGTTACCGCTATTTTAAACCATGCTCTTGGTGTAGCTTTTGGATGGTTAGCTAAGCAGGTTCTCGATGCTATACACATGGGTCAAGCCTTAAATTTGACACCATATGTCTCATTATTGTGGGCTATCTGCCCTCGTGATAGCGCGTGTATTCGTCTCTAGAAAAATAACAATTAATATACTAATATCTAGGTCTACACTGCTCTAGGTCAAGGTCAAGCATAATCACAAAACAACCACGGCGTTGCTGTCCCAGTTGCTGTGAGATTCTCATCATATTCTTCTCCAGCGGAGGAGGATAAAAGGGAGATTTTATTTCACTGTGCTGGCGGGCTATATTTTAGTTGGCCGAGCTTATCTTTTTTGGCATCTAATGCCATTACCATAATGTGAGCAGAGCATAAAAAAAATGCAATAATTAACTCCACCAGTGACGATGATCACAACAAATGAAACAGGCAAACTACCCCCGGGTATTGATGCGGCCGATAAAAGTTGTTTATCTTGTGCATTGACGCTGACAACGAGTATTGATACCGCTGGATGGTGTAGTATTGGATTGCTGATTAAGCTCAAATCGGCTTACTCCCTCCATATCTCCCTCGTGCGAGCATTTTTTTGTGAGGCTAGTTACAGACGTAGACGCTCACATACACGAGCACACACACCTACCATCCACAAGCTGGAGCATTGTTTATGACAATAGGAGAATCAAGGAAAGGGCTTTGGACTGGCCTAGACATTTCGTGTGATAAAATAGACAGAGATCTTTTTTACGCATCAACAGTGTCATAGTTGGGAAAGGAGACATGGCAATTCTGTTTATTGGCTTGGTTGAATAGAAAGTAATCAAGAAACATTACACCAAATTTATATACTAAAGCAATAAGAAAGAACAAAACAGTTCAAGAAGCTCCCAATAGCAACAGATGGGTTAGTTACGTGCTGCCTATCGCGTCGGACAATGAGATTAAACATCCCTCGGAATATTGAAAACGAGGATGAGATTCTTTGGAGATGGACTTCAGATGGTGATTACACAACCAAGAGTGTTTACATGATCTAATTCATGGCGAACTATAACAAACTGAAGATGAACCCTATTTGAAAGGGACTAGCTAGTGTTTACATGATCTAATTAGGTCCTATGTTGTTGGAGCGACAGTGTGATACACCATCGGCATCGGTGTCTCTCATCGTTTTCCTTCTTGGAGGTGTCGTTCTGGAAGTCTTTCTTCACACAAATTCGACTAGCGGATTTGTGCAAGGTTTATTGTGAATTGCCTTCACTAGGGGAAGGCAGTAGCTTGCTTGAGGCCTTGATGCTGGAATTTTGCAGCAAGTTTGGGTTAGGGACTTTAGTCTCATTCCTTTGTATGTCTTAGCTTTGTGTCAACGTCTGGTGAAGACCTGAGCATTTTGTGGTCTGGGTCGGGTTTGGGCCAGGCTAAAAAAAGTCATTTCGAGCAAAAAAAAAAGTCCCATCCATGCCCGTCCCACTGGGCAGGTTGGGCCTAATTTTTTGGGCCGGGCCCCAGGTCTGGGCGGGCCACCAGTGCATTCTATAGTGTAAATTAGCAAAAAAAAAAAAGTATTTCGGGCCAAGCTCGGGCTAAGAAAATTTTTTCTGGGCAGCGGGATCTTTGCCCAGGCCCTGTCCAGTAAGGATCGTGGGCGAGCTAAAACTCATCGGGCTCGGGCCGGGCTCAATTTGCTCAGGTCTAGGTGAAGTGTACGTGGTCTACTAAGCACCATGAGTCTGTTCTAAATGGCTACACTCATTCATTTGTGAATGCGTTCCTTTATTAAAAAAATCTGCTTTTGTTCCTCTGTTATCCTTTCATGTTGCTGTTTATTCGATAATTGCACACGCTACAAATTTCTGATATAATGTGACGTTGTTTCTTGGGAGATCACCGAGAGGGAGAGGTACGGTGGCGATAGATACGAGTCTCACCTGGTTTTATTTGTTTCTTGGGACTGGAATGATGCGTGGTTTGTTCTCATCGTGGTCGCTATTCCAAGAGAAGGCAAGAACCCAATCGTGTCGAGGTGGTGATTCTTCCGTTTCTTGGTGCTGTATTGCCTATTCATAAGTCGTCGTCGTCGTCGTCGAAGTGGTTGAGATTATATTCTTGTCTATATATCCATCCCTTATATTGCAAGGCGTCCAAATCTGTAACACAGCAAGCTCGATCACAGTGGATGCAGGTGATATCTTTAGTCGTTGAGATTATATTATTAATTAATTATCTAATAATTGCAAGCTCGACGACACGTGATTCAGTTTGCTGGTGCATGGGTCGGTCTTGCATTGATGCCCCAGCCCATATATTCGCATTCGGTCTTGCTACCCTATCCACCCATTTGCAAGGTGAAATCTTTTTGTCTGAGGCTGTGAGGCGTCGTCGATTGCACGCAAACTACTATAAATTAACTCCAGTGGACAAGACAGTAGTAACTGATATATTATGATAAGATTATTCCCGGATGCAATTCTAGAATAATCTTAAGTTAAATGATGTTAAGATTGACCAAATCTATATTAAAAGATACTTACATTTATCACACTTAATAAGTATCATAAGATTTGTCATGAAATATATTTTCATAGTATATCTATTTGGAGTCACACATGCTGACACTATTTCCATAAAATTAGTCACACTTAAGATAGATTGGCTTTGACCAAATGTCCTTTGACGCAGTCATTGCCATCCTCGCTGATGTGTCTTACAAAATTTCTATCAGAGAACACGAGATGTCCATCTTATGGACGAAGAGGCGGCGGTGGATGAAGACCATCATTGGCGATGAATTGCCAGCTATAAACTTGCATTCACGAAGATTTGGTGCTGAAGATCAAACTTAATAAAGACTTGGCACTGTAGATCCATTTACAGCTTGAGATACACTACTACAGAAAAAGCACTGCAGAGATGGCTGGGAAGCCTCTATAGGTCCATCCGCCTCTGCTTTTCTGCCACTGCAGAGATGGCTGGGAAGCCTCTATAGGTCCATCCGCCTCTGCTTTTCTGCCTCTACAAATCAGAAATCATATTTGTAGAGGCGGATAGTGGCTACTCCAGCCGCCTCTGCTTTTTTGCCTCTACAAATTAGAAATCCTAATCTTAAACGAATTCAAATGAAAAAGTTATCAACTACAAAGTTTATAACTTTTTGACATCTACAATTTTGGTTTTGGTCGTTTATCCAGATGAGGTCGTTTAAAGAATTTAAATTTCAAATGCGAGAAATTCAAACGTAATTTTTCATAGATAGATGATTACAAATGAAAAAAATTATCAACTACAAAGTTGTTTGACTTTTAGAGAACTACAACTTGTGTTTTGGTCATTTCTCCGTCCGAGGTCGTTTGAAAATTCAAATTTCAATTGTGAGGAAATTCAAATGTAATTTTCTTTAGATACATGGTTTCAACTAAAAAACTTGTCAAGTAGAAAGTTGTTTAACCTTTCGAGATCTACAACTTTCGTTTCTCCAACTAAGGTTATTTGAAAAATTCAAATTTCAAATGTGAGAAATTTAGACGTAATTATGCATAGATGATTTCAAATGGAAAAGTTATCAATTACACAACTTTTTTTGAGATCTATAATTTTCGTTTTGGTCGTTTCTTCGTCCAAGGTCGTTTGAAAATTCGAATTTACTATATAGCTCCTATTTGTAGAGGTAATTTGAATAAATAGAGCCTCGTCTAAAAATTGATTTCTAGAGTCTGTTCGAAATAGAGCCATCTCTAAAATTAGTGCGTTTTTAGAGGCGACTGAAAACAATAGCCGTCATTAAAATGTATTATTAGAGATGAGTTTGGAGGCCATTATAGAGACGGCTCTATGTTGACCGGTTCTCAGAAAAACTTCCGGTCTCTAAAAATCGTTTTAAGTAGCAGTGATGTTCCATTGAAGTGGAGCATTCAATTATGCGCCATACATCCGTACATGCAACATGCACATCACGCATGCATGTACATGGCCTCACGGTTGCACTCCTGGCCGCTGCTGCCGTGTCTGGCGTGACGAGATGCTCCCTGCTTCTGGTACTGTCTCGTCGATGGCTCGATGCCACCTAAATTATTCTCGTATATGAACTTGCCGCAGGTGCGGTGCTAGATTTGGAAAAAAAATACTAATCTCATCTACGAATGATTTATGGGAGATAGGCTAATTCTCAGCGGCCTCCTAGTGAGCTTACAGATTGATCTCACTAGGACAACACGAGCGGAAGATAGGATCGAGCGGCGCTCGTCCATGTGAAAAATAATTAGAACGACTTTGCTTACCTTAGGCTACCGCATGTTTATTATATAGTCTGGTTCATACGTGTTTGTTCCAAGTCAATGAAGAATAGGATGGCCCCAACCCTGTTTTAGGGATAGGACCACCCTCGTCCCGTGTTTGATTGCAAGGCTTGGGATCATCCTCGTTTTGTGTTTGGTCCCATGATATTTATCATGGGATGAATCATCTAACAGGGTCCATTCGTCATTCTCTTCATCCCCTAGTGGGGCCCACTCATCCCTCTTCGTCCCCATGGTTCCGTCGTTTTGATGGAATGGGGTTGTCCCCTTTTTTAAGAATATGCTATGGATATTCCCTAATGGGATATCTCCATCCCACTTGACTCTCAACCAAACACTACCAAAACTTGGTCTGTCCCATCCTATCCCACCAACCAAGAACACAAGAAATCTACTTGCAGAACGATACTAGGCCTAAACCTATCATATCTAGGATTCTATCGCAATGAATAATCGTAACTATCTATACTTCTAACAGTAATATACTTCACTATTAATACATGGTCTAATTTTCTCTCTCTCAAAGTTTTTTGGAGCTCGTGCATGCGAACTTATAGCCCACTGCTCTTCTCTTTCCTCTAACTCAGCATAAAACACACTTAGGCCTTGTTTTGATACAAAGTATTTTTGGAGTTTTAGAAAAATACTATGGTTTTATGAAATACTTTGGTTTTAGAGTGCTATGAAGTGTTTAGGTGCAACAAACTTTATGGTTTTGATTGCTGAAACTGTAGTTTTTTTGGAGTTTTAAAAACTCCACTCTAGAGACCTCTTTTTTCTAAACCACGGTTTTGTACGTGGTTCTAAAACTAGGCCTTAAACTTATAAACACATTTCTCTTCTCTCTCCTTCTCTGTTCCACCTCACCATAAAACTCACTTTATAGCTCTTTATTGTACTTACTCTCAGTTGCATACTCGTTGGACTGCACACACACGCATTGGCAGCCTCCTCTGGCCTATATATAGCTCGCTAGGCCGTGCTCCATAATGGCATACCATACCACAGCATCCACAAAGCTATAAGACGACCATAGAAATTAGAGAAGTCCTTCTTCGCTCCATCGGTACCTTAGCTTTTACTTGTCTAAATCCATCTATTTCTCTAGCATCATGTACGTAGCTAGTCGTTTCCTTGTTCTCCCGTCTATGGTTTTATTACCCGCTATGTTTCTTCATGTTGCAGTATTTAGAAATATATATTGCTCCCTTCATTCTAGATTATAGGTTGTTCTCTCCGTTTTTGATGTATATAGTAAAAGCTATATATCTATATAGCGTATATCTAGATTCATAACAAAATATATATACCTAAAAAACCCAGAAAGACCTCTAATTTAAAATGGAGAGAATATAAATGTATGCATGCATGCTGACGGTTTAAGGGTTGTGGGTGAGAAATCAGCATATATGTCTTGTTTAAACTTAACTTCTTGCACGTAGCAGCAACTCCATTGTTTTTTCTAGGTGTTCAAAGTCAAACTAACTTTTATAAGTTTGACTAAAGGAAAGAATATCAACACCTATAAGATCGAATAAGTATATTATAAAAATATATTTTCATGATATATCAAATAATACTGACTTTGTGCCACAAATATTTGAGTTTTTTGTACAATTGGCTTAAGACAATTTTACAAATTGATATATTTGGAGAACGGAGGCACTAGTATATATCATAGGCGTTAGTTGCCATGCGTAGGGCATTTTGCCAAGTAATCAAAGAACAGAGAGAGACATATGTAGAAGCAGAGCTTGAGCACGAAAAACAACTTAACATACGTTTTGAGCCCATCATCAAAGCCACACTTCATGCAAAAAATTAATCAGTTAATGATTGAATCATCATTTTCTCTCCATATGACATGACTCGTTAATTTGTACTGCCTGTAATCTGTGTCTGATGTTTCTTCAGTAGTCTGGCCAGCGCGCGGAGAGATATGAAGAAGGAGAAGAAGCGGAAGGACGTCAACATCGAATTCATCGGAGGGACTCGCTACAACTATAGTAACAGCGGTCAGGCGGCAAGCAATGTGAAGGGCGATCAGAAGTGGGGCTGGGGGCGCAAAGACCAACAACAACCGCCGCCGGCGGGGACGGGGACGCACCACCATTCCGCATTCTCATCGTCATTCACCACTGGATACAACGTGCCACCGCCGTACCCTCCTTACGGTTACCCACCACCATACCAGTACCACCACCCACTCGGACTCGGTCCTCGGATGCCACAGCCCATGTACGGCTATGACGCTGCTCCTGCTTGGCAACAGGACGAAGCGGCGGCGGCGGCGGCGGCGCAAAAGCCGCCGCCCAAGACTGAAGCGGAGCCAAAGCCAGTCGCAGCAGCAGCAGCAGCAGCAGCTGACCCTCCTCCTATACTGCTGCAGCTGCAACATACCAGCAGCAGCCACCTGGAAAGGAGCCGCCGGCGGCGGCGGCGGATGGGTATCCGGGTTGTGATGTTGCTGCAGGCGGCTACCCGCCGCCACTGTATGGGTACCCTCCTCGACATGCTGGCGGCGGCTACCACGACAGCGGCGGCTATCCTGTGCAAGGCTACCCTACACATCATGGTCATGGAGGCGGCTACGGCTACTACGGGTACGGAACGCCGCCGCAGCACATGGGCATGGGCCGCCTAGCAGCCGGAGCACACGAAGCGTACCACCGCTACAGACATGGCAAGTTCCAGCAGGGACACCACGGCACGTACAGACATGGCCACCATGGCAAGTTCCAGCAGGGACACCACGGCACGTACAGACATTACTATGGTCCTCACCACGGTGGGAAGGGACACCATGGCACGTACAGACATTACTATGGTCCTCACCACGGTGGGAAGCTAGTTCGCTGTCAATTAAGGTCAGTCGTCGAAGGGTTGCAGAAACAAGTGAGCTAGCTTAGCTAGCCAGATCCAAGCAAGCTCGTACCAGGCCAGATGGATCTGGCCATGATGCTGCCTTATATACTAGTACATACAGTACTAAATAAAATCCGTTACAGTCGTTTGCTAAGGCGGCTGCTTTGTGTTTGATCGCTTATAAGCAAGGAACTGAAGAATAACCAGCAGCTTGTGTTTGAGAGAGAGAGAGAGAGAGAGAGAGAGAGAGAGAGAGAGAGATGCAGTATATGTATGTATGGGCTTTGCTATGCATAATACCACCCTGCAGCTTGTGTCTTGATGCTATCCGATCTGGTGATGATTTGTCTCTAAAGATATATATTTATGTCTTTCTGTTGTCAATCGATGCTGACTAGTGACTTAACAAAAGCTTTCAAAAATAAGCTTCAAACAAGGTTTCAAAAGAAAGGATCTAAAAACAAGTGTCTTCAAAAATAAGTATAAAAATGGGTTTTGAAAGAAAGGTTAGACCAAGTTTTAAAACATTCTTTTTAGAATCATATCTGAAAACAAGGTTGCAGAAGAGATTTTTTTAAAATAACATTGTACTTGAAAAAGGTGGTTGTCCCATAGGTTTACGGAATTGATAGGATTAGGCTAGCCTGACCGCTTCAATCTCTGGACACAACGTGGCTGGGCCCGAATGGCCTAACAACTTAACATCTCTCCCCACGGGACATATTCTTATCGATATCGGCTTCTCTCCCAAATCTCTGCTGTCCTCCCTTGTGCTTCACCCAGCATCGCTCGCTCCGAGTTCCTGCTCATCCTCCGCCAGGCGCCGGCCACCCTCTCCACCGCGCCCTACTACAAGCGCCAACCTTCCTCCCTCTCCATGGCGTCCCTCGCCCGCTATGCTCCTTCTCTAGCGACAGCTCCCATCGAGAATGACGAGCAAGCAACATCCTCTCTCTCTCTCTCTCTCTCTCGTGTCCGTTGCCGCTTTCCTCATCCTCTAAGCTGGACACTTTGTGCTGCTCAAAGGGGCCAGATATGCATCCTCCTTCTTGGATCTAGGGTCTGTGTTGCTCAGCATATGCTTTTTGGGATGTTGCATTTGTTTTTGTTGTATTGCATCAGGAGATTTCTCATGTTTCGATAATAAATTCATATGTTTCAGTAGATGATCTCTCATATTGCTACAACAAAACTAGCATGTTGTGTCACATGATTGTTTGGTGTTCTCATGTTGCTGCAAAAAACTAGCATGTTTGGTGTTGCAGTAAGTGATGATTTCTTGGTGTTGCAGTAAGCAATGATTTTCTTATGTTGATTAGAGATGTTGCATCTCTATTATTTTCATGTTTCAGAAGTTCGATGTTGCATTCTGCTTATTGTCCATGCTGCGGCAAACAGACTGAGATGTCACAAGGATTGATTTCTCATGTTGTAGCAATAAAACTGAGTTGTAGTAACCGATGATTTTGCCTATCAATTAAGGATGTATCATCTCCTTTGTAACTGAATGTTGTATGTTGCACTTTGTTGATTTCCCATGTTGTAGCAACAGACAGGTGTGGTGGGGACAGGGCATAGCGTTGCACCGCGCGCTCTTGTTGCGGGAGGAAATCATGTGGATAAATGAGCGTTGTGGAGGAAGACGCGGGATTTGACGATTCCGCTCGCTTGTATGGGATAGCTGGTAGCAACGTGACCGACCGCCGTTATCGCCTCCACTGCGGGTGCCGCTCATCGGAGGCCGCGCAATCGCCTATCCACTGCCATGCTCCTTCTCCACCATGACCTAGCACCGAATCTCGCTCTGTAGTGCTCCCCGCCTGCCAGGTTTTGCTAAAAGCGCATGTTGCAAGCGTATGTTTCAAGCATTTTAGATGTTTATTAAGAGGTATGTTGCAATTATTTCATATAGATGTTGCATAAGTAGATCAGGATGTTGCATATGTTGCAATGGTTTGTACACGTATGTTGCAAGCGTTTGTTCCAAGTGTTTCATTTGCTTTTTAGACACATGTTGCAAGTGTGTTTATCTGTATGTTGTATATGTTTCACACATATGTTGCAAGTGTTTTATCTTGATGTTGTGTATGTTTTGCAATGGTTTTCAAGTGTTTTCATATGTTTTCTGCAAGTGTTTAAGACATATGTTGCAGGTGTTTCATTTGAATGTTTCAAAAGTATATCTCGGGGAAGTACATGTTGCTGCTGCCAGTGCGCCGCCATGGGTCACCGTGCCACCATGGGTCACTGCGCGTGTCTATGCACGTGTGTGTGTGAAACGGAGCGGGCTCGGGGTGGTCGCTGCGCATGCATGGGTCCGCGCATAGGATGGGCGTGGGGGCAAGGGAGCTGGGTGTATCTGGCATGAGCGCAGGAGCACCGTCCGACGCTAGCGCCTTGAATCGGACGTTTTGTTGGGGACCTAATACTGGGGTACCCAATGAGATGGAGCTAATAACCATCAAGCACTGATGCTTCTGAACAGGCAGGAACACACCTACACTTCTTGTCCATACAACCAAAGGATGGCTGCGCCTTGCCCTGCCCCGAAGGGTTGGCTTCGCCTCGCCCGACCCCAGAGGGCTAGGCTCCGCCTCGCCCGACGGCTGAGGGCGGGCTCTGCCTCGCCCGACCCCAAGGGCTGGGCTCTGCCTCGTCCGACGACCGAGGGCAGGCTCCACCTCACCCGACGGCTGAGGGTTGGCTCCGCCTCGCCCAACGACCGAGGGCAGGCTCCGCCTCGCCCGATGGCTGAGGGCTGGTGTCAACACAAAATTTTCGTCCCATGCTGAGGACACACGCAGCAAGCCGGAAGGGTCCGCTCGATGGAGCAGATCTGCCTAGCTTCAGCGTAGAGATGGTCGATCCTGCGCAATCCTCCCGAGTCATGCCAGTCAATTTGACCCTACAATTGACAAGGAGAGAAAGTTCATCAGTAATTAAGAGTGGAACTTACCGGTGTTGCCAGACAGTCCCGAATGTGTGGCTATGAGAGCCGATATGAATGGAGATCGACTAAAATAGTCGATTCTAGCATATTCATGAGAATAAATCGGTTAAAGCTCATGGGGTTGTGTAAGAAGAATCGGTTATCATTCAGGATAAATATCATTGTTTGAGCAAATATGAATCAATGGCAATAAGATATCAACAATGATTGGTTTATGTCAAGCCAATGATTATAAGTAACCGAACCCCTTTTTATGTAAAGAAATAATTCAACACCACTTAACCATTTAATAAAGATAAATCTAATGAACATGTTAGATCTCATCTATCACCATGACCAGTGGGGCATGAGGCAGAATCATGCTGGCCATAGAAATAACAATAGACTCGGTGACCCTAACTCATTACTAATATCAGTGGGGCATGAGGCAGAATCATGCAGGACATAATACAATAATAAGATCATGGGGCTAACCTATCTTTACTTCAACGGTCTTATGATGCGAACTATTCGTCAAAGCGCTCGATATCGGCTAAAACAGCCGATTTGGGCATAATGCATAGTTAAAGTCATGCCTTACCAGGAATAGATCTACTAAATAACGATCCCCACTCCACGGTGCTAACAGTGGGGTGTGAGGCAGAATCACACAGGCCATGATAACGGGCCGTGGAACGGTTCTCGCTAGCCAATAGATCTACTCGAGACGCAACATGCCTTAACCGCATGTTATGCATGATTAAGATTGATGTAAAACAGCCGATAAAACATAACTCATCGTTTAAGGTGTAGATTAGATCAGTTTTAGGTTAGCAAACGATGGGTTAAATAAGATATAGGGCCGATCTAAATCAATCTCAATCGGGCAGAGTGATATTATTGTAATTAGATAAATAATGAAAGCAATAAGCAATATCGGTAACTTAATGAATCTACCAAGGACTGCCATTCTAAGGTAGAGCCAATAATTTGACCTTGATCTAATTCAAGCAGTGGGGTGTGAGGCAGAATCACACAGGTCATACTTGAACTAAACAAGAGTCGATAACTAGCTTATACCAGAGCCGCAGTGGGGTTTGATCGGATCGATGCAGCCATACGAACAGAGGTATAAACCATGACGGTACTTATAGACAAGCAGTGGAGGTCAACCGGATCGATGCAGCCATACTCGCTGAAGAACTCACCGAGATCTACTCTACTCCTACTCCTAAGGGATGGCCGAAGCCGAAAAAGTAATTGACTTGTATTTGGATTGAGTGATCTTTTACAATAGCTGGGGTTTGGTATTTATACCCGGGCCCTATGCATCACTCCTGTCTAAGCACGACTCATTATAATTTTTGACCCTAGAGAAAACATTCCTAATTTAAGATAACTTGGACTCTAATCTTTCCCTTTTCGTAGAGTCCAGCATGTTTCGTCCTGGCGCCGAACGTAGCCTTTGTTGTTATCCGCTGGCGCTATCTGAGGAAAGCCAATTCCAATTTCTATATTCGAATTAGCTGGTTCCGATCTGCACGCAATTGATTCCTTGGTGACATGATCTTGGGAGCTTTCGAGTCTTTGCAACATCCTCTTCCAAATTTTGATGTAAACAGCTGGTTCCACCTCGTCCGACGTCTAAGGGCAGGCTCCGCCTCGCCCAATGGCCGAGGGCGGACTCCGCCTCGCCCAATGGCCGAGGGCGGACTCCGCCTCGCCCGACGGCTAAGGGTTGGCTCCGCCTCGCCCAACGTCTACACCCTGCCCCTTCATAATGGCGAAGCATAGGGTAAGACAGGACACTCAGGTCAACCGCAGTACCGAGGACCATGCCTAGCGCACCTGTGAGAAGGTACCATCAAGATACGACGGGACGGGCGCTTTAAGCCCTCCCATGCATGGCAGAGCCCGAATAGTGTTGTAGGCGCCGACTTTTGTACTACAGTGTTGTGGGCGTTGCCTTCAGCCCTCGGGTGCTGATCCTGACATAAGCATACGACAACCATTACAATCTAAGAGAGAACTCACATCATCTACAGTGACGAACGTATGGTCACTTCCCTGTCTACTCCTCGTAGGGTCATAGCTCGGCTCCCTGGCACGCCGCACCGTCCGCCGGTGTAGGATGGGACGTACCCACTTGCTGGATGAGGCCAGGGCACAGCCCTATGAGGATCAGCGAACATGCCATCCCTGACACGGTCTGCTATGTCAGCAGGAGAGGCACAGGGAGAAAGGAAGACCTGGCTTCTTTGAAGGACCATCTCTACCTTTGGTTTTTCCTCTTTCTCCCATCTGTAACCCCTGCTCCCCCTTGGTCTATAAAAGGGAGGGGGGCACCCCACTAAAAGGATGATCGATTACACACACAACACATAGCCAAGCAGCAACCGAGCTCTTGGCATCCTTTCG
This sequence comes from Miscanthus lutarioriparius, assembly GCA_904845875.1. Classification (NCBI taxonomy): domain Eukaryota; kingdom Viridiplantae; phylum Streptophyta; class Magnoliopsida; order Poales; family Poaceae; genus Miscanthus; species Miscanthus lutarioriparius. The sequence goes on along the minus strand of CAJGYO010000016.1, from coordinate 74,148,686 downwards.
ACCTTTCTATCAGAGACTTGGGACCCGTCCCTCTCTCGACCGTTTGTACCCCCTACTACGAACCTTTTTCGGTACTAATAACACGAGCAGCAGCGAACTAGACATAGGGACATTTTGCCTGAACCAGTATAAACCTTGTGTCCTTTAGTACACCATCCGAGCCTAACACGCAACAAATATAAATTTACTAGTTGGTGTTTGTTCGAAACACCGATAGTTGGCGCACCAGGTAGGGGACCTTTGCGCATTCCATATCAGGCCGCGGATGGCTAGCCACGCAATCAGCTGGGTCCTGGGCGCACACGTGCATTTCGGTGACCTTAACTTCATCGTCATGGTGGGAGGAGAGTTGGTGTTGTCCATGCCGCCATCCAATATCTCCCCTCCATCGGCTTCAACTATGGGAGGCTTGAGCGCCAGCCCGACATCTCCCTTGGACCCAACCGTCTAGGGAGGACCTGTGCCACCTCACCCTCTCTCCGGAACACTCTGCACGGAGCACCCCGATGGCACTTCCATTCGGTCTCTGCAACACCACGGCGACCGTTAGCCACCTTGTGGCACCGCGCGCGATCCCGTCCCCCACGAACAATGAGTTCATGGGGATGATCGAAAGCGTCACAGAATCCCTACACGGCCTCCTCGTGGAGGAGCCGGGGTCGGACTCTGGCTCGGACTCCAGCAGGGGGAGCCATCACCGTTCCCAGGAATGTTTCATGGCGGGTACCCCCGAGGGACACGTTGAAAGCATCTCCGCGGAGGAGGCTACCCCGCCAGGCAACCTCAGTGACAGAACCAAAGGGGGGATAGCAGCCCCACCTTGCTTAGGGGTGGAGCAGCTAAGAGCCTAAAAGCAGGAGATCGATGAAGCCAGACTCTAGCTTGTGCGGGAATACGTGGAGGTCGATCGGGAGATCGAACGCCGTGGAGACGGTGGGCGCGCGCGTGCCGTGGCCCGTGATGTGAATCGAAGGATCATCGCCGACAATGAAACCCTTCCTCACTTCACACGGGCACGCTAGAACATCGCCGCTGCAATGGCCTTGCTCCATGGCCTTCCAAAGGCCGCAACGCCCGAGGATCATCGGGCCCACCGCAAAATTCGCACGCTACTTGAGCGTGCGGCGGCGTAGTAGGAGGAGAGCTCATTGTCTTGGTGACGCGAGCTCGACACCAGCCAGCGTATGCCCTCCGGGTATCTCGGCAGGGATGCATCGGTCCACCAGGCACCACAGACAGCAGGCAGTGCGCTGCGGTCCAGATACATCAGTGTCTTGGCCGTAACCACGACGCATGCAGCTCCCTCGATGCCCGTAGACGTACCTACAACGACCCGAGAGAAGGAGCCCGCCATGGTTATCATCCTCGTCGCAGTGGGCGCTGAGTCAGCGGCGAGGACTAAAGCCCGAGCCCCAGCTTGCTGGGCCCTCAGACCTTTGGCCGGCACATCCTCAATGCTGCTTTCCCGCCAAGGTATCGACCACCTACCAATATCCCTAAATACTCTGGGGAGACAAAGCCCAGACTTTGGCTTGAAGACTATCGGCTTGCCTGCTAGGCCGGTGGTGCAGATAATGATGACTTCATTATCCGCAACCTTCCACTATTCTTGGCCAATTCGGCATGAGAGTGGTTGGAACACCTACCATCCAACGCAATCCAAAATTGGGCGGATCTAAAGGAGATCTTTGTGGGAAACTTCCAGGGCACATACAAGCGCCCTGGGAACCCATGGAACCTCAAGAACTACCATTAGAAGGCCGGTGAGACCCTCCGAGGGTACATCAGGCTGTTCTCCCGGTAGTGCAATGAGCTCCCTAATGTCACCGACGCTGATGTTGTAGGAGCCTTCCTGTCTAGGACTACCTATGAGTCTTTGGTTCATAAGCTGGAACGCAAGGGCCCGTGGACCACCAAGGAACTCCTAGACATCGCCACCAGCCACGCCTCAGGAGAAGAAGCAGTTAGAGCGATCTTTGATCATCTCGAGGGCAAGGCAAGGCGGGACAAGGGTGCCGGTGAAGGCATCTCCAATTGTTCCACCAAAAGGAAGAATAAGAAACAACAATGCGAGGACTCGCTCGTGGCCGCTGCTGACCGCAAGGGTGGTCGAAAGCCCACGGAGGGCACTCTGAACCACTTCGAAAAATTACTCGAGGGGTCATGCCCGAACCATGCCTTTTCTATTAAGCATCTGCTCAAGGACTACAGCCTCATGCGGTGGTTCTTGTCCGGAGGCTCCAACAAAGGGGAGTAGGGGAAGGACCCTGTCCCCACTATGGACAATGCCGAGGAGAAGGATGATGGCTTTCCAACGTTGAACGGCTGCCTTATGATCTTCAGAGGATCAACGGCCTATGACTCCAAACGTCGTCAGAAGGTCGCACACCGTGAGGTCTATACGACCGAACCAGACATGCCTGCCTTTCTCCGGATAGCATCCCGCACCCAGGGAGATATCCGCTTGTGGTCGACCTGATCGTCGGCCCAAAGCGACTCACCAAAGTACTGATGGATGGAGGCAACGGCCTCAACATCATGTACGCCAAGACGCTCGACGAGATGGGCGTCAACAGGACGCGCCTCCGCCCAACCTGAGTGCCTTTCCATGGCATTGTGCCTAGGAAGTAGGCCATGCCACTTGGGCAGATCGATCTACCCGTTAGCTTCGGGGATCAGTTCAATTACAGGATTGAAACCCTCACCTTCGAGGTGGTTGGGTTCCCTGAAACTTTCCATGCCATCCTGGGACATCCATGCTACGTGAAGTTCATGGCCGTCCCCAACTACACCTACCTCAAGCTGAAGATGCTAGGCCCCCACAGGGTCATCACCGTCGGCACCTCCTTCCAGCGTGCCTACAAGTGCGAGGTCGAGTGCTGTGGTCACGCCACAGCAATCGTCGCCTCCGGGGAACTCACCGCCCTTAGGGAGGAGGTCACCAAAGAAGCGCCCGACGCCAAGAAGTCGACCGGGTCGTTCGAGTCAGCAGAGGGCTCTAAAGAAGTCCTCATAGACCCCGGGAGCACCGAGGGCAGAACTATACGCATTGGTACCACACTTTCCTCTGAATAGGAAAGCGCGCTCATCGACTTCCTCCGCGACAACAAAGACATCTTTGCATGGAAACCCTCGGATATGCCAGTCATTCTGAGGGAGGTCGCCGAGCATACCTTAAAAATCCACCTAGGCTCCAAGCTAGTGAAGCAACGCCTATGTCACTTAGATGAGGAGAAATGCAGGGCCATCGGTGAAGAGATAACGAAACTCTCAGAGGCCTATTTCGTCAAGGAAGTATACCACCCAGAGTGGTTGGCCAATCCTATTCTTGTACAAAAGAAGAGTGGGAAATGGAGGATGTGTGTTGACTATATGGGTCTCAACAAGGCATGCCCAAAGGATCCGTTTCCTTTGCCACGCATAGAGCAAATAGTCGACCCTACCTCGGGGTGCGAAACCCTCTGCTTCCTTGATGCGTACTCCGGATACCACTAGATAATGATGAAAGAGTCCGACCAGCTCGTGACATCTTTCATCACCCCCTTCAAATCGTTCTACTACATTTCAATGCTGTTTGGTCTGAAGAACGTTGGGGCTACGTACCAGCGTTGTATGCTCAAATGCTTCGGGGACCTCATCGAGCGGACCGTTGAGGACTACGTCGATGATATTGTAGTTAAGTCCAAACAGGCTGACCACCTCGTTGCCGATCTTGAGCAGACCTTTGCAAAACTTCGAGCGAATGGCATCAAACCTAATCCCGAGAAATGTGTTTTCGGGGTCCCGAGGGGCATGCTGCTCGGCTTCATCGTCTCCGAGCGTGGCATCGAAGCCAACCCAGAGAAAATCTTAGCCATCACAAGGATGGGCCTGATTCATAAAGGGGGTTCAACAAGTCACAGGGTGCCTCACCGCTCTCAGCTGATTCATCTCACGCCTCGGCGAACGAGGTCTCCCCCTTTATCAACTCTTGAAGAAAGCCAACCGTTTCGAGTGAACATCTGAGGCCCAGGAGGCACTTGACATGGTCAAACTGCTTCTGACAAGGGCCCCAATCTTGGTTCCTCCAGCCGATGGAGAATCCCTCCTGCTATACATAGCAGCCACCACACAAGTAGTCAGCGCCGCCCTAGTAGTGGAGCGGGAGGAAGAAGGGCATGCGCTCAAGATCCAGCGCCCTGTGTACTTCATCAGTGAGGTACTATCCGACTCTAAGACCCGCTACTCCCAAATCCAGAAGCTCCTATACGCCGTCCTTATCACTAAGAGGAAGCTACGCCACTACTTCGAGTCACACCCCATGATGGTCGTGACGTTGTTCCCCCTCAGCGAGGTCATCCAAAACTAGGACACCACAGGAAGAACCACAAAATGGGCACTCTAGTTGATGGATCAAGGCATCATGTATGCCTTCCAAATGGCGATCAAGTCCTAGGTGTTGGCTGACTTCATCGTGGAATGGACCGAGGTCCAAACACCACCGGCGGTCATCGATCAAAAGTACTAGACTTTGTACTTCAATGGATCCCTAATGAAGAAGGGCGCCGGCATGGGGCTGGTCTTCGTATCACCCCTCGGGGTTCGCATGAGGTACATAGTTCATCTCCATTTCCCCTCATCCAATAATGTGGCCGAGTATGAAGCACTCATCAATGGCCTACGCATCACCATCGAGTTGGGCATCCGACTCCTCGACATCCGGGGCGACTCCTAGCTGGTCGTCAACCAAGTCATGAAGGAGTCGAGCTGCCATGACACCAAGATGGCTGCTTACTGCCAAGAAGTTCGACGGCTGGAGGACAAGTTCGACGGCCTCGAACTCAATCACATCCCAAGGCACCTCAATGATGCGGCCAACGTGCTTGCAAAAGCGGCATCCGGTTGAGAGCCAGTGCCAACGGGTGTCTTCGCTAGCGACCAACATAAGCCCTCGGTGCGCTACGAAGGGTCGGAAAGGGCCGATGATGGCCCATCCGATCCAACCTCGGGGGCTAACCAACCGATGGCTCCGTCCGGTCCTGAGGTCATGGAGCTTGAAGAGGATCCAGCGATAGAGCTCGACCCTCTGGTCGACTGGAGAATGATCTACCTCGACTACCTCCTCTGTGACATGCTGCCAACAGACAAGATAGAAGCCCGATGGCTTGCACGTCGCGCCAAATCCTTCGTTCTTATAGAAGGTGAACTCTACAAACAAAGCCACACCGGGATCCTGCAGCTCCACATCCCCATCGAACAGGGGAAGCTTTTGCTGAGCGATATCCATGGTGGGGTCTATAGTCACCATGCTGCGCCTAGAACCTTGATTGGGAATTTGTTTTGATAGGGCTTCTACTAGCCCACTACAGTAGCCGACGCTGAGCAGATTGTACGCACCTGCGAAGTGTGCCAGTACTACGCTCGGCAAACTCACCTCCTGGCCCAGGCACTCTAGATGATCTCCATCATGTGGCCCTTCATGGTCTAGGGGCCCAATCTGGTTGGGCCTCTCAAGAAGGCACCCGAGGGCTACACCCACTTGCTTGTCACCATAGACAAGTTCACAAAATGGATCGAAGCTCGACCGATCTCCGTGATCAAGTCCGAGCAAGCTATGCTATTCTTCCTCGACATCATCCATCGCGTTGGAGTACCAAACTCCATCATCACCAACAATGGTACACAGTTCACCGGCAAGAAATTCCTTCAATTCTGCGATGAACAACACATCCGGGTCGATTGGGCCGCTGTCGCGCACCCCCGAACAAACGGGCAGGTTGAGCGCGCAAACGGCATGCTCCTATAGGGCCTCAAACCTAGGATCTTCAACTGGTTGAAGAAGTTCAGCGCATGCTGGGTCACCAAGCTCCCTACGGTGCTCTGGAGCCTAAGGACGACTCCCAGCCAGGTCACCGGCTACATGCCTTTCTTCATGGTCTACGGTTTTGAGGCTGTCCTCCCAACCAACCTTGACTATGGAGCGCCAAGGATTAGAGCAAACGACGAACAGGGGGCCGAGGCATCCCACAAAGATGCCATGGACCAGCTAGACGAAGCTCACGACGTCGCCCTCCTCTGCTCAGCCAAGTACCAGCAGGCGCTGCGTCGGCACCACAGCTGACGAGTACGGGACCGAGCCTTCAACGTCGGGGACCTAGTTCTCCGCCTCGTGTAGAGCAACAAGGACCATCACAAGCTCTCCCCACCCTAGGAGGGGCCGTACGTCGTCGTGGAAGTACTCCGGCCAGGCGCCTATAAGTTGAAAACCGTTGATGGCGAGGTCTTCACCAATGCCTGGAACATTGAGCAGCTACGTTGTTTCTACCCTTAAATAAACACATACTTTCTCTTATTAGTTTTGTCATCAAAATCTCTGATCTTTCATGACATCTGACCCCTGCAAGTGCGATGGGTCGGACCTCACTCAGGGGCTGGTATGAGCACGTTTACCTTGCGAAAACATTCTCTGTGTTATCTTGCAAACATTCTCTGTGTTTTTCCTCTCTTCTCACGATAAGTCCTAAGGGCTAGGATTTCGGGCACAAAATCTGAGTATAACTGGCAGGACTGTGGGAAACCCATGCCCCAGTAGCTATGGTCTCTTTGCTCACCAGCATGATCAGAATTGACTCACCCGCGCTCCGAGTCTTTTGCGACCATAACTATGGGAAGGGTCGGAAGGCATTAAACCTCTTTTGCCAAAAAGAGGGAGAAGAGCTGAAAAGTTGTTTGCCATAACGAAATTTGAGAACATGTTCATTTTGGCAGAAATTCATCACTTACAAAGTGATTTCATCACGAAAAGGGACTGATGTATTCATGAATACATAAAACAGTTCACACGAGGGCTCCCTCCAAATTAAATGATTACATCTGCTGACCATTTCTACTCTAAGTACTACTACGGTCGCCGTGCCACGCTCACCATCGGCAACGTCCTACCGCTCCGAGGGATCCCTGAGGGTGCCGTCGTCTGCAACATCGAGCACCACGCTGGTGACCATGGCACCTTCACCGGGGCGTCCAGGGACTACGCCATCGTGATCAGCTGCAACCCTAACAATGGTGCTTAGATGAGGGGCGCTTCCCACCGAAGAAAGGCTGCCATGGCTGATGGATGTCTCTGACATCTCATCAAGCTTCATGAACTGGCCAATCTGAGCAGCCACAAGGGCGAAGCCCCCCATTGATGCAGTGCTAGGCGGCTTCCCTGCCAACAAGACTCGTCCGGAGAAGATTCGAAGGAAGAGCTTCCCGTATGGCTCCATCCCGATGAAGGCCTCGCGGACGATGGAAAAACCGACGACGCTCAACACCCTCTAGTATGCCTCCTCCTTCAGCGGAAGCGGCCCCTTCTCGGTGAAGGCAGCCGACACCATCTCATCTACATTGGATGACCTCTAGCTCGACATCACGTTCCGGATTCACGAGCGGATCACTGAGTTTTCTCTCCCTGGCATTACACTCTCTCACTTAGGAACCGCTACGACGCACGAACGCATTCGGTGAGAAGGAAGAAGGAAAGGACATTGTGGCTCAAGAATAGGCAAAGGAATGGGGACGATCACCCCCTCCCTCCCCCTATTTAAGGAGGAGACGCAGCAGCGGAGGAAAGGCAAAAGGTTGGAACAAAAAACCCTCTCCCTTCCCCTATTCATTGAACATGGAAATTGATGGTGACGGGAATTCGAGGGGATGCGCCTGGACCGATGGGACGCGCTCTGATTGACGAGACGCCGCCTGGTCAAATAGGAGGTTGCCTAGGCATGGCCCACCACTACCGCACACCGAGCGTGAGAATCAGGGCGCACCCACATGCAGGCAACTCTTCGCTTCCCCAGGCAGGACAATGGAACGACCCGATGATGGAACCCCCATCAACGGGGGCCCAACGGGCCTCCTGGGTCTATCGAACGGCCTAGGTAAAATGACGAACGAATGGCCACTGAAAGATAAGCACCTCTATTTACTTACTTTGCGTGTTAATTTCATTGCCGAGCCTCCGACCCTAGCAACGGTGAGGGCACAGACATCGATTGGGGCTGCTGAGAGTGTCTACTTGTTTAGACATCCTATTCGTCTGACCCCTCCTTACATTGAAAATCAGAGACATGGGGTGCGGATGTAAAACTTTGAGTAAAACTTGACGAACCGCTAGACCCTACGCCCCGGTGGCTATGGTATTTTTGTTCACCAGCATAATCGAATTCAGAAGTTACCCGCATCCCAAGCTTTAGCATCCGCCTTCTCAAGAAGGGTTTAGAGGGGTCCTCCTACATAATCTCCTTCAAGGAGAAGCTGTCTGGTCACCTAAGTCAATCGAATGGCTTAGATCGCCGTCGAGAGACAGAAACAAAAAATTACGATGCTTGTGCAGGTTACACCGGCCCCGTCACGAACGTCGGACTCAAACCCCGCACGAACATGTCCGATAAGAGATTCCCATCGCTCATGCCACCAAGGTATCATCACCGACCCCTGCTTTCGTTTCAATTAAATAGTACATTAATCCCATACATCCAAACGTTGCATATGCAATCGCTGCATCTCAACACTTCGTGTCGCGTCATGAAGCGACAGTTGCCTCATTCGATATTAGCGGCAACTGACCGAGGTTCAAAGGCTGGCCCACGAAGGGCTCAAGGCCACCTCGCGTCAAACAGAGCCAGGGGAGAAAAACCGAGATGAGCCCTAGCGGCCTTGCCCGACCCCACTTAGAAGCGGACAGGGACATCTCGACCTTTCTCATTCGATTCTAACCTCGAGCCAAACCACAGAATCTCCGTCGAGGAGAGGCCAATGGGCCACCTAAGCCTATCAAACGGCTCGGCCATCTACTGAGAGGTAGGTTAAGAAGTAGTGGAATGCCACATGAGGGTTCTGTCGACCCTATCAGCGAATGACGGACCTGGATTCCACACGAACGTGCCCGTTGGTGAGCTCATTGAGCGCGACACTTGAGCCATCAAGGCAAGTGTCGTTAGCTTATCCCCTCCGGCTACGGAAGCCGAGGACGGGGTGACACGTGAAACACGGCTGACCCCTATCAGACCCCAAGGGGCTCGGGGGCTCGAGCCGCTCGATCCGAGATCGAGAGACTGAGGTTCAAAGGCTGGCCCGCAAAGGGTCCGGGGCCGCCTCACGTCAAACATGAGCTAGGGGAGAAAATGCAGATGAGCCTCAGCGGCTTTTGCCCAACCCGCATAGAGGCGGATAGGGTCATCTCAACCTTCTAGTTCAATCTGGCCTTTAGCCGAGCCCATAGAATCCCCATTGAGGGGGAATCTGTTGGAAGGCAGGTCAAGGAGCAATGGAACGCCACCCGAGGGCTTTGCTGACCCTATCGCAAAGCAATGGGATCGAATTCTGTTCAAACATCCCCGTTAGCGAGCTCATCAAGCACGTCACTCGAGCAGTCGAGGCAAGTGACGTCGCCTCAACCCCTCCTGTTGCAGAAACCGTGGACCAGGCGATAGTCACAAAATGAGCCGACCCTTGACCGAATTCCCGCCATGCGCGGGGGCTCAGGGAAGGCCGGGCCAGCAACGAGACCAAACGCACGGTCATGGAACGATCGTTAAAATCCTAAGTAAGGGGTACATGCAAATACAAGAGTAAGTTCGTTACCCTCGCTCCGGTCTCCAGTAACATCTAGCCCCAGTGACCGCAAGGGGTCGGATCTCACTCAGGGGCTGATAAAGGTATGAATACCTCCATTTTTTTTTGAAATAGTCATTGCATCAGACCTCTTCCTCGCGTTAAGGTTAAGCAGCAAGGTTTGTGGGAACAGATAAACGAGCATGCCTAGTAAGACTGCAAAAAACCTATGCCCCGATAGCTATGGTAACTTTGCTCACTAGCATAAATCAAAATTTCCCCCTTATACACCTCGGGCCCGACGGTCTTAATGAACAGAAGGGTCGGATCGCATAAAACCTTTCTTCTCGAAAGCAAAAGGGAAGAAAACAAGTTCAAACAAACGAAACAAAACTACAAAACGAAATTACAAATCTGTTTTCGACACGAAAGTACCAACACTTGTCCACGGATTACAGATAAATGATTATCAAACTCATTCGACTAACTACCTCCTCGGGGGGAGAACTATGTCTTTCAGCCTATCCACCAGGTTTCGTGCAATAGGAGTCACCGCCTTCTCAGTCTCATCCAACTCGGAGGTTTCATAGACAGGCGCGAAGCCGAGGCTCATTGCCTCCAAGTTAATCTCCTGATCATAATGAGAGCGAGCAACAACAAAGGCTTGGGTGATCCTGGCGTGAAAGGCGTTCTCCTTGAGCTGGCGCACCCACGCCGTAATATCTATGACACGGGCCGTAAGTGAGCCAGTTTCCTCCAGCCACGCCACCCCCAGGTCATCAAAAACCACCCCGACGGTGGCGCGCAGGAGATCGTGCTCATCACTCTCGGCCTGAAGAATCCCCGCACCATGGCGAGCTCCATGCCTAACCCGGCAGAGACGCTCTTGGCCTCCAACCTTTGGGCCACCGCGCCTCCAAGATCCACCTGAAGGGAGCTGACCCCTTGACGTGCCTCGTCGCGCTCTCGGATGGCCTAGTCGCGCTCCTCGTGGGTCGTGTGGTGCTCCGAGTGGAGTCTTTCTACAGTTTGGTGGCTCATCTTGCTCCCTGCGTAGCCGGGCAATCACCTCAGCATCCAGGTTTGCCTTTTGCTGTAGGGCCGCAGACCTCTCCTTGGCTTCCAGCTTGAGATCCCACTCCCTCTCCAGCTCAGCCAGGAGGTCGACGACCAGCTCAGTGGCCTCAACATCCTTCTAGAGTAGCACGTCCCGCTCCTTTCGGACCCTAGTGGCCACCTCCTCGTCCTGCTACACCCTCGTCAACAGATCCTGGAACATCCCATGGACCTCCTCCATGTCCCGACGCGCCTCGGCTTCCCGCTGTTGGGCGGCAGCAAGCTGGGCGCTCACATCTCCATGCAGCCGAGCCTCCTCGGTGAGGCGGTCCCATTCCACCTTCTGCTCGTGGAGGCACTGGGATTTCTCCCGGCTACGAGCAATGAGGGACTGAAAAGAAGACCAGTGTCAAAAATAAAAAAAAATACATGAAGAAAAAAGAAAGCGAGAGGGAAGATCAAGCGGATACCCAGCCAGTGGGAATGATGACATCACATAGGACGCCCCTGTCCTGGTTCAGGACTCCATCATAGACGAGATCCCTTCGTCGAGACTCTCCCGCTCTATGCTCTTGGTAGCATCGTCGAGCGAGAAGAGAGTCGACGTTGGGTCTTGAGGATCCATCCACTAGAGTGGCGGCTCACCCCGCACGGGCGAGCGGCTGCCCCCCACCATCAGGGCTGAGGGCAACCCCCCGCTAGTCCTCTCCACCACCACCATGACTCCCAGGGACCCTCCGACTGTATCCCCCTCTGTCCGGCCTGCCTCGAGCGCGATCGCCTAGGCCGCCGGTAGCACAGACTGCCCCGCTCCTTCGGACACCACCGTGGCTGCATCCGGCGGTGCCTGGGTTTTCATGGTCGCGGCCACCTCCACTTGCGATGCCGGGGCCTCAGCTTGCGGTGCCACGCCCACCATGGAGGGCGCCACAAGCGCGAGCGGCCGCTCCGTCCGCTCCGACGTAGGTGGTGGAATCACCTCCGCCACCATGTGCTCGGCGACCCCCGAGGACGCTTCTTCACCCTCGGTGCCTGCTTGACCCACTGAGGGCACGGGTGCCACCATAGGCGGCATCTGATCGGCCGATGAGGCGGCAACATCAGCTCCGCTCCTGCCCGAAATAGGAGCGACGTCGGGCGACGGCGCTCGTCCCGCCTGAAGAGCAACGCTCTTTTTGGGCACTGGCGCCAAAGAGCGGCCCTGTCTTAAGATTTTGCAAAAGTTAAAAGGCATAGGTCACACTGAAAAAATAGAAAAACAGGAAAAACAGAGGAATCGGTGACCTATGCTGGCGCTGTAGGGCGATAGGAACGTTTTGGGGACGAACCCCCAGATTCCTGCTCCAATTCGTCTGGGTGGGACCGTTTCGAGCCTACCCCCTGCTCCTGGGCAGGGGGGCTTGTCTCCTTTGCCTCCAAGGGCATGGTGGTAGATCCGCCTACCCTTATCAGCTCTAGGGACGTGACTGTGGAGCCGCCCCCCTCCACCGGCACCCCAGGCACAGTGGCGGATCCATCCGCTCCTACCGGTCCTAACGACGGGCCGATGGTTTGGCCCGCCTCTGTCGGACTCATGGATTCGCTTCCCCCCACATGGAACTGAAAGGGTCCCCGTGTGGACAAGTGGGTGCCTGTTAGCATATCCTCGCCCTCCAGGACATCCCACTCAATGTTGGCAACTACCTCACCATACTCCTCGTCGTTGTCATCATCGTCGTCGTCACTATCTGTCTCCTCTCCTTGCTCCCGTGCTTGCTGCTTCTATAGCATCTTCCTCCTCTTGAACTCCTTCGTCTTCCTATCCCACTCGGCCGCGGTGCGATTCGCCGCTGCCACGAGCGGGTCCTTTGGTAGCGGAGCCAGGCTATCCGCAAAGATGAGTCTCCTCGACTGGTCCCGCTATCCTGAGGTCAGCATCAAGGGATTCAGAATTCAAGTAAAAAGGAGGCATGGGGAAAGAGAACTTATGAAGTCAATGAACCCCGGTTCCGGCCACATTGGGCGATGCCCCAGCACCGGATACACGAAATCAAGGACAGTGCCGGCAATGTCCTTCGAAGGCTCCATCGCCTCCTTGATGCACTGCGCCACTTCAGAGGGGGAGGGCGCCTCGTCGACAAGCGTTGTCCCTTCGAGCGACGCTCCAGGCACCATCAGGTACAGGGGAAGCGCGCGACTCATTAGCGGCGCCACCCTCCGCGTATGGTAGGCGCCGATGATCCCCGACCCCTTCACGCCTCTCTCCTTTAGAATTTGGAGGGCGGCGAGATGGTCCTTGATCTTCTTCTTGGCTTTGTCCGGGACACCCCACTTCCACGACTCCGGGACCTCTTCGATGATGCGCCCAAAGAACGCTCGCAAGGGGGTGACAACGTCGTCCTTGACGTAAAACCAATGCGAATGCCACCCCTTGTTGGAGGCCGACAGATGCATCGACGTGTATTCATTCACCCTGTTGTTGCAGAGATGAATGTCGGCACATCCCACTGGCACCCTCAGCTCTTGCTTCCCGACCCGCTTCTTCAAAAGGTTGACGGTGAAGAGATGCCACCATAGGTCGAAGTGAGGACTAATCCCCAAGAACCCCTCACATAGGGCGACGAACGCCGCAATGTGCTGGACCCCATTGTGAGTAAGGTGCTACAACTCCACCTTGCAGTAATCCAGCAGCCCCCGAAGGAACTTATGGGCGGATATGGTGAACCCCTGCTCGTGAAAGTGAGCGAAGGACACCACATAGCCTTCGGGCGGCAACGGCTCGTCCTAGTTACCGGGCAGCCGCCACTCCTCGGCGGCGATCAACGGGCAAAGGAGGCCACGACGAACGAGGCCCTCCAAGTGCTGAGGGGTGATGTCGGATCTACACCATGGCTCCATTGAATGATTGGGAGGAGGGTGGATGCGAGCTTGACGACGGCTGTGATGCGGGTGCGGAAGGCTCAGGCGATTGGCGGCGGAAGTTGTAGATGCAAAGGCGAGATGGCAAAGTACGGAACCCTGGGGGCGAACCCCTTGGTTTTATAGGGGAGACGGATGCGAGAAGGGCAACAGTCCTCCAAGATCTCCGTGCCTGCCATGATACATCACCACGTCACGTCGTGGGATATCCACCCGCGATCCCTATCCTTTCCCACCAAAATCACACCGGACGTTTCGCCTCCCCAAGTAGACTAGTACTCTGTTCCCGCAGAGGGGATACGGGTCACGAACCATTTCTCTGGCCCGCCTGGGCCCAGGAGTTCGAGGGCTGGCCCAATAAGTTTTGATAGCCGTCCCAACGAGGGATGGCCCCGCAAGTGGCCAGAACTTAGCCACACGAACCTCAAGGGAGTCTCGGTCCACAATCGAGTCTCAACCGGACTGACCCTGGATGAATCCCCGCGAATGGGATACTAGGGTTCCTTTCAAACTATCCAGTTATCAAAAACACCAAATCTCAGCCACACCCACGAAGGGTCCAAAATACGCCCCGGGCGATTCTATCCGAATCACCCAGGGGGCTCGAGGGCTACACCCGACGGATGCGCTCGCGCGCACCCTCTGGCAAATAGAAATACCCCCCGGGCGATTCTGTCCAAATCACCTGGGGGCTTAGGGGCTACACCAGTTGGGTGTGCTCATGCGCACCCTTGGGCAAGTCAAATCACCCCTCGGACGATTCTATCCGAATCACTCGGGGGCTCGGGGGCTACACCCGACGGGCGTGCTCGCGTGCACCCTCTGGCGAATCGAAATACCCCCCAGGCGATTCTGTCCAAATCACTCGGGGGCTCGGGGGCTGCACCCGTCGGGTGCGCCCACGCACACCCTCGGGCAAGTCAAATCACGCCCCAGGTGATTCTATCCAAATCACTCGGGGGCACGGGGGCTACTGTCAGGGACCTAATATTTGGGTACCCAATGAGATGGAGCTAATAACCTTAAAGCGCTAATGCTTTCGAACAGGCGGGAACGCACCTACACTCCTTGTCCATACAACCAAAGGCTGGCTGCACCTCGCCCTGCCCCGAAGGGTTGGCCCCACCTCGCCCGACCCCTGAGGGCTAGGCTCTGCCTCGCCCGATGGCTGAGGGCGGGCTCCGGCTCGCCCAACCCCGAGGGTTGGGCTCCACCTCATCCGACGACCGAGGGTAGGCTCTGCCTTGCCCAATGGCTGAGGGCTGGCTCCGCCTCGCTCGACGACCGAGGGTAGGCTCCTCCTCGCCCGATGGCTGAGGGCTGGCTCCGCCTCGCCCGATGGCTGAGGGCGGACTCCGCCTCGCTCGACGTCTGAGGACCGGCTCCGCCTCGCTCGACGTCCGAGGACCGGCTCCGCCTCGCCCGACGTCTACACCCTGCCCCTTCATAATGGAGAAGCACAGGGTAAGACAGGACACTCAGGTCAACCGCAGTACCGAGGACCATGCCCTACGCACCTGCGAGAAGGTACCGTCAGGATACGACAGGACGGGCGCTTTAAGCCCTCCTAGGCATGGCAGAGCCCAAATAGTGTTGTAGGCGCCGACTTTTGTCCTACAGTGTTGTGGGCGCCACCTTCAGCCCTCGGGCGTTGATCCTGACACAAGCATAAGACAACCATTACAATCCAAGAGAGAACTCACATCATCTACAGTGATGAACGTATGGTCACTTCCCCGTCTACTCCCCGTAGGGTCACAGCTCGGCTTCCTGGCATGCCGCACCGTCCGCCGGTGTAGGATGGGACGTACCCACTTGCTGGATGAGGCCAGGGCACGGCCCTATGAGGATCAGCGAACACGCCATCCCTAACACGGTCTGCCATGTCAGCAGGGAAGGCACAGGGGAAAAGGAAGACCCGGCTCCTTTGAAGGACCGTCTCTACCTTTGATTTTTTCCTCTTTCTTTCGTCTGTAACCCCTGCTCCCCCTTGGTCTATAAAAGGGAGGGCAGGGCACCCCACTAAAAGGACGATCAATTACACACACAACACACAGCCAAGCAGCAACCGAGCTCTTGGTATCCTTTCGATATTTCCATCAGATACTTGGGACCAGTCCCTCTCTCAACCGTTTGTACCCCTTACTACGAACCTTTTTCGGTACTAATAACACGAGCAGCAACGAACTGGATGTAGGGATATTCTGCCCAAATCAGTATAAACCTTGTGTCATTTAGTATACTATCCAGGTCTAACGCTCAACAAATATAAATTTATTAGTTGATGTTTGTTCGAAACACCGACACGTTCGGATGCTAGCAAGTCTAATAAAGGTCTATAATAGGTTTAATTACTGAGATCACGAACCTGATTGGCATGACCTTGCATGACCTTACGTATCTATTCAGCTCCTGCCCATAATTTCATCGGGGGCCCATAGTCCATGTATGGTTCGATTACACGTGGTTGGGTGGTTAGTCATGCCTATCCATACGCCATCCAAATAAAAGGTTCAAATCTATGGTCCAAGAAATTGTTTCTAAACTGTAAGAGTATCTCCACGAGACAAGCCAAATCGTTTTCTAAATGTAAATTTGGATATTATTAGAGAAAACAATGTCTCCAACAGACTTTGTAAATGACATTCTAAATTTAGTAGCTCTCCATTCCACCTTATTCCCTCTCTATTTTTGAATAGCCTACCTACGCTTTGTTAATCAGCTGCCCCTGCATGCTTTCTTGACTGGATGCTAGTTGATGACGTGGCATATTTGAATATGGAGAGTCCAAGTTTTAGAGTCTGGAGTACTCTAGTATTTTTTTTATAAAATATATTTTAGAGAGTAGCTAAATCAGTCTCTTTGGCTAATCTATTGGAGGATTACCTCCTCCCATTTTTCTATAAAAAGAGTCACGGCCGGCTTCTTGAGTTATATATATCAACAGATGCTCGAAAGATGAAACCGGCGACCGAAAAGCAGGAAGCAGGAAGCAGAAAGGGCCGGCGACGGCGACCAAGAAACTCACCTCCAAACGCACAATATATAAAATAACCTCCAAGCAAGGTCCGCCGGAGACGATAGAGGTGAGTGAGATGCAAAGAGCGACGTCGTCGTCGTCGTCCAAAGATGCCGAGGAGGACTGGAGGAGCAATAGAGCCGGCTGGCACGGGCACGTAAGCAAAAGAGCTGACTGACACCAGTAGAGAAACGAGCTGTACTTCTGGTTCTCAACCCCCTTCAGTCCCGGTTTTGGAACTGGGAGCACGAATCCGGAACTAAAGGACCCCTCCTTTAGTCTCGGTTTCACGCTTGGGACTAAAAGTCCACCTTTAATCCTGATTGGTAATATCAACCGGGGCTAAAGAGGTCTCCCGGCATGGAACTGTTGCCGCCCACGTATGGAACTGTTGTCGTCGTCATCGGTTAGGTACTTTTTCCCTCCTCCGTTGCAAGATTCCGTCTATAATTCGCAAAGCCTTCATTCTACAGTCTGAACATGAATGGTTGCGTGGCTACTTCTTGGGACGGAATCTTCAACTCTCTAGTCAGAGATTTCCATACAAGGTCCACAGGCCGGAAACACATTGGAATCGACACATGAAACAGCTACCTTATTCATCACGACCCATCATCCTCTTTTCATCGCTTTTGCAGCTGGGCGGGTCTAGTAGCAGCAGCAAAGGAGGACTTCAAGTTGACGGTGAAAATGATGTTGATTAAGACGATTTCTGTATACTAGTATTGGTTCTTCTAATTCTAAGGAGAAAAAATCCCTTGGTCTAACTGGTTGTACATGACAATGGTTTTTCTTTCCATAAATTCGATAAGGAAGGGGAGAGGATTTCCACCTGGATATATTTCATTCGCCCCGCTGGCCTAGATTGGATCGAAAATACAACAGTTTTGTTAGCATGATGCTCTGGGCAAGTAAATTGTTACACGTCAACGGTCTCATGCCCGTATTATGCAGTGCCACGTAGAATTTTTGCTCATACGAAGGAAAGAGAGAGGTGAGAGAGAAAGAGGTCGTTGTTTCGCGAAATAACCACGTTATAAGCTAATATTTAGGACTATGAGATAACTATTGTACCATTGTATGGGTTGTTACTATCGTGCAACTCAGAACTTTACTTTTATTCTATGCATAAATTAAGGAATTATAAGTTACTACGAGACAACTTAAGGCACAAACCATTGTACATGTTGTATATTAAATCGTCTTAAAATTATGTAGCACTACATGAGATCTACTACGAGACAACACCAATGTAATTGCCCTCAGGTATTCTTAGTTACAAATCATTTTGAGTTGCGTCATTATATTAGTTGGCTGATGCCCACTGTTCAGTTTGTTTGGCAACAATGACAGCTAGCCTGACGGATGCCTCGCGGAGAAGTCGATGCTGTCTTGTCGATGAGGACATGTTAGATGGTTGATCTTGCCGGTAGTTACAAGCTTGTCTCAAAGATTAAGCAATGTATACGTAAGTATATATGAACTAATTCGAGATATGAAGCTGTGAATGGTTTTTCAAGTTGACGGTGAAAATACTGCTGACAAAAACGATTTCTGTATACTAGTGATTTGTTCTTCTAATTCTAAGGAGAAAAAAATAACCTTGGTCTAACAGGTATAACTGCTTGTAGTTGACGATGGTTTTTCTAATGCTAAAGCTCTGGTGAGGACGTCCGTCCGGGCGTGCCCGTCCGAACGCCCTGGTCCTGGGCCTGTGCAGCGACTGGGCCCAACAGCCAACGGGCCTGCTCCAACTACGTTTTCTCGTCCATCTCTGCATTGTGACAGCCGAGAAAACCCCAACTCCCGACTCGCTTCGCTCGTCATGGCTCACCACGCCGTCCGCTCGTCCCAAGACGGCTCGCCGGCGCGCGGCGCCCCCATCCCGTGTCGCGCCATGCCGTGCCCCATCCCCATCCTTGCATGTTGTGCCCCATCCCCGGCCGCGTCGAGGTGCTACCGATGCTGTTGTTCCCCTGGCCGGTGGAGGAGCTTCATGGGATGCAGCCCCATTGACGAGTTGCCCGCGCCGCTTCCACACCGGTGAGCTCCATGTGCCGCCATCGACCTCCATGCCGGCATCAAGCTCTGCAACGACGAGCCTCCATTCCTCCAAGCTGCAAGGTGACATTGCGCTAAAAGCGCATGTTGCAAGCTTATGTTTTAAGTGTTTTAGATGTTTCATCTGGATATTGCATGTGTTTCATCTGGATGTTGCAAAAGTAGATCGGGATGTTGCACATGTTGCAATGGCTATACGCGTATGTTGCAAGTGTATGTTCGAAATGTTTCATCTGTTTTTTTTTCAGACGTATGTTGCAAGTGTGTTTATTTGGATGTTACATATGTTCCACACATATGTTGCAAGTGTTTTATCTGAATGTTGCATATGTTTTGCAATAGCTTTTCATGTGTTTTCAAATGTTTTTGCAAGTACTTCAGTTGTTTGAGGTATGTTGTAAGGGTTTCGTATGGATGTTACAAAAGTAGATTGGGATGTTGCATATTTTTGCAGTGGTTGTACACCTATGTTGCAAATATTTGTTCCAATGTTTTATCTGTTTTTCAGACATATATTGTAAGTGTGTTTATCTGATTGTTGCATATGTTTCACACATTTGTTGCAAGTGTTTTATTTGGATATTGCGTATGTATTGCAATGGTTTTCAAGTGTTTCATGTGTTTTTTGTAAGTGTTTCAGATGCATGTTTTAAATATTTCATGTGTCTTCGTACGTATATTGCAAGTGTTGTATCTAAATGTTTTAAAAGTAGATCGGGTGTTGCATCAATCTCCTCACCTTCTGCTGCCTCGCCTTGGTGCCTCCTCCTCTTCTCGATGCTGATGATGTTCGGGTGGCGTGGGCTCACGTGGGGGCGGGCGGATTGGGTGGGGCACGAGACGTTCGAGTGGCGCAGAACCCGAGCGAGCGGGGCGTGTGGCACGGAGCAGGGGCGGGTGAAAGGTCCTAATGGCTAGAGGGGGGTGGATAGCCTTTTAAAATTTTCTACAACAACACTTAGCAAACTGATTAGACAAATATGAGACGAAGCGAGTATTACGCTAGCCTACTCAAAATGCAAGCCACCTACCATAATTCTAATTTCTATAGTCTCTATCCACACAATGGCTATGTCACTACACTAAGTTAGTGTGCTCTCAAAGGCTAACTAAAGAGACACACTAACCAAACTAACAAGCTCTCACGACTAGCTACACTAAAGAGCTTGACAGCTAGTTTGCGGTAATGTAAAGAGAGAGAGCAAGATGGTTATACCACTAAGTCGAGGAATGAACCAATCAATCACAAGAATGGATACCAATGAAGACCAATCACCTCGGAATCAAATGATGACACAATGATTTTTTACCGAGGTTCACTTGCTTGCCGGCAAGCTAGTCCTCGTTGTGGCGATTCACTCACTTAGAGGTTCACGCGCTGATTGGCATCACACACCAAACCCTCAATAGGGTGCCATACAACCAACACAAGATGAGGATCACACAAGCCACGAGCAATTTACTAGAGTACCTTTTGGCTCTCCACTGGGGAAAGGTCAAGAACCCCTCATAATCACCACAACCAGAGCCGGAGACAATCACCAACCTCCACTCGACGATCCTCGCTGCTTCAAGCCATCTAGATGGAAGCAACCACCAAGAGTAACAAGCGAATCCCGTAGCGAAACATGAACACCAAGTGCCTATAGATGCAAACACCCAAGCAATGCACTTGGATTCACTCTCAATCTCACAAAGATGATGAATCAATGATGGAGATGAGTGGGAGGGCTTTGGCTAAGCTCACAAGGTTGCTATGTCAATGCAAATGGCCAAGAGAGTGAGCTAGAGCCGGCCACACGCCTTTAAATAGAGCCCCCAATGAAATAGAGCCGTTGGCTCCTCTGTCTAGCGAAACATGGGCTGACTGGACGCGCCGGTCAGGTTAACCAGACGCTGGACACCTGCGTTTGGTCGCCCAATGCTCGCCACGTGTCATTAGCTTCAAATGTTGAACACCCGATCTCAATGGCTAGTCTGCTTCGCGCCACGTCTTAAGTTGCGACCGGACGCGCTGCTAAAATGACCGGGCGCCGGTCGTTTCCAGTAAGGTTCCAGAGACTCTTTTTCTCGACCGGACGCATCCGGCGGCACATGATCGGACCCAGGCCAGCGTCTGGTGAACTTAGCCTCTCTCTGTTGCTTGCGTCAGCGTATGTCACTAGGTGACCGGACGCACCCTCTGCACGTCCAGTCCCTCTTTCTCTTCAGCGTCCGATCAAGGGACCGAGGATGGCCTTCACTGCGCGCCACTGACCAGACGCGGGGTCAAAGTCCGATCACTGCCCAAGGCAGAGTCCGGTCAATATGAAATTATTCCTTTTGACCCTGAAATTCAGCACCCTTGATTAAATGTGCAAATCACCAAGTGTATCACCTTGTGCACGTGTGTTAGTATATTTTCAAAAACATTTTCAAGGGTGTTAGTTTTCCACTAGATCCTAAATGCATATGCAATGAGTTAGAGCATCTAGTGGCACTTTGATAATCGCATTTCGATATGAGTTACACCCCTTTTAATAGTACGGTTATTGATCCTAATTGTGATCACACTCGCTAAGTGTCTCGATCACTAAACCGAAAAGCTCCTATCAATTTTACCTTTGCCTTGAGCTTTTTGTTTTTCTCTTTCTTCTTTTCCAAGTCCAAGCACTTGATCATCACCATGGCATCACCATCATCAAGTCATGATCTTCATTTGCTTCACCACTTGAAATGTGCCACCCATCTCATAATCACTTTGATAAACTAGGTTAGCACATAGGGTTTCATCAATTCACCAAAACCAAACTAGAGCTTTCAGCGGGGCATGGGGAGCGGCGTCCGTACGTGGCCCTAGAGCCGGACGACCGGGCGCTAGCATGTCCCATTTCCTTTTTGTTTTAATTTTCCTCTCCAAAAATGTTGCCTTCTTAGTTCAAGTTTGAAATTCAGTCCATCATTACGGTTACATGTAATTAATCATTAAACCTGCAAAGTTATCAGCCAACGCAATTACAATCAGTTATGCGGACATTAGAATATATCCCATCAGCTATGAACTTTTGCAACTAATCCATAGGATTCAGGGGAGCTTTTTACTATCAACTCCTTTGAAATTTAATGGAACCTTTTTATAGTTAAGGAAAAGTCCAAATTAATTCTCTAAGTCTGGACGACGTCGAGATAACTCACTAAGCTAACATTTGATTTGGCTTATTTACTCCCTGAACTGTGTCAGTTGGTCCAATTTACTTTCTAATAAACTTTTTCTTTTCTCTCCATGTTCAAGTTAATTTTTAGTTTCACATTTGTGAGGTGATCATACCTAACACCATAACTTATGTTGGAAAAATGCATCATAAATTTTTATCATTACTTTTACAGGATAGGACATCTAACAACAAATTAACACTAGATATAGAAATTTTACGAAACATAATTATGAAAAAATGTACATTTCAAAATAAGTTGTGATTTCACTATCACTTGTCTAATTACGAAATTAAAAACTCAACTTGTGTATGGCAAAAAAATAACTTTCGCTAATGGATATATGGTATTGTGGACCGACTAAAATAGTTAGCGAAGTAAATGAAACCAAATGTTAGTCTAGGAGGCTATTTGGGCATTGGCCAAATTTGAGGGAGTAATTTGGCCTTTTCTTTTTGAGTAATGTATCTAAGGTTTTCACACTCGACATTGTTGCGCCAGGCTTTCAGCCATTGTGAAAAATTCCCCACTCCTGCCTGGCTTTAGCTGGGCCTCGGGGGTTTTTTATGAGGCAGGCCTCTATTTTCGGTTAAAAGGCCCGCTTCCGTAAATCAATTTTGCGAGACGGGCAATTGTAAACACCTCTATAAATAAAATGACCGCCTCAGTAAATAGATTTTGCGAGGTGGATAATTGTAAACGCCTCCGTAAATAAAATGACCGTCTGGGTAAATCGATTTTGCGAGGCAATCATTTTTTGGTGCCTCGGTAAATAAAATGACCACCTCCGTTAATCGTTGGGCATTTTACGAGGCGGTTGGTTTTTGTGACCGTCTCGGTCTATAAAAGAGTACCGCCTCGTAAAATCATTTTTGTAGTAGTGAACTACTGATCATCGTCTTGGTAAAGCTATTGCCTCACTAACTAGCTAAGCAGACACGAGCCCCTCCTTGGACGGATTTCGCCTTTTGCTCAGCCTACGGGGTATTAGCAACCATTTTCAGATGTTGTTCCCCTCCCAAGGCTAAGTTCTTACACGACTCATCCATTCATCACTACAAACACCATATCCCGTTAGATTTGCAAATGTTAAGCATGCCACCCGCGTTCATTAAATAGAGATACCGAGATTGAAATTTTGAGAGGCTCTTGGAGCAACTCTTAGAGCATCTCCAAGACTTTCAAAAACTCACTCCTAATCTTGATTTTTTCGCAAGATTGAAAAAAAAACTGCTCTCCAACAACTCTCAATCTCAACTCTTAATCTTTCCGCACTAGGAAAAATCGATCCAATCGCACGGAATATACACCTGTGCATATCGATCAGCCAACCTGGAAGTGGAAGGACACGGAAAGACTGAGGAGCACGATAGGATTGCCATTGCAAATGTACAATAGAAAAAATATAAAAGTGGTTGGAGTGATTTAGAAATAATTCAAGAGTCGTAATGTAAAATTGTTTTCTATATTTGAGGACCGAGATTTTTTAGAATTATTGGAGAAACCCAACAAATATGCGTCTAATATTTTTAGCCACTTGTAAAACTTATTGATTGACCAATTTTTTTGGAACTATTTGAGACGCTCTTAGATGGTTAGCTGAGTGGGGTTCTACATGCTATACACACGGGTCTCTAAATAAAGATATAGAGATCGAATTTTTGAGAGGCTCTGGGACAATGGAAAAAATAGGGGGCTATAGCGGCACTATAGCGGCTGGAGAGACTCGACGCTAAACTATTGCTCTTAATGTCACTATGTCAACTTTGACCGCTATTGCGCACTATAGCTCCTCTAAGTTGCATAGCTTTAGTGTTAAAATAGCGGCACTATGTCATATTTTGCCTACATATCATTTGCTTACTAATTTAATTAGTTTTTTCCTACTTATCATTTGTTACTAATTTGGTATGTTAGACAATTAAACACTGGAGTTTCATGAACCATATTGTAATGTCATATTGATAATGTTACCTACACTCGTGGAATCTTAGAAACATATTTGTGTTCATGAAATTTAATATTTGTCATGTTTTTTCATCAATTACTGGTGTTTTCATGTTTTTTTAATAAAAACGCTATCTGTCGTAGCGTCGCTATAGCTTCATATCTGCTGAAAAAAGTTGCTGCTATTTTCAATAGCCCCCTATTTTAAACTATGCTCTTGATGTAGCTTTTGGATGGTTAGCTAAGCAGGTTCTCGATGCTATACACATGGGTCAAGCCCTAAATTTGACACCATATGTCTCATTATTGTGGGCCATCTGCCCTCGTGATAGCACGTGTATTCATCTCTAGAAAAATAACAATTAATATACTAATATCTAGGTCTACAATGCTCTAGGTCAAGGTCAAGCATACTAACAAAATAACCACGGCGTTGCTGTCCCAGTTGCTGTGAGATTCTCATCATATTCTTCTCGAGCCGAGGAGGATAAAAGGGAGATTTTATTTCACTGTGCTGGCGGGCTATATTTTAGTTGGCCGAGCTTATCTTTTCTGGCATCTAATGCCATTACCATAATGTGAGCAGACCATCAAATAAAAAATGCAATAATTAACTCCACCAGTGATGATGATCACAACAAATGAAACAGGCAAACTACCCCGGGCAGGTTGGGCCTAATTTTTCGGGCCGGGCCCGGGTCTGGGCGGGCCACCCGTGCATTCTATAGTGTAAATTAGCAAAAAAAAAAAGAAGTATTTCGGGCCGGGCTCTGCCTAAGAAATTTTTTTTGGGCAGCGGGATCTTTGCCCAGGCCCTGTCCAGTAAGGATCTTGGGCGAGCTAAAACTCATTGGGCTCGGACCGGGCCCAATTTGCGCAGGTCTAGGTGAAGTGTACGTGGTCTACTAGGCACCATGAGTCTGTTCTAAATGGCTACACTCATTCATTTGTGAATGCGTAGGGGGCCAGAATGTAATATTCACTATTGGAAACCAGTATTTTGCCGAGTGCCTGCGGCACTCGGCAAAGCCTGAAATACACTCGGCAAAGGATTTGCCGAGTGCCGCACTCGGCAAAGGGCACTCGGCAAAGAATTAATTGGCAAAGAAGCCTTTGCCGAGTGTTTTTTGTCGGGCACTCGGCGAAGCCTTTGCCGAGTGCCGGAAAAGCACTCGGCAAAATGAAAATGCGAAAAAAACCAAAAAATAATAGCAAAATTTTTTTTTGGGGAAGGGCGCCATCGGCCAGCGCCACCGCCCATCGAAGTCACTGTATTTTTTGAGCAAAATTCGCAGCTAATGCGGCCGGCGGGATTCGAACTCATGGCCTCTCCATTGTGTGTTTGCTGCTCTACCACTGCACTACACTGTCACTTGTGTCTAGATTCTGTTATCTATCCTCATATATTATACTAAATCGAGAGTAAATTGTTTGTTTGAGGTCCTAAACAAATTTAAATTAAAAAGTGGTCAACTACAAAGTTTCATAACTTTTCGAGATCTACAATTTTCATTTAGGAAGTTTTTCCATCCGAGGTCGTTTGAAAAATTCAAATTTCAAATTTGAGAGATTCAAACGTAGTTTTGCATGATAAGATGATTTCCAATCAAAAAGTTGTCAACTACATAGTTTCATAACTTTTGGAGATCTACAATTTTCATTTAGGAAGTTTTTCCATCCGAGGTCGTTTGAAAAATTCGAATTTTAAATTTGAGAGATTCAAACGTAGTTTTGCATGATAAGATGATTTCAAATCAAAAATTTGTCAACTACATAGTTTCATAACTTTTGGGGATCTACAATTTTAATTTAGGAAGTTTTTCCATCCGAGGTCTTTTGAAATATTCAAATTTTAAAATTTTCAAATTCAAACGTCATTTTTGCATGACAAGATGATTTCAAATCAAAATGTTGCCAACTACAAAATTTCATAACATCTCAAGATCTACAAAGTTTATTTTGGTCATTTGGTCATCCAACATAGTGGTAGTAACATTATTCACAAATCTTATATATCTCTCTTCGACTTTCGTGAAACTAATATGAGAGATGAGAGAGATGTAGATTTTATGAACAACGTTATTGTCGCTTTGTCAAATGAAGAAATGACCAAAATAAACTTTGTAGATCTTGAGAAGTTATACAACTTTGTAGTTGAAAAGTTTTTCATTTGAATTCATTTAGGGCCTCAAAAATTGCTTTGAAAAAATGATTTGCCGAGGGCAAAAAAAAATGCACACGGCAAAATGCCTCTTTGCCGAGTGCCAAAAAAAGTCACTCGGCAAAATACATCTTTGCCGAGTGCCAGAAAAAGGCACTCGGCAAAGACGCATTTTGCCGAGTGCCGAAAAATGGCACTCAGCAAAATACATCTTTGCCGAGTGCCGAAAAAACACTCGGCAAAGCCATCTTTGCCGAGTGCCGAAAAAAACACTCGGCAAAGCCGTCTTTGCCGAGTGCCCGATAAAATACACTCGGCAAAGCTTCCGGCACTCGGCAAAGTGCCGGTTTCCGGTAGTAATTCCTTTATTAAAAAAAATCTGCTTTTGTTCCTCTGTTATCCTTTCATGTTGCTGTTTATTCGATAATTGCACACGCTACAAATTTCTGATATAATGTGACGTTGTTTCTTGGGAGATCACCGAGAGGGAGAGGTACGGTGGCGATAGATACGAGTCTCACCTGGTTTTATTTGTTTCTTGGGACTGGAATGATGCGTGGTTTGTTCTCATCGTGGTCGCTGTTCCAAGAGAAGGCAAGAACCCAATCGTGTCGAGGTGGTGATTCTTCCGTTTCTTGGTGCTGTATTGCCTATTCATCAGTCGTCGTCGTCGTTGAGATTATATTCTTGTCTATATATCCATCCCTTATATTGCAAGGCGTCCAAATCTGTGACACAGCAAGCTCACAGTGGATGCAGGTGATATCTTTAGTCGTTGAGATTATATTATTAATTAATTAGCTAATAATTGCAAGCTCGACGACACGTGATTCAGTTTGCTGGTGCAGGGGTCGGTCCTGCATTGATGGCCCAGCCCATATATTCGCATTCGGTCTTGCTACCCTATCCACCCATTGCAAGGTGAAATCTTTTTGTATACACTTGTCTGAGGCTGTGAGGCGTCGTCGATTGCACGCAAACTACTACAAACTCCAGTGGACAAGAAAGTAGTAACTGATATATTATGATGAGATTATTCCCGGTGCAAGGCATCATGCACATTACTAAAGGAAAGAGAGTCAGGTAGTATCACTCTTGAAAGTACTACTACTTTGGCCTACGAAAAACCACGCTCCCACGCTCACATTTTAGGTGTATTCCTTGAGTTTTTTTTAAAAAAAAATTGAATTCAACTTTATAGACACAAACACAAATCAATTAACTGCGACCTACGAAATAATAAAAGGATAAAATGCTACTCTGATAATATAGCAGTATTATAAGATACTTTCTCCGTCCTATAAAGATGCAATTCTAGAATATTCTTAAGTTAAATGATGTTAAGATTGACCAAATCTATATTAAAAGATACTTACATTTATCACACTTAATAAGTATCATAAGATTTGTCATGAAATATATTTTCATAGTATATCTATTTGGAGTCACACATGCTGACACTATTTCCATAAAATTAGTCACACTTAAGATAGATTGGCTTTGACCAAACGTCCTTTGACGCGGTCAGTGCCATCCTCGCTGATGTGTCTTACAAAATTTCTATCAGAGAACACGAGATGTCCATCTTATGGACGAAGAGGCGGCGGTGGATGAAGACCATCCTTGGCGATGAATTGCCAGCTATAAACTTGCATTCATGAAGATTTGGTGCTGAAGATCAAACTTAACAAAGACTTGGCCCTGTAGATCCATTTACAGCTTGAGATGCACTACTATAGAAAAGCATTGCAGAGACGGCTGGGAAGCCTCTATAGGTCCAGCCGCCTCTGCTTTTCTGCATCTACAAATCAGAAATCCTATTTGTAGAGGCAGATAGTGGCTACTCCAGCCGCCTCTGCTTTTCTGCCTCTACAAATTAGAAATCATAATCTTAAACGAATTCAAATCAAAAAGTTGTCAACTACAAAGTTTAAAACATTTTGACATTTATAATTTTGGTTTTGGTCGTTTATCCAGATGAGGTCGTTTGAAGAATTTAAATTTCAAATGCGAGAAATTCAAACGTAATTTTTCATAGATAGATGATTACAAATGAAAAAATTATCAACTACAAAGTTGTTTAACTTTTAGAGATCTACAACATGTGTTTTTGTCATTTCTCCATCCAAGGTCGTTTGAAAAATTCAAATTTCAATTGTGAGGAAATTCAAATGTAATTTTCTTTAGATACATGGTTTCAACTAAAAAACTTATCAAGTAGAAAGTTGTTTAACCTTTCGAGATCTACAACTTTCGTTTCTGTCGTTTCTCCAACTAAGGTCATTTGAAAAATTCAAATTTCAAAAGAGAGAAATTTAGACGTAATTATGCATAGATGATTTCAAATGGAAAAGTTATCAATTACAAAATTACACAATTTTTTTGAGATCTACAACTTTCGTTTTGGTCATTTCTTCGTCCAAGGTCGTTTGAAAATTCGAATTTACTATATAGCTCCTATTTGTAGAGGTAATTTGAATAAATAGAGTCTCGTCTAAATATTGATTTCTAGAGGCTGTTCGAAATAGAGCCATCTCTAAAATTAGTGCATTTTTAGAGGCGACTGAAAACAATTGCCGTCATTAAAATGTATTATTAGAGATGAGTTTGGAGGCCACTATAGAGACGGCTCTATATTGACCCGTCTCAGAAAAAAAACTTCCGGTCTCTAAAAATCGTTTTAAGTAGCAGTGATGTTCCATTGAAGTGGAGCATTCAATTATGCGCCATACATCAGTACATGCAACATGCACATCACGCATGCATGTACATATGGTTGAAAACGGTCGGGATATATCCCGTTCCGTTCCGCTCCGATTTCTACATTTAACCCGATCGTATTCGTATTTTCGGACAAAAACGGAATCGGTATGGAAAACAGAACACGAAATTCGAAATCGGGACGAAATCGGTTTGGGCCCTATCCCGATCGTTTTCGCATATCCTGTTTTTATGTCGGGATATCCCGTATACGCAAAGCGGACATTCCGAATTTACTTCTTACCCAGCCGGCCAGCCCAACTTGAGCAGCCAGCGACTGGAGCAGCCAGCGGCCCAGCCCAACAAAGATAGGGTTTACTTCTTACGGTCTTACACTCTTACCCAGCGGCTGCCCCCTCCCCATCGACGGCTCGACGCGAGACGCCACCGCCCGCCGCCTCCGCTTTGGCCTCGGGCCGCCTCCCCACCTCGACGCGACCCTGTCCCCGCCCCTGCCCGCCTCCGCCTGGCCTGGCCGGCCGCCTCCCCACCTCGACGCGACCCCGCCCCCACCCCTGCCCTCCTCCGCCTAGGCCTGGCCGGCCGCCTCCCCACCTCGACGCGACCCCGCCCCCGCCCCCAGCTGGCCGGCTCCCCGCAACGCGAGGCGGCGACCCCACCTGCAGACTCTAGAGAAGTTGACGGCAACGTCGAAGACAATGGCGCCCACTGGAGAAACTCCTTCTGGATCGAGAGGCGGCAGGACCAAGACCAAGAGTGTGCGCAAGCTTATGGAGCCGCCGTCAGCACGCCACCGCTTCTTCCTTGTCCAGCATCGAGGAATTCGTAGCTAGCAAATTCTAGAGACCTTAACTAGCTTACCTCAACATGAATCTAGTAATTTCTATTTCTATTGAGAAAACTATGATATGTAACCAAAAAAAGAACCAAGGCAGTCGGTATCACCTTCTAGAGACCTTAACTAGCTTACCTCAACAAGTATGCAACCATATATCTGACGGAAGAAACTCATTTACTAAATGTTAAACCCTGACAAAGCTGTGCTGAAACACTTGATGTCAAAAGAGTCCCTCTAAAGCCTTCCTCAACCTGCAGTATATCACCATTCTGCTCTGAAATCTCATCTGAAACACATAAACGAAAAACACTTAGAACCATCAAAAACATCATTGGTCTTTCAGAAATAATCTGGCACATCATATTTGCTACTGCACCTGCTATGTCACGGTTCTCAAAGATTTCAGAGTCTCTGACCCAAAGAACATCCCCAGGAAAAATACTCTTGATAGCAAGTACCACTAAACAAGTATCTGAGCTGGCTTGTAGATTCAGCATCTATAGCATACCCCTAAAGATTCCCGTAGCATGAGTTTCAACTGATAGACAGATGTGGAACCAGAGACTTTCAAACTGATTGAATTCCTAGAGCTTGTCCTCCTGGAACGCTTTGAAATCCGACGATCTGATACAGGAACATCTTTAGATGCTTCTTTGATAGACTTTGGTGCTGTCCTTGAGGTTCTTGGCCCCTAATCCTTCTCGATCTTGACCTGATCTCTCACAAGTCTACCTAGCTGTTCCATTTTTTATTTCAAGAATCTTATGTTTACCAATGCCCTTGTGGTTCATATATGTGTTATTTTTTTTACTTTCTAAGTTTCAGAGTTTTCAATGAAAAATATTTAACTAGAATTCTGGTAGTTGTTAACCGCAATATGGCAGGTTGATGATTTAGCAATGTTTTCCTTTTTTCTTATCAGGATCTACAAGTAAAAGGCTTGCATCTCAAAAACCTAGTGCTAGTCCTAGTTCTAGTCGAACTCCAGCACCACCATCCGCAAGGGGTTCTTCAACACCAAGTGAAACTAGCATTACAAATGTGGGCACCCGGTAAAGTAGCAATAACTCCAATTACAAATCTAGATGTCCAGACTGTGGTGATGAAGTTGCAACCCAATTACAAATCCAGATGTCCAGACATGTGGTGATGACCTAGAGGAAGATGAAGAGGATGGCGAAGACCAAGAGCAAGCTCAACTGACCGGCAAGAGGAGGAAGAGGTGCACATCGAAGTCCTGGAAGTACTTTACAAAGAAAGTTGAGGTTGTAGAGGTGAATGGATGAAGTATGAGCAGGTTGGGGATATCTGTAACTTCCCAAAGTGCAAGCAAAGGTACAGAGCTGAAGGAAACCATGGGACAACCGGGTTTAAGAACCATTTGAAGTCGCAACACAAGATTGTAAAAGGACAAAGAAACAGCTCAAAGTTGGTAAGGACCTGTAATCTGAAATTACTCATGTTCAGCCCTACA
The DNA here is from genome assembly GCA_904845875.1 of Miscanthus lutarioriparius. Classification (NCBI taxonomy): domain Eukaryota; kingdom Viridiplantae; phylum Streptophyta; class Magnoliopsida; order Poales; family Poaceae; genus Miscanthus; species Miscanthus lutarioriparius. Next base: position 74,117,743 of record CAJGYO010000016.1, on the reverse strand, counting down.
AATATGACCAAGAAGTTAGTTTGCAGAAATTAAATTTGGCAATAACCATGCATGAATATCCTTTCAACATAGTTGAGCATGAGTATCTTGTTGATTTCATAAAGTCTCTCCGTCCTAATTTTCCGATTAAGTCACGTATCACTGTTAGGAAAGAAATAATGGATAAATATTTGGAAGAGAAGGAAGTTTTGTATGCGTACTTGAAAACTATGCAGTGCCGCTTTAGTGCAACCATGGATATGTGGACCTCATGCCAAAACAAAGGATACATGTGTGTCACAATTCACTGGGTAGATGATGAGTGGCGTATGCAGAAGAGAATTATTGGTTTTTTCAATGTGAAAGGAAGGCATACCGGTGCAAAGCTGTCAGAAACATTTACTGAAGTTATGGTTAATTGGTACATTGAGAAGAGATTGTTTGCCTTGACTTTAGATAATGCTAGTTCCAATGAAGTGGCTGTTCATGATATAATTTCAGATCTAAAAGATAATGATAATGGCTCTCTAGTTTGTGATGGGATCTTTTTTCATGTTAGATGTGCCTGTCATATCCTCAATTTGGTTGCTAGAGATGGGTTGAAAGCAATTTCAGCAACAATTACCAAAATCAAATCACTTGTGTTAGCTGTGAAAGGATCTCCATTACAATGGGAAATGCTTTTGAAGTGTGCCACTGAATCTGGATTGGACACAAAGAGGGGTATCTCAATGGATGTGTCGACTAGGTGGAATTCTACCTATCTCATGCTGAGAGATGCTTTGTACTACAAGCATGCTTTTGTGAGGTCAAGTCGCAAATCGTCGAGGTATGACAAAATGTCTCCCTCACTGCTTTGAATGGGACAAGGCATTTACACTTTATCAATGCTTGAAGAAATTTTATGACCTCACCTGAAATTCTGTCCGGTACTTCATATCCCTCGCAAATTTGTTTTACAAAGGTTTCGTGATATAAAACTCATGCTTGATGAATGGTGCTTTAGTGATGATGCCACAATTAGTGCAATGGCAATTGCAATGAATGAAAAGTTTGAGAAATATTGGCAGCAATTCAACATTGCTTTTCTTGTAGCTTGTTTTCTTGATCCTAGATATAAGAAAAAGCTTATTGAATACTACATGAGGAAGTTCTATGGTGATGAGTATCAAGTTAAACTTGATGAGTTTGTTAGTGTGATAAAGAAGTTGTATCGCTTTTATGCTAGTTCGGCTAATGCAACATCAAAGAAGAAAAGTAGAAAGAATCGGACCTAGTAATGCAATGAGATATAATAATGGGGATGTAGATGAAGACCTTGAAAACTTCTTATATTCTCGCAAGTGAACTCGGTATGGTTGAGTCAAATGAGTTGGAGAAGTACATGGCGAACCTCTTGAGAAAATTATTGGTGAGTTTGACATCTTAGCTTGGTGGAAGAACAAGAGGAAGACTATCCTATCATTACAGATTGTTCGTGATGTGATGGCCATACAAGTATCATTGTTGCATCCGAAGTCGCTTTTAGTGCTTCTTGGTCGTGTTGTTGATCCTACCGTAATCGCCTTGACCCCGAGATTGTAGAGGCATTGATTTGCACCAAAGATTGGGTAGCTATGACAAGAAAAGGTGATGATGTGTATTGCGTACATACTTTTTAGTTACAAACTTATATTTGCACTTGAAAAATGGACTGATTTCATGTCTTTCTTTTTGTATTCAGATTCTAAATATGTTGGATCAATTGTGAGTGATCTTGAAGTGGAGGCATTGTCTCATCGCAATGGCTAATAAGCTTAAGCTTGAGGTATATTTTCATTTGGTCATTTTAGATTATGCATATCTTTCTTTGGTTGTTAGTCCTTTCATTGATCCTTCATCGATTGTTACGCTTTTCTTCACAATGGCAACTTGCCAACTTGGCAAAGCAGGAAGAAATCAATGAGGGAATGAAGAGGAAACCGAGGAACTAGAAGACATGGGAAGTGTCATTGAAATATAACTTTGTTGGCTAGCCCAAATGTCTCTAAATATTTAGACTGTTGCCTATTTATCAATTGTCATGGTGAATTGGTGATTTGTGTATCAATGTATGTGTACAAGTGAATTGTGCATGACCATGTGTGGTTGTGTCGGTATTCGATTGTTGGCATGTTGTCATGCTCAACTAAGTTCTACGGGCCGGTGTTTCCGTTTTGCTTTTAAGTATTCGACCGTGTTCGACATGTTCCCGATCGAATTAGTTCGTTTTCGATATCCCGTTAGTTCGTTTTCGTGTTCGTTTCCGACCTTCCCGAATTCGATTTCGTTTTCGTATTGAAATGTAAAAGTGAAAACAGTATTGGGGTTATCCCGACCGAGTTCGACCGCTTTCAACCCTACATGTACATGGCCTCACGGTTGCACTCGGGCGCGCTGCGGTGGTTCCAGCGTGACGAGATGCTCCCGCTTCGTATCTTGTCTCGTCGATGGCTCGATGCCACCTAAATTATTCTCGTATATGAACTTGCCGCAGGTGCGGTGCTAGATTTGGAAAAAAATACTAATCTCATCTACGAATGATTTATTGGAGATAGGCTAATTCTCAGCAGCTTCCTAGTGAGCTTATAGATTGATCTCACTAGGACAACACGAGCGGAAGATAGGATCGAGCGACGCTAGTCCATGTGAAAAATAATTATAACGACTTTGCTTACCTTAGGCTACCGCATGTTTATTATATAGTCTGGTTCATACGTGTTTGTTCCAAGTCAATGAAGAATAGGATGGCCCCAACCCTGTTTTAGGTATAGGACCGTCCTCGTCCCGTGTTTGGTTGCAAGGCTTGGGATCATCCTTGTTTTGTGTTTGGTCCCATGGTATTTATCATGGGATGAACCATCTAACAGGGCTCATTCGTCATTCTCTTCATCCCCTAGTTGGGCCCACTCATCCCTCTTCGTCCCCATGGTTCCTTCGTTTTGATGGAATGGGGTTGTCCCCTTTTTTTAAGAATATGCTGTGGATATTCCCTAGTGGGATATCTCCATCCCACTTGACTCTCAACCAAACACTACCAAAACTGGGTCCGTCCCATCCTATCCCACCAACCAAGAACACAAGAAATCTACTTGCAGAACGATACTAGGCCTAAACCTATCATATGACTAATCGTAACCATCTATACTTCTAGGAGTAATATACTTCACTATTAATACATAGTCCAATTTTCTCTCTCTCAAAGTTTTTTGGAGCTCGTGCATGCAAACTTATAGCCCACTGCTCTCCTCTCTCCTCTAACTCAGCATAAAACACACTTAGACCCTGTTTTGATACAAAGTATTTTTGGAGTTTTAGAAAAATAATATGGTTTTAGGGTGCCATGAAGTGTTTGGCTATAACAAACTTTATGGTTTTGAATACCATGGTATTGCTGAAACTGTAGTTTTTTTTTGTGTCTGAAAACTCCAATCTAGAGACCTCTTTTTTTTTAAACCACGGTTTTGTATGTGGTTCTAAAACGTGGCCTTAAACTTATAAACACATTTCTCTTCTCTCTCCTTCTCTCTTCCACCTCACCATAAAACTCACTTTATAGCTCTTTATTGTAGTTACTCTCAGTTGCATACTCGTTGGACTGCACACACAGGCATTGGTAGCCTCCTCTGGTCTATATATAGGTCGCTAGGCCGTGCTCCCACTACCGAAAACCTCAAATTTGCCGAGTGTTTCTATGTTTGCCGAGTGCATTACCTCGGGCACTCGGCAAACAAATTATTTGCCGAGTGCTATCCTAAAAACACTCGGCAAAAAAAACACTCGGTAAAGAGGTGAGTTTGCCAGGTGTCAAACAAAAACACTCGGCAAAAAGGGAGGTTCGCCGAGTGTCCAAAAACAACACTCGGCAAAGCAAAAAAATATAGAAAAAAAACCACCCGCAATAAAATCACGCCCTCCGTCCCCGGCCCCCTCCTCCTCCCCGCCCCCCTCCCCTGCACCCCCGCACCCCCCCCTCCTACACCCTCCTCCCCTCCTCCCGCACTCCCTCCCTCCTTGCCCCCTCCCTCCCTCCTTCTTCTTCCCGCCAAGGCTGGTGGATCCAGCCCCTCCACTCCCCTCCCTCCCCTTGTTCTTCCCCATCGGCGGCTGGCGGATCCGGCCCCTCCCCTCCCTCCCTGATGTAGACAAGGCCCGATCTTCCGAAAGGTAAAATAACGTCGATTGGTGGAGACTCAACGTTCATGATCTAGGCTTCGAACCAAGACTGATTTGGACCCTCACAACCATTACACCACTGCTCCGTTGGTTATCAACCACGCAAACGCGATTGACCTCGCCGAGAAGGTTTTCCTGCAAGCGAATCGAGAACACAAGCAAGAACGGGATGAACGCAATCTGAACTTGCAAGTAAATATGAGGCTTATGATAACGAGAAAGAGTTCAAGTCTTTATTCAAAAGGACTAACCGCCACAGGCGAACAAGATCAAGAACAGGGGCCCTGGTTCACAGCAAGCGGCCTTGGCGGCACAGTTGCAGCAAAATGACATATGTTTCACGAGGAAATCAAGAACTAAACAAAACCCAAAACCCTAACGAGAGTGACAGCGGTATAATATAGAGTCTTAACGTCACCTCCCTAGACGCGCCCCTAATGGGCCCAAACACGATACACGGTCCAACGGACCAAAAGACGGTGTCGCAGCACCCTGACAGATTCTAGACGCTGAATTGTTTCGATGATTCTTGTTGATTCCGAAGGGCTTTTGATGTGAGACCACTTGCATTGGCTTTCTTATCTAATTAGCTTTCCATCCATATGTGGATCATCAAAAACAGAACCCGGTCGCGCCCGTGTGACTAGTTTTATGACAGACTAGTCCTGGAAAACCCGAGATAGGCTCCAACTTCAGTAGGACTGTGCCCCCACCATGAGAAAGATGAATTGGATGCCCATGCTGGACCTCCTTCTCTCCTTGGCTTGTATGTGACGGAGTGATATCCTCATCATCCTCCCTTTCTTGAATTGAAGTTGTCCTCGACTGAAGTAGATCGTCTCCTCCATTGGATGACAGCAACGATGGCTCCGGAAGAAGATGTTCATCTTGGTGCCCAATCCTTCGCAAAGGCGGCTGCCATGGTGGCCTCCCTGCTAGGAATTCATCCTCCTTCTACTGCAAAAGGTTAGTACCAACAAGGGGCATAGCACTAGAAGCAGGACCAAGTGGACATATAGGCGATGTACAAGTTAAAGCATAACATAGTTCATCATGATCAGCAAGAGCAGATTTAAGAGCAAATAAAACTTCTTTCATGTTACTTGATGGTTTATTTGCTGGTTTGCTAGTCTTTATCATGGCCTTTTTTTCTTTTTAGCAAGTTCCGTTTCATATTGCACAATTTCAGCAGGAGTTAACGGAAGTAAAACAATGGTCTTTCCTTTAAACATAAAAGTATATCTATTTTGCCTACCATGATGTACAACATTATTATCATATTGCTAAGGGTGGCCTAACAAAAGTGAACATGCTTGCATAGGCACGACATCAAAATCAACATAATCATGGTATGATCCGATAGAAAAATGCACGCGAGCAGATTGTGCTACCTTTGCCTTACCACTATTGTTGAACCACTGAACATAGTATGAATGTGGAAGAGCACGTGTAAATAAACCAAAGGTCTTGACAAGCTCAGAACTTACCAAGTTATTGCTGCTCCCTCCATCAATTATAGCACGAACATAGAAATTATTGACAATGATGAACATTTGAAATAAATTATGGCATTGTAGCTTGTCTACTGGCTCAACTTGTGTACTCAAAACACGCTGAACAAGGATTGATTTGTAGTTTACAGTGCATGCCACACTATCAATTACCTCATCAGGATCTTCAGCACTATCCACAAATTTATCTGCATAAAGATTAGTTGCAAGTGCAAATTCATTATCTTCATCACTAGCACTAACATACCCACCATCATCAGTAGTACTATATGCGCGTTTGCTAGGGCATTCTTTAGCAATATGCCCCCATGCCCTTGCAGCGGTGGCAAACAACTTTAGAAGAGCTGCTAGAGAAAGGTGTAGCAGATCCACTGGAAGAAGGTGTGATAGAAGAACTCTTCTTTACAGACGCTGGTGGTGTCTGCACATTAAAAAATCTACTCACCTCTGTTGAACGTGAAGGAGTGGACAGAGTCATGGAACGCATAGATTGTCATCCCTGTACTTCCCCTCCCGCTTTCAGAGCATAATGATAGAATTGGGGAAATCTAGTCCATTCTTTATAGTCAAGAACATCCTGTATTTCACGACGCAAATCTCTAAAAAATCTAGAACACTTATCCATTTCATCCTCTTGTATGTTACTACGTGCTAGACCAATTAAAAGCTTCTGAAAATATTTCTCAACACTCTTACTACCTTGATTTAAACGTTGCAGTTTTAATCACAGATCACGCTGATAGTATGGAGGAACAAATCTTGATTTCATTCGTCATTTAAGTACAGTCCAAGTTTGAGGCATTTGAGCATTAGCATTAGCATTAGCATTAATATTATTACAAATATCATTCCACCAGAAAAGAGCAAAACTAGTAAACTCACTAGTAGCAAGTCTAACTCTATATTCTTCAGGTACTTGATGGGAGCTAAATTTTTGATCTACAGCCATCTCCCAATCTAAATATGCTTCAGGATTAGTAGAACCAGAAAAAGGAGGTATCTTAAACTTGGTTTTAGAGAAAGGATCATTATTATCTTGGTTATTACCTCCCATACCGCGTCAGTTAAAGTTCAACCGATTACGGTTACATGCATCCTCAACACGTCATTGAGCTTTGGCTTCAGCTTCAGCCTCCGCGTCGCCATCATCCTCCTTAGCATCCTCGCCTTTGAGATCATCATCATCAGCAGCATCTTCAGGACGTGGTTCAGGATGTCGTTGTTCAACATCTTCAATCCACTTGGCCAAATTGGTGATTTGTTGAAGGATCTCATTAAACTTGTCATCAAGAAGGGCACGAAGCTCATTCTTGAAAACACAGTCATTGAAATCTGTAGGTGTGTCCTCATTTCCTTTACCGCTGCCTCCGGCTTTTTCTGACATGGTTAGTAGAAAGGAGAAGACAACACGAATAGTATTATCCCTACCAACTACTTAGGTTGTGGACAAGGAAAAACAAGGCACTCAACTCTCAAACGTCTTACCATGATCTTACAAGTGTTCTTACCAAAGCAACAGGCGGCGCAATCGGTCGGTGACTGTGATACCGTCGTAGCTTGAGTGTAACAATTACAAGGCGAACATATACTTGGTTAGAAGAAAGTGAAGCTTGGATATGCACAATATAGTAGCAAGGAATAGCAATATTCGCAACTAAATAGCAAAGTTAAATAAGTATCCCGAGTACTTGTCTTAGTTGCTGGCCTATTCACGTTTCAAGTACCAGATGTATCAAGTGATGTGAACAGCAGAAATATGATTAGGAACAAGGCGGAGATCAGCATACGCAAACACAGCTCAAATGACGCTCTCTATGTGCTCTTTTAGATATTGTTCCACTTTTACCCCTCTTTTTTCTCTATTTTTTGGCTGTCGTTGTTTTTTGGGGATTCTTTGACTTTTTCTTTTTATTTTTTTGATAATTTTTTCACTTAGGAGCACAAAAGAAGTAACCATAGAAAATATTAGCTTAAACAAGTGAAAGGCGTGGCCTGTGAAAAATTCAGAAGTCGTGCTCAAAATTGACAAAAAGCTTGTGACCACGAAAAGAGGATTTTGTGACCAGTTTTTGGCCAAAATAAAATTTTCTGAACCCGGCAAAGCCGAGGATGAGCAGATCCAAAAAAAATTCTGATCGATTTTTATATATGGAATGTCGAAATCCGAGTTCGTATGCGAAAACTAGACTAGTTTTGAGAACTGACTCCGAATTAGAGGACAAAACGGGAACAATGCGTGCAAAAGTTGTTGCGGTGGCTATGGATAGATGCAAAAAATGAAGATAAGTGTAACAAATTAGATGCCATGGACTAGGGTTTGATGGATACAAAGGAAACACAACAAGACTTAAAGGTTTTCACGGATTATGATGAAAAACAAAGGGAAAGACACAAACTGGACTAAAAAACGATCTAAAACTAGTAATCAAAACTTGCCCTAGGACACAAACTCAACATCGCGAAACAGAGACGAAATTGCACGGCACAACTAGGCTATATGACAGGGAATATAAGGTGGTGTATTTTTTTTGGCTTTTTGTGGACTATAGGTAAAACAAAAATAGTAACAATCTAAAAGGGAAAATAAAAGTATACCTAACGGGCAACAAGGGCTCTGATACCACTTGATGTAGACAAGGCCCGATCCTTCGAAAGGTATGAAAGCGTCGATTGGTGGAGACTCGACGTGCACGATCTAGGCTTCGAACCAAGAATGATTCGGACCCTCGCAACCATTACACCACTGCTCTGTTGGTTATCAACCACGCGAACGTGATTGACCTCACGGAGAAGGCTTTCCTGCAAGCGAATCGAGAACACAAGCAAGAACGGGATAAATGCAATCTGAAATTGCAAATAAATATGAGGCTTATGATAATGAGAAGGAGTTCAAGTCTTTATTTGAAAGGACTAATCGCCATAGGCGAACAAGATCAAGAACAGGGGCCCTGGTTCACAGGAAGCGGCCTTGGCGACACAGTTGCAGCAAAACGACGTCTGTTTCACGAGGAAATCAAGAACTAAACAAAACCCAAAACCCTAACGAGAGTGACGGCGGTATAATATCGAGTCTTGGGCGTCACCCCCTGGACGCGCCCCTAATGGGCCCAAACATAATACACGGTCCAACGGACCAAAAGACGGTGTCGCAGCACCCTGACAAATTCTGGATGTTGACTCATTTCGATGATTTCCGTTGATTCTGAAGGGCTTTTGAGGTGAGACCACTTGCATTGGCTTCCTTATCTAATTAGCTTTCCATCCATATGTGGATCGTCGAAAATGGAGCCCAGACGTGCCCGTGTGACCAGTTTTATGACAGTCTGATCCTAGAACCCGAGATGGGCTCCAACTTTAGTTGGACTGGGCCTCCACCATGAGAAAGATGAATTGGATGCCATGCTGGACCTCCTCCTCTCCTTGGCTTGTATGTGACGGAGTGATGTCCTCATCACTCCCCTTCTTCTTCCCTGCCAGCGGCCGGCCCCTCCCTTCCCTCCCCTTCTTCTTCCCCGTCGGCGGCCGGCGGATCCGGCCCCTCCCCTCCCTCCCCTTCTTCTTCCCCACCGGATCCGGCCCCTCCCATCCCCTCCTCCCTTCTTCCCCTCCGGATCCAGCCCCTCCCTTCTTCCCCGCTGGATCCCGCCCCTCCCTTCTTCCTCGGCTCCCCCCTCCCCTACCTTCTTCCCCATCGGCGAGATCCGGCGGCCGGTGCCGCCCCCTCCCTCCCTCCCCCAACGGCGAGATCCAGGGAGGGGGCCCCGCGGCGGAGGGGACGACGGCGTGGGCTAGGGGAGAGCTGCAGCCCCCTGGTCGAGAGAGGCGGCGCTGTGGCGGGGGGCATGGTGGCTTAGGCGGATGCGGCGTAGTGCGGGCGGCGGCGGCAGGCGTGGATGGTGGCGGCGGGCATGGATGAAGGCGGCGGCGGCGGTGCTGGTGGTGCAGGCGTGGTGTCGACGTGTTTTTTTTATTTTTTTAAAAAAAAAAGTTTGCCGAGTGTTTTTGGGCACTCGGCAACATCTTTGCCGAGTGCCCGACAAAAAACACTCGGCAAACTAGCGTTTGCCGTTAAAGGGTTTGTGAGTGTCGTTTGCTGAGTGTAACACTCGGCAAACCCTTTGCCTAGTGTTTTGGGGGCTTCGCCGAGTGCCCCTGGCACTAGGCAAAGCTCTTGTATCCGGTAGTTTCCATAATGGCGTACCATACCACAGCATCCACAAAGCTATAAGACGACCATAGAAATTAAAGAAGTCCTTCGCTCCATCGGTACCTTAGCTTTTACTTGTCTAAATTCATCTATTTCTCTAGCATCCTGTACGTAGCTAGTCGTTTCCTTGTTCTCCCGTCTATGGTTTTATTATCCGCTATGTTTCTTCATGTTGCAGTATTTAGAAATATATATTGCTCCCTTCATTCTAGATTATAGGTTGTTCTCTCTGTTTTTATGTATATAGTAAAAGCTATATGTCTATATAGTGTATATCTAGATTCACAGCAAAATATAAAATATATGTACCCAGAAAAACCAGAAAGACCTCTAATTTAAAATGGAGAGAATATAAATGTATGCATGCATGCTGACGGTTTAAGGGTTGTGGGTGAGAAATCAGCATATATGTCTTGATTAAACTTAACTTCTTGCACGTAGCAGCAACTCCAGAGTTATTTCTAGGTGTTCAAAGTCAGACTAACTTTTATAAGTTTGACTAAAGGAAAGAATATCAACACCTATAAGATCAAAAAAGTACATTATAAAAATATATTTCATGATATATCAAATAATACTGACTTTGTGCCACAAATATTTGAGTTTTTTCTACAATTGGCTTAAGACAATTTTACAAATTGATATATTTGGAGAACGGAGGCACTAGTATATATCATAGGCGTTAGTTGCCATGCGTAGGGCATTTTGCCAAGTAATCAAAGAACAGAGAGAGACATATATAGAAGCAGAGCTTGAGCACGAAAAACAACTTAACATACGTTTTGAGCCCATCATCGAAACCACAGTTCATGCAAAAAATTAATCAGTTAATGATTGAATCATCATTTTCTCTCCATCCATATGACATGACTCGGTTAATTTGTAGTGCCTGTAATCTGTGTGATGTTTCTTCAGTAGTCTGGCCAGCGCGCAGAGAGATATGAAGAAGGAGAAGAAGCCGAAGGACGTCAACATCGAATTCATCGGAGGGGCTAGCTACAACTATAGTAACAGCGGTCAGGCGGCAAGCAATGTGAAGGGCGATCAGAAGTGGGGCTGGGGGCACAAAGATCAACAACAACAACCGCCGCCGGCGGGGACAGGCACCGCCGGAAACAACAGATTTGCTGAGTACCAAAAGCTTTGCTGAGTGTATTTCATCATACACTCGGCAAAAAAGCTGTTTGCCGAGTGCATCAGAAACCACACTCGGCAAAACAACGGCACTTGGCGTACCAATATTTTTGCCGAGTGCTGAAAAAAGACCACTTAGCAAACTAGGAAAAAACACTCGGCAAAAAACCGCCACGTGGACATCCGTCAGCTAGTGTGCCAGCCGTTAGGAGTTTGTCGAGTGTCCGTTAGTGGCACTCGGCAAAGAAGTAAATTTACCGAGTGTTTTTCTTTAGCACTCGGCAAATAAATAATTTTGCCGAGTATTTTTTTGGCACTCGACAAATAAATAAGTTTTTTTCTCTTCTGACCTTAAAACTTTTTCTACTGTCCATATACAACATGTGGTACTCTATGTTAAGATTTGGTATATTTCTGGATCTGTTTTCTATATTTAACTAATTTATTGTATTTCAAGTAATTTTTTGGTATAAGTCAAATTTGAACTACAAGTGATTCAAATAATAGAATAAAATGAGTAGAAAAATGATATTCATGTCATTGAGTCCGGTATGAGGCCTTACCTACGAAATGAAAAGAAATTTCGAACATCTTGTTTAGGAACACGACAACGAACGTGTGGCCGAATGATTTTTAAATTCTAAAAAAAGCAAACAAAGTCTGAAAATCATAAGATTTGTCAAGGTCTCGTGATATCATACGTGGAGGCCATGGCAAAAAATTGAGAAGGTTTCGAACAATCTGTCACGTACGATGTTTGCAAACCGAAGTATCTCAGAAGAAGAATCGTAGCGTTGAGAAGGATTCGATAAGATTTGGAGTCAAAGTGACGGTCGAATTGGGGATTGACTTTAAAACTATTTGTATAGACAATAGAGAACATAGATTTATTCATGTGTAATTTTGGTAATTTTTTGAATCCATTTGATAATTTTAATTTATTAAGTGTTACTATAGAATTTTAATTGATATAAATTGAATTTGAGCCATAACTGTATGAAATAATAAGTTTTTTTCTCTTATGACCTTGAAACTTTTTTTACTATCCACATACAACATGTGGTACTCTATGTTAAGATTTGGTATATTTCTGGATCGGTTTGCTATATTTAATTAATTTATTGTATTTCAAAGAATTTTTTGGTATAAGTCAAATTTAAACTGCAAGTAAGGCTGGACGAAAAACTCGAAGCTCGTTAGCTCGCTCGGCTCGTGACTGGCTCGACTCGGCTCGGCTCGGCTCGTTATGATAACGAGCCGAGCCGAGCCAAGATTTTAGCTCGTTAGCTATAACGAGCCAACTCGAGCCAGCTCGCGAGCCGCTCGCGAGCTAAACGAGCCAAGCTTGCAAGAAAAAAAGTATCAAAACTTGTATTAGTTTTTGTATTACTTCGTGTCTTGCACTTTACAATTGACTGGTAACTGATCTAGACCCTATAAATTGACTGGTAACTGGTCTAGATGCATTTCTTTTGTATTATTATTATTCTCAAACTTTAGATAAATGCAAATATTATGTTTTGTGTATTTTTTATACCTGGCTCGCGAGCTTAACGAGCCAGCTCGAGCTTTTAACGAGCCGAGCCGAGCTGGCTTTCTGGCTCGTTAGGATAACGAGCCGAGCCGAGCTAGCTCGTTATCTTAACGAGCCAGAACGAGCCGAGCCCAAACGAGCCGAGCCGGCTCGTTATCCAGCCTTAACTGCAAGTGATTCAAATAATATAATAAAATGAGTAGAAAAATGATATTCATGTTATTGAGTCCGGTGTGAGGCCTTACCCAGGACATGAAAAGAAATTTTGAATATCTTATTCAGGAAACACGACCACGAACATGTGGCCGAATGATTTTTAAATTATAAAAAAAAGCAAACGAAGTCTGAAAATCATGAGATTTGTCAAGATCACGTGATATTATACGTGGAGGCCATGGTAAAAAATTGAGAAGGTTTCACTTAATCTGTCACGTACGATGTTTACAAACCGAAGTATCTCAGAAGAAGAATCGTAGCGTTATAAAAATATATTTCATGATATATCAAATAATACTGACTTTGTGCCACAAATATTTGAGTTTTTTCTACAATTGGCTTAAGGCAATTTTACAAATTGATATATTTGGAGAACGGAGGCACTAGTATATATCATAGGCGTTAGTTGCCATGCGTAGGGCATTTTGCCAAGTAATCAAAGAACAGAGAGAGACATATGTAGAAGCAGAGCTTGAGCACGAAAAACAACTTAACATACGTTTTGAGCCCATCATCAAAGCCACAGTTCATGCAAAAAATTAATCAGTTAATGATTGAAGAGTTAAATGCACCAGAGATCTATTAACTTGTGAGAAAGTTTCAGTTGAGTTCATCAACTTTCAAAATAACTTTTTAGGTCTATAAACTTTTAAAATAGTTTAATGTAGTCCATACCTATTTATTTAACCTTAAATTCAAAGCACGTTTGTAGAAAACCCTTCCCACACGCACGCAGGTGCATGCATGGCCGGGTTTAGTGCTTTACTGTAGCCACGCCCGTGTGCGCTCTGCTGTGCGTGGGCAGAACCTGTCATTTGTGTAGTTTACTGCAGATGGCCGATGCCCGAGCTCGATGGTGGATGGCCGATCTTCGGTCCCAGTCCCGGCGCCCCAGAAGACCATACCCCGGCGAGCCGCGCCCCTAGTGGGCGGCACCCCTACGAGCCGCTCTCCCGGCGCCGCGCCCTGGCGAACTGCGACCCCGGCGGCCGCGCCCCTGGCTGGCGATGCTTCGGCGAGCCGCGCCTCCGGCGGCCACGCCCATGCCTAGCCGCGCTCCGGCGAGCTGCGCTCCCGGTGACCGCGCCCCCGGCGCCGCGCCCTGGCGAACTGCGACCCCGGCGGCCACGCCCCTGGCTGCCGTGCCTGGCGAGCAGCGCCTCCGGCGGCCACACCCATGGCTGGCGGCGCTCCGGCGAGCCGCGCACCCGGCGCCCGAGCCTGGCGATGGCGCCCCCGGCGAGCCGTGCTCCTGGCGGTCGTCGCCCGGCGAGCCGCGCCCCTGGCTGGCGGCGCTCCGGCGAGCCGCGCCCCCGGCGCCCGAGCCCTGGCAACGGCGCCCTCGGCGAGCCACGCCCGTGTGCGCTCTGCTGTGCGTGGGCAGAACCCCCGGCGCCGCGCCCTGGCGAAATCCAAGCTGTAGAGGTACGTCAGTAACAGCCTCTGGTCGTCGTTACAGTGGTAACAGTCACGCAGCATCCCATTGCCCGTCCACCACCACCAGTATCATCATGCTCTATGCCCGCATGTGTGCCGTGCCGTGGCGCATGCAGTGTTTTTCTACGGCCGGCCTTATTGCGCGGTGGCGTAGCGTACGCGAGCATGGCGGTCGACGGACAGAGACAGGCTAGCAACGCCGTGCCGTCACGTAATATGGTGGCTTCCGGAGCACGTACGTGCGTGATCGTCAAAGTGCGCACGAGCAACGAGCGGCGACCGGCGAGTTCCCCGTGGGCCGTGGGCACGGCGCGGCACCGCGCGGCTGTCCCGCCCGGGCTGCAGCCCCGCTCGCGGGCCGCGTCGCCATCGCAGGAGTGGGCGCGCGCGCACGTACGTCCCGGCCGGTGCCCCCCGCCGGCTGGCCTCGCCGCCCGGCCGGAAAGCGATACGGCTCGGCGGGCGCGAGACAGGAACGCGCCGTGCCGGCCCCACTGTTAACTCAGCAACGCACGCACGTATGGGGACGGGGGCTCCGCGCGCCGGCACTGCACGCCGCTACGGCTTAACCCACCACCCGGCCGCCTAATTAATCGAGCGCGCACAGCCGCATGTGGCAGATCGTTCCCTGTCGATCGCCGGCCGGCCGCCGCACCAACCCGTCCCCTGGTCTGATTGGAAGCTTTGGCTACTGACAAAGTAGTACTAATGAGCACATTACAAGTCGATGGGTCATGATGAGTACGTACAGCATAGCAGAGCGCTCGCTCGTGATGGTGCGGCCAGCATGGTGGCCCGGCAGGACCCCGAATGACGCGTCCATGTCCAGCTCGCCATTTCCAGCCTGCAGTGTCCATCCGTCCCTCCGCCGGGAGCTCCAGCATGACGCCTTCCTTGCTGTGCAGAGCGCTGGAGGCCTTGCCGAGCTCGAGCGTGCGCTGGTCCGAGATGAGTGCCAGCTGCAGAGCAGCTTGTTGTCCTGGCGTCTCTTGAGGCTGCGGCCCTCGAAGTGTCCAGCCAGAGTGCGTGAGGCGGCGCCGCAGGTGGTGCGGCACGCGAAGTCGAGACGGATGACGATGACGGCATAGACGCGGCCGACCATGCACACGTGATGCACCCTCCATCTTGCCGAGTTCCCAGGTGGGCCACTGCATCATCTTGGCTGGCATGGGAGCGCCGCCAGCCATGGGTGTGGCCGCCGGAGGCGCTGCTCGCCGGGCACGGCAGCCAGGGGCGTGGCCTCCGGGGTCGCAGTTCGCCAGGGCGCGGCGCCGGAGCGCGGCTAGGCATGGGCGTGGTCGCCGGAGGCGCGGCTCGCCGAAGCATCGATTCTTCTCAGTCACTGGAACGACTCCGAGCTTCAGTCTGAACTCCACGAACTTGACCCTTCCGAGAGGCTTCGTCAGAATATCAGCAACCTGCTCATCTGTACCCACATGTTCAACATCAACCAGATTCTTCTCAATGCAGTCTCTGATGTAGTGATACCGAGTATCTATGTGCTTGCTTCTTTCATGGAAAACAGGATTTCTTGCTAGCTCGATTGCTGACTGATTATCGATCAGAAGTCTAAACTTCTGCGCTTCACCACCAATCAGGTCTGCTATCAGACGACTTAGCCAAACACCCTGACAGGCTCCCAAACCTGGTGGTTGGTGTACATACACTTGTTCTTGGAGATTTCCATTGAGAAAAGCAGACTTCACATCCATATGATGTAACTCCCAGTCTCCATGTGCTGCAAGTGCTAAAAGAATTCTCACTGTTTCTAATCTTGCAACTGGTGCAAACACCTCATCATAATCCACCCCTTGCTTCTGTGCATACCCTTTGGCGACAAGCCTAGCTTTGTGCTTGACAACATTCCCAGCAGCATCTTTCTTTACTTTAAATACCCACTTCAGTCCAATAGCCCTGTGCCCCTTGGGCAAGTCTGACAGAGACCAAGTATTATTGTCTCTTATTGACTGAAGTTCTGATTCCATTGCATTTTTCCAGCAAGTTTCTTCTAGAGCTTCTTCTACACTAGCAGGCTCGTCTGCTCCTAGAAGACACACTCCACTATACTCAACATTTTCAATTTCTTCAGTGTCGTCATATAACTCTGATAATGATCTGTACCTTAGTGGATTGCCTTCTGAATCTGCCGACTGACCATTAGGTGGTGTTACCCACTGATTTTGGTCACCATGCCCAACAGACCCAGTGTATGATGGTGTATGTGGGCTTGAGAGTCCTTGAGACTCATCTGATAAAGATTGGGACTGACCTTGCCCAGAGGAACTGACAGCCGAACTGTCTGGTACTGAAACTGTGGGTGCTTGCTCTGTTGTCGGACCACCAACAGTAACCGGATACTCCACAACAAAATGTTCAGACTGGAATTGATCCATCCCTTGAATGTTCCAATCCCATGACTGACTTTCTTCAAAAATAATATCCCTACTGATGTGTAATGTCCTAGACACAGGATCAAGCATCCTGTACCCCTTTGTGCCCTCCTCATAGCCAATGAAAATCATTTTCTGGGATCTATCTGACAGTTTACTAATCCCTAGCCCAACCTTCTTGACATGACCCACACAGCCAAAAATTCTCATGTGATCAACTCTAGGCTTCTTGCCATACCAAGCCTCATATGGTGTTACACCATTTAGACTTTTTGTTGGAGATCTATTCAAAACATAGGCGGCTGTCACCACAGCCTCTCCCCAATAGCATGCTAGGATCTGCTTGCTTTTCATCATGCATCTTGCCATCTCCACTACAGTCTGATTTCTTCTTTCTACCACCCCATTTTGTTGAGGGGTATAAGGTGTAGTGGTAAAGTGCCTAATGCCATACTCAATGCAAAATACACTGAACTGAATTGAGTTGAACTCACCACCTCTGTCAGTTCTAATTGCTTTGAGCTTACTGTTAAGTTCAGTCTCTGCCCTTGTCTTCACCTTCTTGAAATAAGACAGTGCCTCATATTTGGACTTCAACAACTCAATCCACATATATCTACCGTGATCATCCACAACTAGCAAAAAATAATGCTTACCACCTGGTGTTGGTGGTGTGATTTTTCCACAGAGATCTGAGTGAAACAACTCAAGTCCACTCATAGCACGATACTTACTGACACTTGGGAAGGGAGTTCTATGCTGTTTTCCTAATGTACAGCCATCACACACCTGCTCGACCCTATCAACAGTGGGCATGCAAGATACCATATTTCTCCTTCCTAACTCCCGGAGGGATCTGAAATTAAGATGCCCAAACCTTGCATGCCACTTCCAAGCATCATCATCCAATTTATTCAGTAGGCAAACAGGTGACACAGTACTGAACTTATGCATATAGAGATGATTTGCAGTTCTAGGAGCTGAGATAAGTAATGCATGTCCCCCTTGATCAAAAACACTGCATCTGCCATTCTTCAATGACACCTCAAACCCCTTTTCCTCCAATTGGCCCAAACTGACAATATTACTCTGAAGCTTTGGAATGTAATAAATATCAGTTAATACCTTGTGATCCTGCTGTCATCCTTGAATGACCATGGAGCCAAGCCCATGTATCTCCATGCTGGAACCATCACCCAGCCTTACAGTCCCACAAACTCGATCATTCAGATGAGTGAGAGCAGCACGACATCCTGTCATATGGTTGCTAGCTCCTGTATCTAGCACCCAAACACCTTCTGGGCAATCAACCGGCACCACCTTCTTCTCTGTGAGATGAACGACCTCTACAGGTAATTCTATGATGTCCTTTGCCACTGACAGAAACAGTGCTGGATTATGATTAGCACCTGCCACAGCGACGTTTGCCTCCTCGTGCTTCTCCTCCTTCTTTTGCTTCTTGGGCCTTTTACAATCCTCAGCCCAGTGACCATAGATGCCACAATTTCTACACCTTCCCTTCCGACGAGGTGTGCCTTCTGAGGTGAGCTTGACGTTGCCGGCTGCCTTCGACCCACCACCATCGTGTCGATGTGGCTGTTTGCCTTTGCCTCCACCAGCACTGCTACTTCCTCCAGTACGACCTTGAGTGGGTTGGAAACGGTGCTTGTGTTTCTCAAGCCACTCATCCTCGGCAAGCAATAAACGGCCCGCCTTATCAGTGATCTGCTCGACTTTCTCCTCGAATCGATCTTCAGCAACGCGCAGTCTCCCCACCAATTCCTCCACTGTCAGTGTTTTCATGTCACAGAACATCTCAATGGATACTGCAACTTGATTGAATTTGGGTGGCAACACACGCAATATTTTCTTGACAACACGAGGATCGTCGATGGTCTCACCAAGAGTTTTCAACGTGACGACGAGGTTCACGATTCGCATGCCGAAGTCCTCCACGCTTTCTCCTTCTTTGAACTCGACGTTCTCGAATTATTTTAGGAGTTTCGACACCGATCTCCTTCACACGATCTGCTCCAACCCTCAACGTCTTCACGATTCCAGGCCTCATGTACCGCTCGCGCTTGGCTAAGCGAGCGCCGCCGCATCTCTTCGGGAACGGATCTCATCAACCCGCTCATGGCTTGCCAATCCTCGACCTCTTGACATCAGTTCCGGGATCAATTGTCTCCCGGATCTCCAACGCCTCATAGTTGATTTGCATCAACATAGCCCACTCGACATAATTTGTTCGAGTTAGCATCGCCAAACCAGCGAGCTTTCCTTGACGCCGCCGCTTGACTTAGAACTCTCTCGCTTTCGTCATCTCCTCCTTCTCGTCTTCTCCTTGCACGTTCGTGGACGTGATCCGCTGAAACCTATATGGCTCCGATACCGGATGTTGAACCGAGCTCCTAGGATCGAGCTCGGCGACGGCGCGACACCGACACCGGTGGCGTTCGCGGCGACTAAAACCCTAGAGCGTGAACCGAGAAGATGGAAATAATGACAACGAGATCAATTTGCCCAAACACGGCGTAACCATGCCTTATGTTTTCGTTCAGTTTATATAGGCCCAAGGCCTTGCCCCCCGTCGCTCGACGCCTCCTCGACGCTTCGTTATTTCCGGAACGCCGGAGGGACATGCACGGATGACGCCGCGACGGGGCCACACCAAGATACGCGTCTCGGCGTGGTTCACGCACATCTCTCGAACCACCTAGGATTCTACATGTCTAACTGAACTAAAATAGCAAACGTTCTAAAAACAGGATTACATGAAGTAAAACAAAGCACTTCTGACACTCACCACAGTGGGAAGTTCGCTGTCAATTATGGTCAGTCGTCGAAGGTGTAAGGAAAATGGACCCTTGGCCCATTTACTTTGGATTTTGGTGTTTGATGACCAACACAACCAAATTGGACTAATGAATTTGCAAGTGTTTGTTTTGTAGTCCAATAGGGTGCAAGACGTGACTTGGACGAAGGCGACGTGATGATCTGATGATCAACACCTCAAGCAAGACCTTAGAAGCACAAGAAAAGACCCAAGATGTCAAGCAAAGTCCAAACATGAAGATAGGAACCAAGCCGTGCGCAAGATCGCGAAGAAACGAGCTCACAGAGGCGACCGGACGCTGGAAGCGCGACCGGACGCTGGACCGGTGGCTCGGCAGACAGGCAACCGGACGCAAGGACCGGACGCTGGCGGCAACCGACCGGACGCAGGAACGCAGCGTCCGATCGAGTCTGAGAGAGGTTCCAGCGCTGCTGAATCGCGACCGGACGCGTCCGTGGCGAAGCGACGGAACGGGCAGCGTCCGATCGGTAGTTCGCGGCTACAACGGTCGGGACGACCGGACGCGTCCGGTCAGGACGATCTCAGCGTCCGGTTAGTAGCAGAATTGCGGGAGTTCGACCCCAACGGCTACTTTCTCGGTGGGGCTTATAAATACAACCCCCAACCGGCCATTTGAGTAGTGTGGAGCTGAGGAAACATACCAAGGGTGTTGATACACCATTTTAGTGATCTCCACTTGCTAAGTGCTTAGTGTTGCATCAGGTGATTAGCGTGGGTGCTTTGCGAAGTGCTTAGGTTGATTAGACCACCGCTTATGCGCTTGCTCTAGGTATATGCCTAGTGTTTAGTGAGGTTTGCATACCTCTTGCCACCCCGTGCTTGCGAGCACAAGGGTTGTACATCGGAGGGGCTTGAAGTCTTGCGAGATCGCACCAACCGCGTTTGTGGTGCGGCCGCCACCGTGTACCGAAGGGAACAAGGCCCGCGGCGTTTCGGCCGAAAGCTTGATAGTGAAGACGGCGGGGAGCATCCGGGAGAGGCTTGCCGGAAGGCACATCGGAGACCCACTTGCGCGTGGGGAAGGCCCGAGGCTATCCACGGAGTTACCCGACCGGGAGCTTGGCCCTTGCGAGGGATTCCTTGCGAGGGGCTCCAACGAGGACTAGGGGGAAGCTTGCGCGCTTCTCGATACCTCGGTAAAAATACCGGAGTCGTCGATGGGAGTTTGCATATCTCTACCTTGCTTTTTAAGCTTCCGCATTTACATTGATCATATTATTATCATCTGCGGTAGAGATAGCAACACACTAGCGAAACCGTAGTTGCACATCTAGATAGATTATCTTTTGCATATGTTTTGCTAGAAGTAGAAAAAGAGGCCATAGTCGTGAGTTAGATTTTTAAGTTGCCTAATTCACCCCCCCCTCTTAGGCGTCCACGTGTCCTACAAGTGGTATCAGAGCCAGTTGGCTCATATTTGGACCTTTGGCTTAACCGCCGTTGAGCCGACGCTTTTGTAGAGTGGTTGGGATGGATACCACTAGGCCTCCACAATTTGACGGCACTAACTTCCCATACTATAAAGCTAGAATGGCTTGCCACCTTGAGGCGGTTGATTTGGGTGTATGGAGAGTCACTCATGACGGGATGAAACCCATCAAGAATCCCGAAAAACCCACAAAGAGTGATGAAAAAGAAATGCATTTTAATGCTAGAGCTAAGAATTGCTTGTTTGAATCATTTAGCATGGATGTGTTTAACCAAGTGTTCACCTTAAATACGGCACATGAAATTTGGTTAAAACTCCAAGAGCTCCATGACGGCACAAGTAATGTCCGTGAGCAAAAACATTGTCTAGCTAAGCAAAATTATGATTTCTTTACAATAAATGAAGATGAGCTTGTTCGTGATATGTATTCTCGATTGAATCTAATTATCAATGAGCTCCACTCTATAGGATTATTAAAGCTAGATGATGCGGACATCGTGAGGAAGATCATCTCCGTGCTACCACAAAAGAAATATTCAAGCATTATCACCATCCTTCACAATATGGAGGACTTGAGCACCATGACCCCGGGCATTGTCATTGGCAAGATAGTGGCATTTGAAATGTCATGCAAGATGGGTCAAGAAGAAGCCTCTTCATCGAGCAAAGGCAAAGCTCTCGCATGTAGCGAGAAAAAGAAGATGAAGGGCAAGAAAGTTGAGACAAGCTCAAGCTCAAGTTCCTCAAGTGAAGATGAAGATGAGGATGATGATGATGATGAAGAAGAAGAAGAATCAAGTGATGATCAATCTTCCTCCTCCACCTTCGACTTTGATGAAGAATCAATCAAACTTATCAACAAGGTGGAGAAGATGATCCAAAAGCTCAATGTCAAGGGTGTGCCCATACAAATCCAAGACCTTATTTTCACCAATCAAAGAAACGAGCAAAGAAAGAGAAGATGCTATGGATGTGGCGAGGTGGGGCACTTTGTGGAAGTTTGTCCAAACAAGCCCACACCCAAGACAAAGAAGAAGGCATGCAAGAACAAAGCCCTCACATCAATAAAATCATGGGATAATTCTTCAAGTGAAGAAGACCATCACAAGAGACGAGGGCGCAAACACTCATCATCAAGCTCTTCTCGTGTGTGCCTTATGGTACGAGGTAACGAAAGCTCATCCTCTAGTGAGAGTGATAGTGATGATGATTTGCCTTCTTACAATATAATTGTGCAACAAAATCTTAAATATGCTAAAGTTTGCACTAGTCAACAAAAGAAGATCAAAACTTTAAAAGAAGAGCTAGGTAGTTCACAAGAAGCATACAAGAATTTGCTTAAACAATATGAAAACTTTGCAAATCTCAATGTTGAACTATCTACTAAAATTGAGCAACTTGAGGCTAGTGCAACAACAAGTGCATGCACAATTAATGATAAGCAACTTGAAAAGAAAAATGAAAAATTAAAAGAAAAGTTAGCTAGCTCATAAAATGATTATCAAAGTTTGCTTGCTAAAATAGAAATCATGTGCAAACATTGTGATGAGCTAACAAATAAAGTTGTTAATCTTGAGGCCATCAAAAATACCCCCACCAAGGCATCTAAAAGAAATGACATAATTAAAAAGGATGCATCTACCTCTTGCAATGATTTATGTTTAAACTCATCTTTGTGCAACCAAGCTTGTGTTGAGAAAGTGATTGTAGATACATGCACACAAGAGGTTGCAAAAGAAAATGAGCAACTCAAGCAAGAAGTAGCTCGCCTCACCAAGGACTTGATTCAAGTGAAAGGCAAGGCAAAGCAAACCCAACTTCATCAAGATAACACCGTCAAGGGAGTGAAGAAGCTTGATGAAGGACAAATTGTGGTTTGCTACGTGTGCCACAAAGAAGGCCACAAGTCCTATGAATGCAAGGTGAAGAATGGGGGAGGAGAAAAGAAGAAGGAGAAAAAGCAAACAAGCAATCTCTCCAACACCTACACCAACAAGGTGGACAAGAAGGCCTCCACACCTTATCTCTTGAAGAAGAAGAAAAATGACAAGGTGGTGGCCATCAAGGTGAACAAGCAAGCCAACAATGGGATCAAATGCTTTTGGGTGCCAAAGGAAACTATTTCCAACATGAAGAGCACCAAGAAGGTTTGGATCCCGAAAGGGAAGTAAGAAGTCCGTCAGACCTCGGGGAATTTGGAGTCTTGGCAAAGTATGGGTGCATTTCATGGGGTGCATCATGTTGGATAAAGTCATTGCCAAGTGGGTTAGTGGATACTATGGACCTAAATTCCCCTTCTCATGTTAGGTAACTAGATGTTATTACTTTTTAATTGGTACATCTTGCAATTAGATTTTCCTACAATTGGTATATTTAAACATCTAGTTACTCTTCATGCCTAGGGTTGCATTTGCATGTTTAAATCATTTGCCATGCATACAATAGGTATATCTTATGGTAGGATTGCTCGGTTTCATTTTTAACTATTGGAGCAAACCTACATGGTTTAAAATTGTTTAGAAGCAAGGCACATAGCTTGTCTTATAATTGTTCATTTAATATGTGCCAAAGTCCAAATTGTAGATAATTTTCTCCCAAATATCATCTTCAAATGGTATTTTGATTCTAAAATCAATGTGCATGAGTACTACAAGTATTCCGCGCTTGCATGCACAAATTTAGGGGGAGGATCATCTACAAAATGGACGCTTTGAGACTAACACCTTTTCAAGTTTATCATGTGTGTAGTAGTCTCATTGCAAGGAAAATGGAGTCCCCAGAGATAAGCATCGTTCTTCAATTGGCATCATCATGTTGATTACATTTCTTTTTATATGCTTTCTCCATGCATTATATAGGTTAAACTCTCTTGTGCAATAAATTGCTAATTATGCATATGCTTTGCTTTCCACTATATGTATGCATACTTTTAGGGGGAGCTTAGTCTATATAATGTGAGAGTCAAATTTTGTGATCCATTCCACTCTTTATACAAAGGATCACGAAATTTGACCCTCCCTTGTACTACTAATGTCTTCCTTTTCGGTGTTTGATGCCAAAGGGGGAGAATTTGAAGGACCAAAGACAAGCATCAAGTTGATGTCTACAAATGGTAATGGTCCGAGAAAGGGAGGAAAGTGAATTATGGATTAGTCTAAGTAATGGGAGAATTTTTTTAGATAGGCTTTAATCCATAATATCACATGGGGTCATTTGCAAGGGCAAGACATGCTTTTAAGTAAAGTTTTAATTGGTATCTGTCAATTAGTATCATATAACCTTGCCCTTTGCATTGCAACCTAGCAAGTAGGTAGTTTTTAACTTCCAAATTCTATTTATTTGCTTGTTTTGGTCGTGTTGGCATCAATCACCAAAAAGGGAGAGATTGTAAGGAAAATGGACCCTTGACCCATTTACTTTGGATTTTGGTGTTTGATGACCAACACAACCAAATTGGACTAATGAATTTGCAAGTGTTTGTTTTGTAGTCCAATAGGGTGCAAGCCGTGACTTGGACGAAGGCGACGTGATGATCTGATGATCAACACCTCAAGCAAGACCTTAGAAGCACAAGAAAAGACCCAAGATGTCAAGCAAAGTCCAAGCATGAAGATAGGAACCAAGCCATGTGCAAGATCGCGAAGAAACGAGCTCGCAGAGGCGACCGGACGCTGGACCGGACGCTGGAAGCGCGACCGGACGCTGGACCGGTGGCTCGGCAGACAGGCGACCGGACGCAAGGACCGGACGCTGGCGAGAACCGACCGGACGCAGAACGCAGCGTCCGATCAATCTGAAGAGGTTCGGTAGCTGAAGCTGCGACGGACGACGGCAGCGTCCGATCGGTAGTTCGCGGCTTCTGTGATCGGGACGACCGGACGTGTCCGTCCAGACGATCTCGGCGTCCGGTCGAGAAAGCGTAATTGCGGGAGTTCGACCCCAACGGCTATTTTCTCAGTGGGGCTTATAAATACAACCCCCAACCAGCCATTTGAGTAGTGTGGAGCTGAGGAAACATATCAAGGGTGTTGATACACCATTTTAGTGATCTCCACTTGCTAAGTGCTTAGTGTTTCATCAGGTGATTAGCGTGGGTGCTTTGCGAAGTGCTTAGGTTGATTAGACCACCGCTTATGCGCTTGCTCTAGGTATATGTCTAGTGTTTAGTGAGGTTTGCATACCTCTTGCCACCCCTGCATTTGTGAACACAAGAGTTGTACATCGGAGGGGCTTGAAGTCTTATGCGAGATAGCACCAACCGCGTTGCTTAGTGCGGCTGCCACTGCAAATCGAAGGGAACAAGGCCCATGGCGTTTCGGCCCGAAAGCTTGATAGTGAAGACGGCGGGGAGCATCCGGGAGAGGCTTGCCGGAAGGCACATCGAGACCCACTTGCGGCGTGGGAAAGGCCCGAGGCTATCCACGGAGTTACCCGACCGGGAGCTTGGCCCTTGCGAGGGATTCCTTGCGAGGGGCTCCAACGAGGACTAGGGAAGCTTTGCGCTTCTCGATACCTCGGTAAAAAATACGGAGTCGTCGACGGGAGTTTGCATATCTCTACCTTGCTTTTTAAGCTTCCGCATTTACATTGATCATATTATTATCATCTGCGGTAGAGATAGCAACACACTAGCGAAACCGTAGTTGCACATCTAGATAGATTATCTTTTGCATAGATTTTGCTAGAAGTAGAAAAAGATGTCATAGTCGTGAGTTAGATTTTTAAGTTGCCTAATTCAACCCCCTCTTAGGCGTCCACGTGTCCTACAGAAGGGTTGCAGAAACAAGTGAGCTAGCTTAGCTAGCCAGATCCAAGCAAGCTCGTACCAGGGCAGATGGATCTGGCAATGATGCTGCCTTATATACTAGTACATACAGTACTAAATAAAATCCGTTACAGTCGTTTGCTAAGGCGGCTGCTTTGTGTTCGATCGCTTATAAGCAAGGAACTGAAGAATAACCAGCAGCTTGTGTTTGAGAGAGAGAGAGATGCATGTATATGTATGTATGGGCTTTGCTATGCATAATACCACCCTGCAGCTTGTGTGTTGATGCTATCCGATCTGGTAATGATTTGTCTCTAAAGATATATATTTATTTCTTTCTGTTGTCAATCGATGCTGACTAGTGACTTAACAAAAGCTTTCAAAAATAAGCTTCAAACAAGGTTTCAAAAGAAAGGATCTAAAAACAAGTGTCTTCAAAAATAAGTATAAAAATGGGTTTTGAAAGAAAGGCTAGACCAAGTTTTGAAACATTCTTTTTAGAATCATATCTGAAAACAAGGTTGCAGAAGACATTTTTTGAAATAGCATTGTACTTGAAAAAGGTGGTTGTTCCATAGGTTTACGGAATTGATAGGATTAGGCTAGCCGGACCGCTTCAATCTCTGGACACAATGTGGCTGGGCCCGAATGGCCTAACAACTTAACATCTCTACCTACGGGACATATTCTTATCGATATCGGCTTCTCTCACAAATCTCTGCTGTCCTCTCTCGTGCTTCACCCAGCATCGCTCGCTCCGAGTTCTTGCTCATCCTCCGCTCAGCGCCGGCCACCCTCTCCACAGCGCCCTACTACAAGCGCCAACCTTCCTCCCTCTCCATGGCGCCCCTCGCCCGCTATGCTCCTTCTCTAGCGACAGCTCCCATCGAGAATGACGAGCAAGCAACATCCTCTCTCTCGTGTCCGTCCACCTTCCTCCATCGGTAAGCCAGCATATTACGAGCATGTTCGTTGCCGCTTTCCTCATGCTCTAAGCTGGACACTTTGTGCTGCTCAAAGAGGCCAAATCTGCATCCTCCTTCTTGGATCTAGGGTCGCTGTGTTGCTCAGCATATGCTTTTTGGGATGTTGCATTTGTTGTTTTTGTGTTGCATCAGGAGATTTCTCATGTTTCGATAATAAATTCAGATGCTTCAGGAGATGATCTCTCATATTGCTACAACAAAACTAGCATGTTGTGTCACATGATTGTTTGGTGTTCTCATGTTGCTGCAACAAACTAGCATGTTTGGTGTTGCAGTAAGTGATGATTTCTTTGTGTTGCAGTAGGCAATGATTTTCTTATGTTGATTAGAGATGTTGCATATCTATTATTTTCATGTTTTAGAAGTTCGATGTTGCATTCTGCTTATTGTCCATGCTGCGGCAAACAGACTGAGATGTCATAATGATTGAGTTCTCTTGTTGTAGCAATAAAACTGAGTTGTAGTAACCGATGATTTTGCCTATCAATTAAGGATGTATCATCTCCTTTGTAACTGATTGTTGTATGTTGCACTTTGTTGATTTCCCATGTTGTAGCAACAGACAGGAGTGGTGGGGACAGGGCATAGCGTTGCACTGCGCACTCTTGTTGCGGGAGGAAATCTTGTGGATAAATGAGCGTTGTGGAGGAAGACGCGGGATTTGACGATTCCGCTCGCTTGTATGGGACAGCTGGTAGCAACGTCCGGACATAGCCGAGGGCCGGACGTCCGGACGCTAGCAACTCCGATAGGTTTAAGCTAATTGGCACATGCTAGATCAACACCTTTCAAATGACAAACCACAACACATATGCACAAAACATAGTTTTTGTAAAAGTTTAATCATGTTGAGACGACATTGCATTGTCCTAAACGGTTGCCTAGCTAGTACTAACGACATGTGGCTAGCACTTTCTAGGCCTGTGCACTACCAGCCCAATAGGCCTGCTCCCCTCTATCTTCCTTCATGGTTTCTCCAAAAAAACAGCGACATTTCCCAACTTGCATAGCCATCGCGGCGTTCCCCACCGCTCGCCCACTGCTCGCCTTCTCTAGCACGGTTGCCGCTCGCCGCGGCCTTCTCCAGTGCCAGAGCACCTCACCGCGGACACGGCACCCGCCCGCCATGACCTTCTCTAGCACAGGGGTGCCTCGCCACATGAGCCGCACCTGCCCGACCGCTGTTATCGCCTCCACTACGGGTGCTGCTCACTGGAGGCCGCGCAGCCGCCTATCCACTGCCATTCTCCTTCTCCACCACGACCTAGCGCCGAATCTCGCTCTGCAGTGCTCCCCGCCTGTCAGGTTTTGCTGAAAGCGCATGTTGCAAGCGTATGTTTCAAGCATTTCAGATGTTTATTAAGAGGTATGTTACAATTGTTTCATATGGATGTTGCATAAGTAGATCGGGATGTTGCATATGTTGCAATGGTTTGTACACGTATGTTGCAAGCGTTTGTTCCAAGTGTTTTATGTGCTTTTTAGACACATGTAGCAAGTGTGTTTATCTGTATGTTGCATATGTTTCACACATATGTTGCAAGTGTTTTATCTTGATGTTGTGTATGTTTTGCAATGGTTTTAAAGTGTTTTTCATGTGCTTTCTGCAAGTGTTTCAGACGCATGTTTCAAGTGTTTCATCTGTCTTCTTTTTGTATGTTGCAAGTGTTATATCTGGATGTTTCAAAAGTAGATCGGGTGTTGCGCACATGTTGCTATGGCTATATATACATGTTTCAAGCGCATGTTTTGAGTGTTTCATCTGTTTAAGACATATGTTGCAAATGTTTCATTTGAATGTTTTAAAAGTAGATCTCGGGGAAGTACATGTTGCTGCTGCTAGTGCGCCGCCGTGGGTCATCGTGCCACCATGGGTCACCGCGCGCGTCTTTTCATGCGGACGTGTGAAACGGAGCGGGCTCGGGGTGGTCGTTGCGCATGCATGGGTCCGTGCATAGGATGGGCGTGGGGGCAAGGGAGCTGGATGTATCCGACATGGGCGCGGGAGCACCGTCCGACGCTAGCGCCTTGAATGGGACGTTCGGGTGCTAGCAAGTCTAATAAAGGTCTATAATAGGTTTAATTACTGAGATCACGTACCCGATTGGCATGACCTTACGTATCTATTCAGCTCCTGCCCATAATTTCATCGGGGGGCGATAGTCCATGTATGGTTCGATTACAAATGGTTGGGTGGTTAGTCATGCCTATCCATACCCCATCCAAGTAAAAGGCTCAACAGCCTGTTCGGTTGGCTGGTTCGTATCGTTGCTGGTTTGTTTATGTGAGAGAGAAGTACTGCTGGCTGGTTCATTGAAACAGTGTTCATATGAGGGGGCTGGCCAGCCCAGCCAGCCAGCCAGCCCCAGCCGAACACGGCGCAAATCTATGGTCCAAGAAATTGTTTCTAAACTTTAATAGCATCTCCAAAAGATTAGCCAAATCGTTTTCTAAAAGTAAATTTGGATATTATTAGAGAAAAAAATGTCTCCAACAAACTTTGTAAATGACATTCTAAATTTAGTAGCTCTCCATTCCACATCAATCCCTCTCTACTTTTGAATAGCCTCCTACCTAGCTATCCAGCCTCTTGGTGCGGTCGGCGTTTCCTCCTTGCATGCTTTGTTAATCAGCTTCCCGTGCATACTTTGTTGACCGGATGCTAGTTGATGCCGTGACATTTTTTAATATGGAGAGTCCAAGTTTTAGAGAGTCTGGTGGAGTACTCTAGTATTTTTTTATAAAATATATTTTAGAGAGTAGCTAAATTAGTCTTTTTAGCTAATCTCTTAAGGATTACCTCCCATTTTTCTATAAATAGAGTCCCGGCCGGCTTCTTGAGCCATATATATCAACAGATGCTCGAAAGACGAAACCGGCGACCGGAAAGCAGGAAGCAGAAAGGGCCGGCGACGGCGACCAAGAAACTCACCTCCAAACGCACAATATATAAAATAACCTCCAAGCAAGGTCCGCCGGAGACGATAGAGGTGAGTGAGATGCAAAGAGCGACGTCGTCGTCGTCGTCCAAAGATGCCGAGGAGGACTGGAGGAGCAATAGAGCCGGCTGGCACGGGCACGTAAGCAAAAGAGCTGACTGACGTCGTCGCCCACGTATGGAGCTGTTGTCATCAAGTCTAGCTGGGTCGTCATCGGTTATGTACTTTTTCCCTCCTCCGTTGCAAGATTCCGTCTATAATTCGCAACGCCTTCATTCTACAGTCTGAACATGAATGGTTGCGTGGCTACTTCTTGGGACGGAATCTTCAACTCTCTAGTCAGAGATTTCCATACAAGGTCCCACAGGCCGGAAACACATTGGAATCGACACATGAAACAGCTACCTTATTCATCACGACCCATCATCCTCTTTTCATCGCTTTTGCAGCTGGGCAGGTCTAGTAGCAGCAGCAAAGGAGGACTTCAAGTTGACGGTGAAAATGATGTTGATGAAAACGATTTCTGTATACTAGCATTTGTTCTTCTAATTCTAAGGAGAAAAAATCCCTTGGTCTAACTGGTTGTACGTGACAATGGTTTTTCTTTCCATAAATTCGACAAGGGGAGAGGATTCCCACCTGGATATATTTCATTCGCCCCGCTGGCCTAGATTGGATCGAAAATACAACAGTTTTGTTAGCATGATGCTCAGGGCAAGTACATTGTTACACGTCAGCGGTCTCATGCTCCGTATCATGCAGTGCCACGTAAAATTTTTGCTCATATGAAGGAAAGAGAGAGGTGAGAGAGAAAGAGGTCGTTGTTTCGCGAAATAACCGCGTTATAAGCTAATATTTAGAACTATGAGATGACTATAGTATCATTGTATGAGTTGTTACTATCGTGTGTGGGGGTATTAACCCCTATACCCTTACGGCTAGGCCGGCCCAGATCAGAGGGTCCGGTCCACCTAAAGACGACGCGCGGCCTGGCCAATCTGTTCGGAGTCCCGCGCAACGAGTCAAGACAGATTTGGCGATCAAGCAAGATCTTGGTCGGTTAGAATAGGAATCCTTATCCGGCCACATATGGCAATTGTAACTGGCTAGGATTAGGTTCCGGATCTGTAACCCTACCCCCCGGACTATATAAGGCGGGCAGAGGACCCCTCTAAAAAACATCTCTCATTGACATACAGCAATATAATCAGACGCAGGACGTAGGTATTACGCCTTCTTAGCGGCCGAACCTGGATAAAACCTTATGTTTGTCCTGCGTCACCGTCTTATTTGTGGCTTGCGCATCTATCTGTCGACAATCTACTACCTTGGGCATACCCCTAGGTAGACTGCCGACCATATTTCATCGACAGTGGCGCGCTAGGTAGGGGGTGTGCGTACTGCTCTCCAAGCGAACAAGATGGTCATCATCCCCGGCTTCATGGCTACACTGAACGGCCTCATGTTCACCATCGGTCAGATCACCTGGACCACCGGCTCCGACGACTTCATCGCCATGATCACGGAGGAGGCGCGGATTCAATCTGCGTCGACCGCTGCTTCACCTGCATCGGCTACGGCTCCGACCACGGTGGATACGGCTCCGACCACGGTGGATCTGGCTCCGACGACGGTGGATCTGGCTCCGACCACGGTGGATCTGGCTCCGACCACGCCCGCATCAGCCACGCCGACAACCCGTCGTCCGCTTCCCCGCTACAAAGGGAGGCAGATCGACAACACCGACCTGCTCGACTCCATCGATCGGGTCAGCACCAAACTTGCTGAAACCCTAGCTCTGGTAAGTTCAATTCAAAGTGGACCTAATGAGCAGGTAACCGCTTCCCACAACAGATCTACCCGACCAGCTCGGGCCAGTCGTCCTGCACGACTTGGTACAAATCTCGTGGTCATATCTACTCCTGAAGGGCGCTCCGCTCGTCGCCGGCCAGCCTCCGTGACGGGTCTCCGGCTCTCCGAGTACGAAGCCTCGACGGAGAACTACCAGGCCCAACCCTACGGCCTACGAAAAACGCTGCCTCCAACTACGCGTATAATGTACAACGCAACTTTGTCAACATGATCAGGATTGAGGATTATCAAGAAGGATCCGTCCACACAGTCCAAGAGGGTGACTCCAGCTCCTCGTCTGGCATCGCATCTAATGCCTCCGACCGCACTGAGCTCCAGCATCACGATGATGAAGGCGTCGAATACGATCTGGATATCCCAGACCACGCCCTGGGGTTCCCACAATTCACGTCTTTCCCACCAAGACGAGGGGATTTGATCAATGTTGTCAGTAATGACGAACCACCAACAGTCGGCGAAACAGAACAGGAAAGGATTGCACGCGAAGCACGCAATATTGACCGGTTTAATCGCCGACAAATCGAAGCCGAAGCAGAAGAGGAGGCACGACGCATAAGGGTCCAGCCACACGACCTCAACAATGCCTTCGATAGGGTGGGGGACAAACAGGTCTTTAGGACTCCAAGCGCCAACGTAGCCATTGCTATGGCGACAATGCAACGGCTACCCAATACCCCGGAAACTCAAGTAGTTCGCGACGAAATACAAGCCTATCTGACGGCTGCTATGGCCCAGACCGCAGAGATTGTAAATCAAGCCCGGGCTCCATCCGTCTCAGTCGAGTCAAGCCGCCAGTACTCAAGTCGCTCACAGCCACCCAACCAACGTGGCTCGCGCAACAACGACCCATCAGACAACCGTCAAGGCG
Organism: Miscanthus lutarioriparius; assembly: GCA_904845875.1. Classification (NCBI taxonomy): domain Eukaryota; kingdom Viridiplantae; phylum Streptophyta; class Magnoliopsida; order Poales; family Poaceae; genus Miscanthus; species Miscanthus lutarioriparius. The sequence continues at coordinate 74,085,425 of CAJGYO010000016.1, read as the reverse complement.
GAAACAGTGGCCATGATGGTGGTTGAGATGACAACCGCCGTCCGGAGGACAACCGCCGCAACGTCCGGGACGACAACCGCCGAGACAACCGTGATAATCGCCGTGATAACCACGGTCGCAGGGCTAATCTAGATGGCAACCGAGGTCGCCGCGATGGCAATAACGATCTTCGCCATTACCTCGGAGGACGTGATCTGCGCGATCGCATCAACCAGAGAGCCAACGATCGTGCATCCCACGAAAGCTATCGCCGTATGGAATATGATACTGCCCATGGCCCGCCGGGTTTGAAGCAGTTTACTCCGCACCTTCGCCAAGTCATATGGCCCAAGAACTTCAAGCTCGAAAAACTTCAGAAGTATGATGGCAAGGAGAACCCCGAATTATGGGTCATGCTCTACAAAACCACGTGCAGATCAGCCATGGCTGACGAGCACGTCATGTCTAACTACTTTCCAGTCGTTGTTGGTCATGTAGGTCACCAATGGCTGGTCAGCTTGCCGGCAAACTACTTCGATTCCTGACAGGAACTCAAGCAAGCTTTCATCAACAACTTCATTGCCACTTGTGAGCAACCCGGCAACAAATATGATCTGCAGCGGATTCGAGATCGGAAAGATGAGCCACTGCGCGAGTACGTCCATCATTTCTCGGAGATGCGCATCAAGGTCTCATCAATCTCCGACAGCGAGGCAATCGAGGCTTTCATCATTGGCCTCTGCTTCCACGACGCTCTAAGGGACAAGCTCCTTCGCAAGAGGCCTGAATCGGTCACAGCGCTCCTGGCCACCGCTAAGAAATATGCGGATGCCGATGACGCTAAAAAGATAATTATTGAAGAAGCAGCAAGGGTTCCGCGCTCCGACCACCCCCCACACCGCGACGACTACCACGGCAACCGTGGTCAGAACGACAATTTTGACCGCCGCAACCAGCGCAACGACTCCCGCGACCACCGCGATCAACGTAATCAGCGGCGTAACCGCCGAGACGATTACAGGGGCAAGCGTGCTCGGGAAGATGACGACGAGGTCAACACCGTCAAAAAAGGGGCGGACATCATAACTACGAAGAAGACTACGCCAAAGCATTGAAAGGGCCCTGCCAGCTACATCCCAAGTCAAACCACACCATGGAGAACTGCCGCGTTCTCAAGTCTATCTACACGCGTCAACAGGCTCCGGATACGTCCAACAAGCCTAACGATGCAGGGGAACAGCGCAACGAGGACAACGACGATGAAGACGCAGATCCCCGTCACAAGTATGTCAAACCAACCGATCGCGTGCACACCATCATTGGAGGCAAAGTGTCCATCGAGACCAAACGAGAACGCAAGCTGCTCGCCCGCGCTTGCTTGAACGTGGCCAACACCGACAACCTCATCGTCGATCCACGGCTCCCTCCTTGATCTCACCGTGAGATCTCCTTCAGCAGAAAAGACCAATGGGCCGCAATACCTGAACCAGGACGTTTTCCCCTGGTCCTTGATCGTTGTATCAACAAAGTTCAATTCGATAGAGTGCTGATTGATGGCGACAGCTCCATCGATATACTGTTCAAGAACAGTCTGCCGGCCCTGAAGATAACCCAGGCAGATCTCAAGCCATACGAGGCACAGTTCTGGGCTATTCTCCCCGGATAGAGCTCTACACCTCTCGGGCAGATCACGTTACCTGTGCAGTTCGGGACCCCATACCACTTTCGCACCGACTACGTCAACTTCGTGGTCGCTGACTTCGACGGCACCTACCATGCTATCCTAGGTCGACCATCGCTCACCAAGTTCATGGCCATACCTCATTACAGGTATCTGGTGTTGAAGATGCCTACCGAGAAAGGAGTTCTAACTCTCAGGGGCAACGTATACGCAGCTTATACATGCGAGGACGACAGCTTCAAAGTAGCAGAGGCTCACGACCTCTCTATTCGCTTGGCCGAGACCATGCTCGACGCCAAGAAGACCTTGGTCGACCACCTGGAGATCCTAGAGCTCAAGGCTCCACGCAAGAACACCAGGTCCAAGGAGCACAAGGTGATCCAGCTGGTCGACGGTGATCCCAGCAAAATGGCCCTTATCAGGGCCAACCTGGATCCCAAATAGGAAGACGTGCTCGTCAGGTTCTTGAGGAGCAACGTGGATGTGTTCGCATGGAAACCTGCTGACATGCCCGGTGTACCTCGGAACTTGATCGAGCACTCCTTGAATGTCAACGGCAAGGCCAAACCTATCAAGCAGAAGCTACGACGATTCGCTCACGATAAGAAGGAGGCGATTAGGGTAGAAGTTATATGCCTTTTGGCAGCCGGATTTATCAAAGAAGTGTATCATCCGGAGTGGTTAGCCAACCCGGTTCTTGTACGCAAAAAGAATAATGAATGGAGAATGTGTGTTGATTACACTGATCTCAACAAACACTACCCTAAGGACCCCTTCGGCTTACCTTGCATAGACGAGGTCGTAGATTCAACCGCCGGTTGCGAGCTGCTTTCCTTTCTCGTTTGCTACTCTGGTTATCACCAGATCGCTCTCAAAAAGGACGACTAGATCAAGACATCTTTTATCATGCCTTTCGGCGCCTACTGCTACACGACCATGTCGTTTGGGCTCAAGAACGCCGGGGCTACCTACCAACGCGCTATACAGGCCTGCCTCAAAGATGAGATAAAAGACGACCTCGTCGAGGCTTATGTTGATGATGTAGTTGTCAAAACCAAGGAAGCACATACCCTTGTTGACAACCTGGAACGCACCTTTGCAGCCCTTAACATATTCCAATGGAAATTAAACCCAAAGAAGTGTATCTTTGGTGTTCCTTCTGGCATACTACTTGGCAACATCGTCAGTCACGATGGCATACGCCCTAACCCGGAGAAAGTCAAAGCTGTCTTGGACATGAAGCCGCCCAAAAAGGTGAAGGATGTTCAGAAGCTTACCGGATGCATGGCCGCTCTCAGCCGTTTCATATCAAGATTAGGCGAAAAGGGATTACCGTTCTTTAAACTGCTCAAAGCATCCGAGAAGTTTGAGTGGTCAGAGGAAGCAGACGCTGCCTTCACATAGCTGAAACAATACCTTACGTCACCTCCGGTCCTCACTGCTCCCAAAGAAGACGAAACACTCCTACTTTACATTGCGGCGACTAATCGAGTGGTCTCCACTGCCATGGTGGTCGAGCGCGATGAGCCCGGCCACGTCTACAAGGTACAGCGACCAATCTATTTCATCAGTGAGGTGCTCAATGAATCTAAGACCAGGTACCCACAGATCTAGAAATTGATCTACACCATACTGATAACATCCCAAAAGTTGAAACATTACTTCGACGGATATCGTGTGGTGGTCATGACTGAGTACCCTCTGCGAGACATCATTAGCAACAAGGATGCGAACGGGCACATCGTCAAGTGGGCAATGGAGCTATGCCCCTTCTCCTTGGAATTCGCAAGCCGTACTACAATCAAGTCTCAGGCACTCGTCGATTTCATCGTCGAGTGGACAGACTTAAGCACGCCTACCTCTCAGGGGCCTAACGAGTATTGGAAGATGTACTTCGATGGTTCTCTCAACATCGACGGCGTAGGAGCAGGAGTCCTTTTCGTGTCACCATCCAAGGAGCAGCTCCGGTACGTCCTCAGGATTTATTTCCCAGCATCTAATAATGCCGTCGAATACGAAGCATGCCTACATGGTTTGCGCATTGCGGTCGAGCTCGGTGTTAAACGTCTCTATGTTTACGGAGACTCGGCTCTAGTCATCAACCAACTCAACAAGGACTGGGACACGACCAGTGAAAGGATGGATGCATACTGCAAATCGATAAAAAAGCTGGAAGGCAGGTTTTATGGCATCGAGTACACACACGTGGTTCGGGACAAAAATCAAGCAGCAGATGCGCAGTCTAAGTTAGGATCATCCCGAGCCAAAGTCCCACATGGCGTATTTGTCCAAGACCTGCTCACGCCTTCCATCGAGGAGGAAGATCCCACGGTTGACAAGCCTCTAGACAAGCAATTGGTGGCTACGGTTCCGGCGTCGAGCACCACTGAGCCACCTCCGACCACGCATGAGCCCGACTAGAGAGAACCTTTCATCAGGTACCTGACAGATGGCAGTGATTACACTGATCGGACAGAAAACGAGCGATTGATGCGTCGCAGTAAGCAGTATCTACTCGTCGATGGCAAGTTATGGTGCAAGAACGCAAAGGAGGAAATCTTGATGAAGTGTATAACCCGGGAGGATGGCGAATGTCTCCTGGACCAAATCCACTCCGGCTCGTGCGGCAACCACGTAGCCTCGAGAACGCTGGTCGGCAAGGCTTTCCGAGCAGGGTTCTATTGGCCGTCAGCGGTAGCTGATGCAGAGAAGCTAGTCCAACACTATGAGGGTTGTCAGTTCTTCGCCAAGAGAATCCACGTACCAGCACATGAGATCCAGACAATACCAGCCTCTTGGCCCTTCGCATGTTGGGGACTGGATATGATCGGGCCCTTCAAACTGGCTCCTGGGAAATTTACATGTGTCTTTGTGCTGATCGACCAATTTTCTAAGTGGATAGAGTATATGCCTCTGGTACAGGCATCCTCAGAAAAGGCTGTTACGTTCCTCGACCAGATCATCCACCGCTTTGGCATACCCAACAACATCATCACTGATCTGGGTACTCAGTTCACCGGGAATGCTTTTTGGGACTTCTGCGAAGAAAGGAGCATAGTAGTAAAATACGTCTCGGGGGCACACCCTAGAGCTAATGGACAGGTCGAGTGGGCAAACGGTATGATTTTGGACGCATTGAAGAAGAGGATGTACAGAGAAAATGACAAAGCTCCCGGAAGATGGCTTAAAGAGTTACCAGCCATGGTCTGGGGCCTCAGAACTCAGCCCAGTCATAATACCGGCGTCTCACCATACTTTATGGTTTACGGCGTTGAGGCAGTCCTCCCAGCAGATATAGCTTTTAGATCAGCACGGGTAGAGAACTTCAATGAAGGCAAGGTCAATGAAGTACGGGAGCTAGAAGTGAATAGTGTAGAAGAGAAGCGGCTTGATTCTTGCGTACGTATAGCCAAATACCTTGCTGTTTTGCACAGGTACTACAACAAGAACATCAAAGAGCGGTTCTTCGTGGTCGGGGACCTGGTCCTGAAGTGGAAGACGAATCAGGCTGGTGTCCATAAACTCGCAACTCCATGGGAGGGGCCCTTCAGGATCAAGGAAGTCACACGACCAACGTCTTACAGGTTAGCTCACCTAGACGGTACGGACGTACCAAATTCATGGCACATCGACAAGCTTAGGTGTTTCTATGCTTAACTACTGAGATATGTACTCCTCTTGTACTTTTGATTTAATTCAATAAAGCTATTATGATTTCTCCGACCACTATGATTGTGTCACTTCGAATTTTACAGTTATTCTAACTTAGCCAGTCAAAGTCGACCACCATTCCTTCACGGGTTTTCAGAGCAGGCCCTGTCTTCGGTTCCTCTCAACGCATGCATGGGATCTACTCTCTACGCTACGGGTGATCGGCAGGTCCCCCCTGGTTTGACTTGTTCGCGTCTACGTGTGCACAGGTCACGCACCTCACACTCTGACCACATGCCAAATCAGGGCCGTACAAACTTTTCAGGATGACGTGTCGAGTAAACTGGTACAACTAAACAGAACGCTAACATGTTCTCACTTAGTTACGCCAACACGAGTTTCAAGCTTAAATACGTTTTATACAAAACAAACAAGCTTATAATGATATACAGTTACGTTATTACAAGCTTGCCTGAAGAGGTACAAGTTTACAATAACACAACTACATCCTTCTTCTACAGCTCTAGCCTATCCTGTTGGCTGGTCGGGGCACGCGGCACCTACTGCTCACTACTTCTGACATCCCGCTCGAGTCTCGGGGACTCTTGTACTGGTCGAGCAAAAGAGGATGGCCCTGCCGATGCCTGGCTGGTCAAGACCGCAGGCTTCGCCGGTTGGCTCACAATTGATGGCGTTTCCAGCTGGCTTGTTGATGGCGTACCCTGTACAGGTGCTGTCCCACCTCCACACAGGTTAATATCGCCAATTATCTTTGAAGACAGGTCTAGCTGGGTCATCCGAAGCTCCTCAGCCTTGTCTGGATTTACCTCCTTCGGGTACCCAGCCTCTAGGCACTTGAGATCGATCAGGGGGTAGTGGGCATGCACCATGCTTAGCACATGTGCGCCTGTGTACTCACCCGCCTCCTTTACGAACTCTTGGAACCATTCCCATGCCTTTCGGCATCTCTCGACCAGTCCGAGCTGCGGCGTCCTTGGCGCTTCCTCTATAAGCGCTGGGTCGATAAGGTTGAGGACGGGCAAAATGCCAGTTGCCACTTCCTGGCACCGGTTCTTCCATGTGTCCCGATTCTCGGTGATCTCTAGGCATCGCGCCTTCCAGCCATCACGATCTTTTATCACGGTTTCCAGGTGCTTCTTGGCATTGACTTTCAAAACTGCAAACCGCACAAGATATTAAAATGTCACGCCACGACAATATAATGCGGGCAACAGAATGAGCAAGGTGGTCTGGAACACTTACTTTTCAGTTCCTCCTTCATCTTGGTTGTGCGGTCTTGGAGTTGCGACTGGTCGTGCGCTAGTTTCTTGTTGTCCTCCTTCAGGCGACCACACTCTATGGCCACATGGCTATTCTCCTCTTGGAGACGAACTACTTCGGCCTCTAAGCCTACACTACAGCTGTTACTACCAACAATACAACAACACATGTCATGCACTTGCTGTGATAAAGTGACAGCTTACTTGTTTTTTCCTGCTCTTTGTTACTGAGCTGGACGATCAGGTTCTGGTTCTGTGCTTCTTGCTCCGTCCTCTCCTGGTCGGCGGCTTCAAGTTGGTGGCGCAAGCGTTCCACCTCGGCCGCCAGTTCTCTATTGCTTGCTGTGATCCCCTCAATCTGGTCGAAGCACTTCTTTCGGTACTTTGCGGTCTTCATCAAGTCCTGCATGTAAAAAAAAGCTAAGTCAGACAGTTTGACTGGATAGCAGGATCAAGTGGTCGAGCCAAACATACCTGGACTTCCATCACCAGACGTTTTGCCGCTCGTTCAACTTTCATGGTCTCTTCGACCTCTGGGATTTCCTCATGCATAACCCATTGGTCGTTCCGCCAGCGCGACACATATACATGTTGTCGCTTGTCCTAGGGATGGCCCAGGACCTCTTCTACTTCGTTCTCTTTGGCCTCTTGTTCGGGTAGCGGTGCTGGTCTGGAGTTTGCAGTCTCTGCAATCACTATGGCTTTCCCACGGGTCGTAGCATCGGCAAACGTGCTCTGTGCCACCTCCGGCTGCTGCTCCTCGGTTTGGTCTGATACCCTTGGCGCCGAAGTATTCCCCTCAGCAGGGTTAGTGCTCGGAGCACTTGTACTTGGCTCGGCTCTCCCCTCGACCAACTGCTCGGGGACTGTCGTCTGGCCGCTCATCTAATGAGGCTCCGGCGGACTTTTTGCTATAGGTTCCTCCATAGTCGGCTGCTGGGCAGTTTTCTCCATCATTGCTGGCGGAGCCATGCCACACAAGGCTAGTTGGTTGGGATTTTCGGTGGATGCTGACCTAATATATCAGAGATAAGTTCAGAAGACAACAGTGTTCAATATAAATTGTAAGCTTACATCAAGGTTATAAATACTTACAGCTTGGAAGCATGGAATGATGTGGCGAAGGCACGTCTCTTCGTCCGTGCTTGCTCCATGTGCTCTGCGGGTGCCACCGGGTCTCTTTCCACGACCAGTACCGGCGTCGGGGCTTGATGATCGACCCCTTTGCCGCTTGTCCTCTGCATTGTAGTGGTCGGTGATGCGAGTCCCACTGGCATGGAGGAGCCACCCTGCTCCGTCGACTCCTGTTGTCTCCTCCTCTTTCGAGGGACGAGTCGGAAGATGTCTGCATCATCTATTTCGTCATCTGACAGTGTAAAGATGGCCTGACGATGCTTGCTAGCCACCGGCCGCTTACCAGTAGCCCTGGTCATTGCCTCCTCCCCAACCCCGAGTACGGCCCGGTCGACGTCTTCGATCCTGGCGCTGGTCTGGGAGGTTGGGCTGGCAACTTGCGGCCAATCCACACCAGGGGGTGGAGACACGAACACTGCTGCTCTATCACGACCATTACTCTGGGAAAAATAAAGGCGACAACACAGTAAGTTTCTGTTACAACATAACTCTACGGGTACAAGGCAGCATAATTTACCTTTGGGGGAGGTCGGGCCAGCTTGAAAGCGTGCTCGATGTCGCTCAACCTGACATAATTTGGATCAGCTAAGTTGAATAGCTCTCCAATCCTGGCCTTGACTTCTATCTTGTCAAGCGCCTCTTGCCTGGTCCTAGTTGGGTCTGCGCTACCTTGGTACTCGTAGCCGAGATGTACCCTCCTCTGGCAAGGCTGGATCCTTCGGCTGATGAAGTTTCTGACCACGCTCGGACCGTCCAATTTCCTCCACGGGATCAACCCAATTAGTTCTTGGATCTATTCCAGGTGCTCAGGCTTTTTTGACCAGCTGTTCTTCTTTTCCAGAATGAACCCCACGTCGCACAATGTGATTGTGTTCGGCTCCTCGCGGATGTAGAACCACTTCTTGTACCAGTCCTCCAGCGATGTGTTCCAAGGGCAGTGCAAGTATTGGGCCTTCATCCCATCACGTAGATTGAGGTACACACCTCCGGCTATCTTCGAGCCGCCGCTTCCTTTCTTCCGCAGACAGAAAAGATGGCGAAAGAAGTCGAAATGGGGCTGGAAGCCACCATATGCTTCACAAAGATGAATGAAGGTGGAGACAAGAAGAATCAAGTTGGGATGCAGATTGCAAATCCCAATCTCGTAATACAAGCAGAGCCCCTGAAGGAAAGGGTGCACTGGAACCCCAAAACCCCGCTTAAAGAAATCTTCGAAAACCACAATCTCACCTGGTTGTGGATCGGGGTACCCTTCTCCTTCCGGCGCGTGCCATCCCGCGAGTTCCTTGTTGTGGAGTACTCCCATGGTGATGAGGTCTTCGATGGTCTGCTCGTTGCTTCTTGACTTCCACCACTCCTTCGCCATGACTCTGGCTTTCTTCTGGGCGTCACTCTTCGCCATGAATCCACCCTTGCTGATGGAGGTGGATGCGGTGGAGGGGTGATTGGCGATGATTTCGGAGGTATTAGGGTTGGCAAGAGGAAGAAGAAGGCTGCGGCGGCGAATGGTAATGGGGATCGGTAAAAAGTAACTTACCAGTTCTATATTATAAATAACCAAGAGTTCCGCCGTTTTGTCTGCCCGAGATTCTTGGGAGACGTGCGCACGCGCCGCAAACGGTTGTTTTCACAACCTCGAGATCTATGCCAATATATGTGCCCCTTCGTTACTAGTGTACGCACCTCTTCGCTGCTAGTGTGAGAGAGCCCACACTGACGCACCTCCTTACAGGTGCCAAGCGACTGTTTGCTTGAAAGGACAAGAAGGCAGTATGACGTGCTATACCCGTCTGCTTTTTTGACCAGACGTGTTAGATCGGACTTGAGAGAGTAAGAAGATAAATAAATACACCAAATAATAGTACAAGCGGCATTCGTTTCTTCGTTGCATGTCTCGTTCTCAGGGATGGTCCAGACCACTACCGTGCACGGGGACTGCTCCGACCACTACCATGCTCGGGGAGTGCCCAGACCACTACCGAGCTCGGGGACTGCTCCGACCACTACCGTGCTCGGGGACTGCTCCGACCACTACCGTGCTCGGGGACTGTCCCGACCGCTACCGTGCTCGGGAACTGTCCCGACCACTACTCGGAGACCACTCTCCTCGGCTACATGTGATTTGTACTCACATATAGTTGAGAGACATTTATTTAGACCTTGCTACAAGACTTATATTTCGTCTTCCAGCAAGCTCGGGGACTACATCGGTACGATGCACCTGCCGGTGCATCTTGTATCGATTGTACGACGATTGGATTCTTAACTCCAGTAGAAATTCTTTTTAGACCCTGGCACCACGTGCCTGCGTCACCTACTACCAGGCTCGGGGACTAAGTGGGCACACTTCACCTTGTGGTGAATGTATTTGTTAATCGACCCCTATGCTTTGACTGATTGTCAGGATTACTATCGTGCTCGGGGACTGCCCCGACCACTGCTCGGAGACCGCTCTCCTCGGCTACATGTAATTTGTACTCACATACAGTTGAGAGATATTTATTTAGACCTTGCTACAAGGCTCATACCTCGTCTTCCAGCAAGCTCGGGGACTACATCGGTACGATGCACCTGCCGGTGCATCTCGTATCGCCTATACGACGATTGAGTTCTCAACTTAACTGGGAATTCTTTTTAGACCCTGGCACCACGTGCCTACGTCACCTACTACCAAGCTCGGGGACTAAGTGGGCACACTTCACCTTGCAGTGAACGTGTTTGTTTTTTGACCCCTACGCCTCTGATGATCAAGGACGCTATGCTTCAAGACGCACTTACATTTCTTTTCAGAAATACAAGTGGGCACAATTCCTAGGACGGAAATCTTTTTCTTTTTTCTTAAGAGCACCATACATTCTTCGGACAACCTATTTCTCCGGTGACAACGGTGGTCAGAGATGTCAAGAACTCAAGCCTCACTGTTCGGAGAAGGTTAAAATGGTGTGTCGCAGCATAATACATGGTGTTCAGGGACTAGCTGTGGGGGTATTAACCCCTATACCCTTACGGCTAGGCCGGCCCAGATCAGAGGGTCCGGTCCACCTAAAGACGATGCGCGGCCCGGCCAACCTGTTCGGAGTCCCGCGCAAGGAGTCAAGACAGATTTGGCGATCAAGCAAGATCCTGGTCGGTTAGAATAGGAATCCTTATCCGGCCACCTATAGCAATTGTAACTGGCTAGGATTAGGTTTCAGATCTGTAACCCTGCCCCCCGGACTATATAAGGCGGGCAGGGGACCCCTCTAAAAAATATCTCTCATTGACATACAGCAATACAATCAGACGCAGGACGTAGGTATTACGCCTTCTTGGCGGCCGAACCTGGATAAAACCTCGTGTTTGTCTTGCGTCACCGTCTTGTTTGTGGCTTGTGCATCTGTCTGCCGACAATCTACTACCTTGGGCATACCTCTGGGTAGACTGCCGACCATATTTCGTCGACATCGTGCAACTCACAACTTTACTTTTATTCTATGCATAAATTAAGGAACTATAAGTTACTACGAGACAACTTAAGGCACAAACCATTTTACATGTTGTATATTAAATCGTGTTAAAATTATGTGGCACTACATGCGACCTACTACGAGACAACACCAATGTAATTGCCCTCAGTTATTCTTAGTTACAAATCATTTTGAGTTGCATCATTATATTAGTTGGCTGATGCCCCACTGTTTAGTTAGTTTGGAAACAATGACAGCTAGCCTGACGGATGCTCGCGGAGAAATCGATGCTGTCTTTGTCGATGAGGACATGTCACATGGTTTATCTTGCCGGTAGTTATATGCTTGTCTAAAAGATTGAGCAATGTATACGCAAGTATATATGAACTAATTCGAGATGTGAAGCTGTGAATGGTTTTTCAAGTTGACGGTGAAAATACTGATGACAAAAACGATTTCTATATACTAGTGATTGGTTCTTCTAATTCTAAGGACGTCCGTCAGGGCATGCCCGTCCGAACGCCCTGGTCCTGGGCCTGCGCAGCGACCGAGCCCAACAGCCAACAGGCCTGCTCCAACTACGCTTTCTCGTCCATCTCTGCATTGTGACAGCCGAGAAAACCCCAACTCCCGACTCGCTTCGCTCGTCACGGCTCACCACGTCGAGGTGCTACCGATGCTGTCGTTCCCCTCGCTGGTGGAGGAGCTTCATGGGACGCAGCCCCGCTGATGAGTTTCCCGTGCCGCTTCCACACCGGCGAGCTCCATGTGCCGCCATCGACCTCCATGCCGACATCGAGCTCTGCAATGACGAGCCTCCATTCCTCCAAGCTGCAAGGTGACATTACGCTGAAAGCGCATGTTGCAAGCTTATGTTTTAAGTGTTTTAGATGTTTTATCTGGATGTTGCATGTGTTTCATCTTGATGTTGCAAAACTAGATCAGGATGTTGCACATGTTGCAATGGCTATACGCGTATGTTGCAAGTGTATGTTCCAAATGTTTCATCTATTTTTTTCAGACGTATGTTGCAAGTGTGTTTATTTGGATGTTACATATGTTTCACACATATGTTGCAAGTGTTTTATCTGAATGTTGCATATGTTTTTCAATAGCTTTTCATGTATTTTCAGATGTTTTTGCAAGTGTTTCAGGCATATGTTTTAAGTGTTTCATCAGTCTATAGACATATGTTGCAAATGTTTTATCTAGATGTTTCAAAAGTAGATCGAGTGTTGCACATGTTCCAATGGCGCTGGTGGTTGACGGACAACGGCCTACTGCAGGCCTTCGGCTCCAACCTCGCGCGGCGCACCTCGCCATCTCCTCTCCCTCCCGTCCCTTCCCTTCCCTCCATCTCGCCTCGGTGTTAACGTTGGGGTGGGGTCGTCGAGGGTGCTGCGTTCGGACGCAGGTGCTAGCGTGGGATGGGATGCGTGGCGTGGGATGCGAAGTGGGTGCAGGTGCTAGAGCGGCATCCGGATAAGTCCTGTGGCCGGACGTCTGGGTGCTAGCTCTTCGGTTTTTCTAAACAACTAGGGTAGTGTTTCGACGGCAACTAGGCTTCTTTCTAAACACCTAAACCGATGTATTAGAGCGATGGATGGACTTGAAGACTATGTATCCACGTCCAGATCTTGCTAATGCAGATCTACATCAAGTTTTTCATCAACAAGGAGCAACGACAAGCCTCTAATTTAAACAGGTGAGCATCTAAGATCTAATTTTCCCAACCGGTGAGCATCTAAGATCTAACGTTAGGTCTAAAATCAAGTCAATACAGCCTCTACTTGTATTACTTGTTTAACGCGTTCTCTATATTGCATGTTAATGGCGGGTTATATTTTCTCTCTCTCCCTCTGTCTCTCTCTCTCTCTTTACCAGGAGGTCACCGCACGAGATGCATGCTGCGCTAAAGATATGAATCCCATTAATTTCGAGGTTGCTTCTTAAGGATGGAATAATGATGCGTGGTTTGTTGTTCACACATATGCATATGGTCTCTGTTCCAAAGGTTGAAGTGTGTAGGTACGTCTTGCCGTTTACCGGTGGCCAGTGTAGGTCTTGATGCTGTATTAGTTAGTATTCGGTCGTGGTCGGCGTCCTCGTCCTCGCCGTATCATATTCTAATAAACAATTCATCCATACTCACTTTGTCTATGGTTTGCCGCATTGCACTCAAAAACAAATACTCCCTCTATATTGGTAATTTAACAAGTTGTTTTGGACAATGACACGGTCTCCAAAGCATAAGTTTGACTTCTTATTTTTATAAAAATATTTATTGAAAAGTGATATATGTATATTTTTATGAAAATACTTCTCAAAGCAAATCTATTTATATGGTTTTCATATTTCCAAACTCAACAACTTAAAAATTATTCATGATTTATATTCTCAATGTTTGACCCAAGTCTTGCTCAAAACGACTCGAATTACCAGTATAGAGGGAGTAGGGTGTTTGGTTCTAGAAATAAACTACTATTTCGATATCCTTTTCACTTCTTATTAATTTTTTTGTTTGCCTTAGGGAGTCAATCAACGCATAGGGGCCCACAAGGCAGTTGCATGTATTCAGACTAACTTGTCAATGCAATGACTCAACTACACCTGACTTAAAGTTAGAGAGAACAGGATTGCGGTTGCCAGACTCCCCGCCTATAAATAGCTAGCTAATCTCCCTTCTCCACGGCACAGCTGGTTAATCGATCTCTCCTCGCTCGATCGGTACGTCTTAATCCCTGTCTAAATGACTAAATCTATTTATATCTCTTTGTGCACATAGACTTGTTCATTCCCTCGTATTAATAAATAGGAGTCATCGGGTTTTTTTCCCTTGTAATGCAACACATTGTATTTCAGCATGCAAGCGTGTATATTTTTTAGTTAATTTTCTTAGTGATAATAGTGCATAAGAGTAACTCCAAGAGCTTATATAAATCCTTCATTTTTTATAGGAATAGAGATTTTGATTAAAAAAACTCTCCAATATCTCTTTTAGTTAGATCTTCAAATATTGCTATCCCCTTGCTATTCCGGATTTCTCGCTAATCAAAAAATAGAGAACCAGATTGGCTCTCTAGAGTGCACGTAAGATATAGAAAAGTTGTTGGAGGATGAAAACATATATATAGAGAGAGAGAGAGTGAGAGACTTTTATTCAAATGATTGTTCAAATGATGATTTAGAGAGTGAATTTAGTTAAGAAAGATTCTTGAAGATTATCTAAGTCATTGTAATTAGATATAGCAATGTTTTGAGTTAATATTTTTGTAATGATGATAATGGTGGGTATAATTTACAAATACATATAGGCCTAGTGTATTTTTGGCTTTGTTTTTTTAATGGCAGTTGTGGCACTACTACACAAACAGATTTTTACATATGATTTTTCAGTGATGGTTCACTTAGCTAACCATTTCTAACTAGTCCTAGGAGCACTATAGCTAACAAATCGCTTCTAGAAAAAATATTTGCAGGGACGGTTCTACTAAGTAAACCGATAATATACATATTTAGAGACAGCCGGCTTAAAATAACCATCCTAATTTTTAGGGAAGGTTTGCTTATGTCAACCGCCATTAAAATTAGGTGATTTTTAGGGGTAGTTGACTTAGTCAACCATCTTTAGAAATCTCAAAATGAATCAATATTGATGTTCTTCATTTACCTCAAGGTACTGCTCTCGGGTCAGCTGCATCTCTCTTGCATCTTTCTTGGTTTTCCTCTCTCCAAGCTTCGACCCGTAGTAGGTTACGATGGCCTGGATGCGCACCTCGTGATGTATGTCGGTGACGAGTTTTTTACAGGCTTTGGTAGTCACCTGCTCCGCCCTGGCCTCAAATCCCTCCTCGCATCTGTAATAAGTCTGCATACAAAAGCGATGTATCCATTCATTATTTCAAGAAAAGTCCAATGAATGCGACGTATTGAGCAATGTTGTGCGAGTGAGACTTACCCAAAACTCTGCCTTCACCCGCGCCGCCTTGTTGGGGTACTCCGCATCGAGGGCGATGGCGTAGTGGTCAAACGAGTAGGACGGATCCATCTTCGATGCGTACGTGACAATGCCGGGGAAGTGTTGCCTGCACAGAAGACCCAGGATGCCGTTGACTAGCCGTGTGCTACCACCCGACACAACCACCCAATTCATGCACAAGTGATTAAGAAAAATATATTATTAGTTTTTTTCATCATATCATATGAAGTAGTGGTGATAACATATAAAGCAGGGTTAATCACTTTGACACCTTTCGTAAAGTTCTTGATGTCTTGTCTGAATGGATGGTCAAGAGGTAGGAATTGACGATGTCTGTCGAATGATGAATACTTATCACCCTTCTGCAACCAAATGAACCTCACACCTTCCTTGCATATTGGGCATGGGAACTTCCCGTGAACACACCAGACGCAGAATATCCCATACGCCAGGAAGTCATGCAGGGAGTAGTGGTACCAAACGTGCATTTTGAAGGTTGTCTTTGTAGCTCGATCGTATGTCCATACCCCTTCGTCCCAAGCACGGACCAATTCATCAAACACGGGCTCCATGAACACACCCATATTACTCCCTGGGTGTCTAGGAATTATCAACGACAAGAATACGTTATGTCGTTGAAAGGAGACACCGGGGGGGGGGAGATTAAGGGGGATAACGAAGACATGCCAACATGTGTATGGGGCAGCCATCATTCCATAAGGATTGAACCCATCTGTTGCCAGCGCGACACGTACATTACGAGCCTCATCTGCTTTGTCACGATGTTTGTCATTAAAGCAGATCCAAGCTTCACCATTGGATGGATGTACCATCTTGTCAGAATTGTACCGTTTGCCATTTTTATGCCATGTCATCTGTTTTGCAGATTCCTCAGTCATGTATAGCCGTTGGATCCTCGGTAGGAACGGAAGGTACCGTAGGATTTTCACGGGGATCGTAAGTTGCCTCTTCTGTCCATCATCAAAGTCTACCTCCAGGTACCTGGAGGATTTACACTTTGGACAGAACTTTGCATGCTCGTGTTCTTTCCTAAATAGGACGTACCCCTTTGGACAAGCATGTATCTGCTCATACGGCATCTTAAGTGCACGAATGAGTTTCTATGACTCGTACATGCTCTTTGGCAGAATGTGGCCCTTCGGAAGCAGGGTGCCAATCACGGCCAAAATCTTATTGAAGCCATGTCGACTCAAGTTTAACTCGGACTTCAACCCCATTAAGCGTCCAATGGCATCCAGTTGAGACATCGTTGACCGATCGTGAAGGGGTTTCTGTGCCGAGTCCATCATGTCGTAGAACGCCTGTGCGGCTGCTCCATCTCCTCCTTCTCATGTCCCTCATCGAACTGTTCTTGGTGAAAGTCATCTAACATGTCTGCTACCCCGACATCAGCATCAAAAGCCTCTACCCGTGGTCTCACCACATCCTCTCTCATACGATGGGCTTCACCATGGTGGACCCATCGGGTGTAGTTCGGCGTAAATCCATTCTTCACAAGATGTTTACCCATTTCCACTTTGTTTACCCTTCTCATGTTTCCACATTTGCTGCATGGACACAAAACTAGGCAATGTCCTTTAGCAGCCTTGCCAAATGCACTGTTCAAGAAAGCATCAGTCTTGTTTATCCATTCCGTGGTGTAATCACTCTGACTTCTCCAGCCCGTGTACATCCATCGACGGTCATCCATCCTCTAACATATATATCAGCGAGTAATGTAACCATCAATTGCATCTACATGGTGTTCCAACTGTCTAATAGGTGAGGATAGGTCATAATCCCACCCGCGGATGCGTAGATGAGGTTAGTTTCCATGCTCTACTCCTAACCGAGACAGAATTTTGGCAGCACCTCCCCGCTGTTCTCCAGATACACGTCCTGCCAAAGAAGAGTATGTATCCAGAGAACAACAGGGAGGTGATGCCGAAACTCTGTCTCAGACCGGAGCAGACCATGGAAACTAACCCATCTACGCATCTGCGTGCTGTCCAAAAAACATGGACAATCCAAAACAGATACGGTCATAGATATGCAAAGATCTGCATACCTCCAACCGTATCTCTTTCGAACGGGAGACGCCTAACTGGGTTATGCGATCTACGATCATGATACGGAAAGAGGGGTTATACCTAGGGTGGCGGCGGAGTCAGGCTAGCGGGGCCGTGGTGGGTCGGTGCAGTGGTGAGGCGATGCGGTGCAGGCAGACTGGCACGGCGAAGGGAACTCCGACTCGGCTCCGATAGGCTCTTCTCTATAAAAATGGAACAAAATACTGTCATTTAAAAAAAATTGGCAGAACCTCCCCTGCACGGTGAGGTTTCCAAAACCTACAAAAAACAACAGCATGATGGCCGACAAGCACATATGTCTCAAGAGAAGCCATGTAGTTTGGATATCAATCCATGCAGAAGAATATATCCAAGTAGTACCACAACTATTACTACTACTTCCACTATTGCTGCTACTACTACCACTAGTTCTACTACTACTACTACCACTATTGCTACTACTACTACCACTAGTTCTACTGCTACTACTACCACTACTACTACTACTACTACCACTAGTTCTACTACTACTACTACCACTACTTCTACTACTACTACTACCACTAGCACTACTACTACAACTATCACTACCACGACAACAAGAGAGAGGGCATACCTGACGGGCGCCGAGGGTAGGGGCGGGTGGCGTCGGGGTCAGGGTCGCCGGAGTCGGGAATGGGTTGGGCACGGGCAGCGTCGGGGCGGGCGGTCCACGGGGCATGGTCGGGGGCAGGGCCGGCTCCTACTCCTCATCCTCCTTCTCTTCCTCCTCCTCCTCCCCTCCTCCACCCGCCAGCGTTGGTGGGCTGGCATGGGCGAGCTGGCCACGCTCGGCCACACGCGGCGCTGGGCAGGAGGCGGCAGTCTTGTGGCTTGGGGAGGGTTGCGTGGTGGGCTATGTGAGGAAGAAGGGCGGACTGTGGCTATGGCGGTCGGCGCGCAGCGTGGGCGTGGGGCTATGGCTGTTGCGGCCGGCGCACGACGCGGGCGCGGGGCTACGGCGGGCGGCGCTAGGCGTGGGGGCGGTGGGCGTGGGCGACTGAGGGGAGGAGGCGCGCGACCTGGGAAGAGCGGGCGAAGCGCCGGCGTGGTGAGCCAGGGGCATGGCGGTCATGTGTGTGTGTGGGAGGAGGAGGTAATGTGTTCGGTGGTTAAGTGTGGATGGGCGGTGCCGGTTTGCCGTGTGCCAGATCGGGGCACTCGGCAAAGGTATTTTATTTAAATCTAAACCCTAAACCGCACTGCATCTTTTTTTAAAAAATAAAAAATACCACTTTGCCGAGTGCCGGACGGAGAGGCACTCGATAAACATTTTAAAAAAAAATTGGCACGCTCTTTGCCGAGTGTCCTCACGGACACTCGGCAAAGGGAACACTTTGCCGAGTGCCTGGCAGCTAGCACTCGGCAAAGAGCATGTTTGCCGAGTGTCAAAAGATGACACTCAGCAAACCAAATTTTTTTTTTGTATTTTGACCTCCAAACTTTTTCTGTAGTCCTCTTACAGTACTTGGTACTACATGTCGAAATTTGGTACATTTCCCGAACAGTTTGCTATATTTAGTTAATTTATTTTATTTAATTGAATTTTTTCGGAAATTGCAAATTTGAACTGCACGTGCATCGAATAATGGAATTTAATGAATCAAAAAATGATATTCATGGTATTGAGTGTAGTGTGAGGCCGTATCCAGGAACGGACACGGAATTTCTAACATCTTATTCACGAAATATGACCACGAACTTGCGGACGAATTGTTTTTAAATTCTATAAAATGCAAACGAAGTCCGAAAATCATGAAACTTGTCGAGATGTCATGATATTGTATGTGGAGGATGTGATAAAAATTTGAGAAGGTTTGGTGCACGTTATCACGTACGATGCTTACAAACTAGGACATATGGAGATTATAGTAACTTCTTACTAGGTGGTTTACTGTAACGTTATGATAAATATCTCCATGTGTTATAGTAACCCAACTATCGTAAATATGTATTGACATTATCGTAAATTAGTATATAAAATTATCGTAAATAGAGGTGGCTACAGAATAACTTATTTTGTAGCTGGCTACTGAATATACTCTCCATATATATATATATATATATATATATATATATATATATATATATAGACACACACCAGGATTATCACCGTGGGTTGCAACGGAATGTAATAATAAAGAAAGATGTGCTGAGTTCTAATCTTTGTATTGTCTAGTAAATTGTCCCAAGCAATCACAATCCACATATAAGTACATAATTCAAGTTTTTATGTGGCTTAAAAAAAACCATACTTATACCAGACCTTGCTCACTACAAATCTATGTTCTACCACGTCTAGGGGTGGACAAAAATAACCGAAAACCGAAATAACCAGAATAGACACCAAATTAACCGAAACCGAAAAATTCAGTCACAAATTTGGTTCCGAGTTCAGATAACCAATTTATTCCGGTTAATTCAGTTCTTGCCTCCGGTTAACCAACAGTCTGTTCGGGAGGCCGTATCATATCGTGGATTATTTACTGCTGGCTGGTTTGGTGTGAGAGAAAAACACTGTTCCCGGCTGGAAATTTACGATCGTTTACGAGCAAGCGAACAGGCTGCAAAACATTCAAAACGGCCAGAGTTAAAGCCCAGCCAGACTTTCCGTCCATCTTTGCAAGCTGATTAATCCGAAGCATAGGTATATATGTCGACTAAACATCCCTTCCACCTAGTTCCCTCCACTCCCACGCCACCAGATGCTTCTGCTCTCAACACCGACCTTCCTTACTAGTTCCCAGCTGTAGTCAGACGCCTCTACACCCAGCCATTGCACGCGGGGGAGTTGCAGATGCTGTAGCTGGCCAGCGGCATAGAGGCGAGGCACTGTGACATGCCGGGCCACGGCGGTGTCTAGGGAAGAGAAGGCGGCGGGCCAGTAAGCACTGCGGCACGCGGGGCCAAGGCCAGCGCGACGACCCGCGCGACCGATGCATTACAGCCTCCGGTGGCGCGGTGAAGAGCATCATCTAGGAGCGATCGACTAGCATGCTTTTTTTCTTTTTTCCTTTGTCTTTCTTATATAATATGTTGGCTCGGTTAGTTCGGTCATGACTAAAATCGAACTAAATTAACTGAAACCGAATTGTCTCAGTTCTAACATTTTGAACTAATCGACCAGTTCTTAATTTCTGGGTAACCAAAATTCCAAAAACAATCAAGAAACCGAACCAATCAGTTTCGATTAACAGAATGCCCGCCCCTACAAAATGCACGTCTTACCTGTGATGAGGTCTAGTAATCCTGCAATAACTATAAATCTCTTCAAATTGCCATCATAAATCAATTGCTGGATCAATATCTAAGATATAATTTCCGTAATAAGTCGGGTTCGTATGATCAGGGGCGGAAACACGGGGCGAGTAGTGCTCGCCCCCTTAGAAATGTGAATTTTTCACTGATTTTTTTTTGAAACTCAAATAAATTTTGAAAATTTAACACTGGTACCCCCTAACATTCAAAAAATCAACTTCCTGGCTCCGCTCCCGGTGATGATACCTACTATATCTCTAAAAACAATTCGTCAACGAAGGCCTCTACTTATATCTAATTTCTAATTTAAAGCGTTCTCTACGTTCCAAGTAATATGGTGGATCACCGCGCGAGATGCTGCGAAATAATAAGATATATGAATCCCATTAATTTGGAGTTTGCTTCTTAGGGTGCATGGAATAATATGATGCGTGGTTTGTTCACACACACATGGTCTCGATCTGTTCCAAGGTTGAGGTGTGTACATACACGTCTTCCCGTTTACCGGTGGCCAGTGCAGGTCTTGATGCTGTATTCGTATCCGGCCGTGGTCGGCGTCCTCCTCCTCGTCCTCGCCGTATCATATTCTATACAGTCCATCCATTTCAACGTGAGTTCCTTGAGCACTTTTGTCTAGGGTTTGCCGCGTCCGATCCTGTCGATTGCACCAGACTTTTTCTAGAATTGCATGGGAATGGGGACCCGGTTGCCGGACTCGTCGCCTATAAATAGCTAGGTAGCTAATCTCCCTCCTCCATGGCACAGCACTACAGCACACCGTGCTTAATCTATCTGTTGACAACCAAAATTGTTGATTTTGTGACGTTGTCAAAATGTTAAATGGACTTCACCATTGCGTTCCTCTCGTCGAGATGGTCAAAAAACATATATGGAATGCCTAATTCAGAGTCCGGATGAATGAGTTATGCCCCTGGAAAGATGCTCCATTGTCGGCAATTCCGACCCAAGTCAGAAGTTCAGTCGGCCGGGAAGCCTGAAAAAACCTCCTCGGGTGCCCGGGGTTATCCCCACGTCGGGAGTTCCGACAAATGTCGGAAATCCCGACAGACCTAATAAAAAGCCCAGTTCAAATCTGGCATTTTGGATTCCGATCCGAACTATTCTAAACTCGTGGGAAACTTAGAAAATAAGTCTTTGAGAGGTTTTCTACTAGGACAAGACCACCCCCTCTACATATATGAGAGGATCATGACCGATTGAGTTTCCATCTATCTAATCATCAAACAAATCGATCTACTACCTCTACTCCAACCCTTTTACTCTCTCTTCTATTCCCATGCCGCTCATCGTTTGATCCGACGGCCAAGGATGACGCCCTAGTCTTGCCGGCCGACCTAGGGCAACCTGCCGATGTCCTTGCCCTGACGGGGTCCCTCCCGGGCGAGAGTTTCGACGGTTTCTTTGCTAGTTTGCCTTAAAACTAGCCGGTTCTTCGTCACGTAAGCATGTTGGTTATTCTTTGAAGGTTTGCTTGTAATCCTCTCCATTCCTCACCATGAAAGAGTGACTTACTTGTTGCGTTCTTCGGTCCGTAGCGGCCCGGACGTCCAAGGCCCTGCTGGTGTGTGATTTGGATCACTTCCGACGTCAACACTATCTCTCCTTCCTCCATCGATATGCCTTAATCCCTGTCTAAATCTATTTGTATCTCTTGGTGCACGCACATTGAGACTTTTTTCGATTCATTCCATCGTTCCATGTCTAAATCTATGTATTTGTGTTGTGAGTGTTTGAGTTGTATTGTGCAATAATCGCAAAAAAAATGTATCTAGGCATGCAAACGAGTATGTATTATGATGTTTTGGGTTAATATTTTCATAAAAATAATAATAATGGTGGGTACATATAATTTATAAATACATGTGTTGGGATGGGTTATTTCAGGTTAAGTTTTTCGAATCACAGCGGTATGTTGTGGCAGTGGCCGATCCAGGATTTTTTCACGGGGTATTAGGTGTATTGCCGGATTGAAATTTTCATATCCAAACCAGTAAAAACCATTTAGCAATTCAATAAAGTACCATAAATTATCCAATAATTTGGTATACAAATGCCAAATAGCATACTAAGTCTTAAATTACAATACAAATAGTTCAAACAACATCCTAATAGTTTGAAATACGTAGATAAAAGCTTGAATACCATATAGAATTACAAATCCTACAACCAAATCGCAATATCGCATGATGCATAGATATAAAGTAATCAACCACTACATCTAATACCTACTTGCCCCGTTCGCTTATCTTATAATTCGTACTTTTCAGCTTATTTTTTCAGCCGGAATAGTGCTTTTCTCTCGCAACAAATCAGCCGGAACAGTGTTTCGGCTTGTTTTTTCAGCGAAGCGAACGGGGCCACTGCATACATCTACAAGCTACATTTTTTTTTGCGAGAATCTACAATCTACAACAATTGAACTAAATGAAAGAAAAATCTAGCAACTAGCTAACAAATTAGATCACATATAAAAAAGTTAGGGATAGGGATTTGGGAAGAACTTGCAAAGAGGAAGAGAACGGAGGGGAAAGCCAGATGGGAACATGGAACAAGCTGCACTGCTCACCACTTCACCAGCAGGGGCGGATCCATGCTGGGGCGGCCTGGCCGGGATGCCGGGGAAGGGGAAGGAGTGGTTGTGCTGGGAGCAGGGGCGCTGCCGGGGACCGGGATGGGGCGGCCGGGTCTGGGGACGGGGGTTGGCTAGCTAGGGCCACCGAGCCGTCGGGGAGCGCCGGGAGGCATGCCGGTAGGAGAGCGCTAGAGCGAGGCTGTGTGCTAGGGGGCGTCCACCGAGAGAACGAAAAGCAGGTAGAGGAGGCCAGGTAGGGATTTTTTTCTACATAATACTTGTATTCTTATTGGGCTGGGCCAAGGGTATGTCTGGCCATACCCGTGCAGCCCACTGGATCTGCCGCACTGCTCCAAATCTAATTTTTACAGCACGGTTTTCATCACCAGTTTGTCCAAAACCGCCAGTTATAGGTTTTCACAACTGGTTCAAAGACTGACGGGGCGCGGCGTGGCGTAAAAACGGTGGTCAAAACTGTTTTGACTGCCAGATCAGCGAATGATCTGAAGATTTAAACCGTGATGGTTACCATCGACGGATCATATGCCAAGCCGACGATGAAAACAGTTTTCACTACCGGTTTTTCGATCACTATGTCACCCACTAACAAACTGGCAGAGGCAAAAAAGTTTCACTGCCAGTTTAAAGGTATAGCGGGAGCGGTGGCAGTTTGAGACGACGGTGAAAACTATTATCACTGCCAGCTTGGCAAATAATCCGGCTTTGACAGTCATCACGTTTTCCATCGCCGGTTTGTTCGGCAACTACCTTGCATCTACTATGATCTAGCAGTGAATACCTCTTGGAAGAAAACCCATTTTTCCATCCTCTTTATCACCGGCGGATTGTACACCGGACCACGTGGTGATGAACGCTTCATCACTGATACCTATGGAAAATCGTCACCGTCAGATCGTATGCCGCACCAGCGGCACTACTACACAAATGATTTTGCAAGACGATGCCCTTTTATTAACCGAGGCAGTCAAAAAATCTAACCGCCTCGAAAAATGCTGGGCGATTAACGGAGGCGATCATTTTTATTTACGGAGGCGGTCAAGAAATGCCCACCTCCAAAAATAGATTTATGGAGGCGGGCACCTTAAGACAACCGCCTAAAAAATGGCCTATTTCCGGAGGCAGGTCGTTTTAAGGTGCCCGCTTCCATAAATCCATTTTCGGGGGCGGGCACACTATAAAGCCTGCCTCCGAATATGTCGAGGCCTAATAGGACCAAGCGAGGCCCGATAGCCGTCTTCATATATATATATATATATATATATATATATATATATATATATATATATATATATACACACACACATGAACTTAGGGTTCAGCACTGCCATATCTCTTCCTTTTCCTCTCCCTCCTTAGCCAAGTGATGCCTCCGTCTCTCCCTCCCTCCCTCCCTCCCTCAGCAGAGCGGTCCCTTCTCTCCCACTCATGCGCTCCTCCCCTCCTCCTCCCACATATGTGTTGTGCGAGCCATGGCCGGTGCCACCTCAAGCTCCTCTACCGCCTGTGGCTTCTCCATCTGCACGGTGCTCCTTGCGACGTCGCTCGTGTGCGCTGCTTGCCTCTTCAGCTCCGGGGAGGTTTCGGTGGTGGCGGAGATGGCAGCCAGGGCCTAGAGCCGGCGGCTCCTCTATCCTTGTCTTCACTGGCAGCGGCGGCGAATCTGGCCTCCTCCTCCTCACCAGCGGTGGATCTGGACCCCTCCTCCTCACCAGCGACGGATCTGGCCCTGTTCATCCTCGCCGGCGGTGGATCTGGCCCCTCCTCCTCACCAGCGACGGATCTGGCCCCCTCCTCCTCACTAACCGAGGATCTAGCCCCCTCCTCCTCGCTAGCGGTAGATCAGGCCCCATCCTCCTCGTCGACGGTGGATCTAGCCCCCTCCCTGCCCGACTCCATCCTCTTGGCGGTGCTCCCAGGGCCTGGATCTCGGGGGTTGCGGTGGGGCGACAGTTGGAGCTTGGGCGGCGGATCAACGATGGCGGCGCAAGGCCCAGATTCAAGCTCGTGCAGCCCAGATCTAGGCCCGTGTGGGCTTTTTCTTTTTTTTGTTTATTTTATTTACATAGGCGGGCAAAGCAACTGCCTCTGTTAATTTGTATTTACCATGACCTTTGGTTGGTGGCGGTTGCAATGCCCGCCTCCAAAAATAAAAAATGACCGCCTCCATTAATTTTTTCGTAGTAGTGCGATATTTGATGTTTATCACCACCGATTACGAACCGGTGATAACCTTGATTATTATCACGGCTAGTGATGACAAGCTTCGTAGTGATACCTGTCTCCTCACTTTGAAAGCGTCAGATGTATCGATGGGTCCTTGCATTGGCAATTGCATATCATGATTCCTGGTTAAAGTTATAGACACTATGCAAAGTTAGTTAAAATTGATATATCAATCGTATTCTTGGTGCAAGTGAACGCTAGACCAGTTGGTCTAGCTATGCGCTTTGCACCCTGCTAGCCAGAGTTCGAACCCCCTCGTGGCGGATTTGTTGGCCGGAGGAGGCGTAGTTTATCTGTGCGTTGAAAAAAAAATCCCCACGTCTGCCCCACGTCAAAGCACAGGTCTAAGGCTAGCCCAGTCTCACGGGAGCTGCGGTGCCGCTGTGTATGGGTGGGGCAGAGGTTCGGGGGTTTTCTCGACCTATGTGAGAAGATCTTCTTCTTAAGCACAATGCCCGGGGCCTTATCTTTCACGGGTCGATTTTTTTTCAATCGTATTCTTGTTTATGAGCGGCGTAGATTCTATTTTATTACACAGTTGCCATGGACGGTTTTGGTTATATATGTGTAATATTGATGTTGATTACTTTTATTCATATGGGAGCTCTAAGGGTGACCTAGTAACTTAGGGTTAATAAATACAATATGATCAACTAAAAATAGTTATTCTAGTATAGCCATGTTAAGCCTTTTGAGTCTTGCATAGACTCATGTTATGCTTGTTAATAAGTACGATGGTACTCACACTTGCTATATTTTAACGAAATCATGGATGGGTACCAGATGTTAGATATCTTATAAGTTTTTCTAAGGAGATCCCTAATGAATACTAGGCTAGCGCTCCTCTAGTCAATCGTTGTGGAGAATAATGGTGGATAAAAGAAAATTAGTAATCGGTTTTGTTGTCTTATGTCATGGTATATGTCTTAGTGTAAATGCTCAAGCTACTTAATTAGTTAAGCATTGTTTTATATTTTCTATTTTTACCGTTATATGTGTCGTATGGACATCTTGTGTACACATATATATAGTTAGTGATTAGTTTTTTCGTCTCTGAAAACCGAGTGTGACAGTGATTTAGGTGAAAATGTAGTTTAGTTTAAGTTATTTTTTAGAATGACATATATGTGTAATTATATAGATTTAATATGCTATGCTAGATTATTTTCCATAATAGCATGAATGGCATTGCTTTAGTTCTTCTTAAGGAATATTATTGATGGTGAATTTAGATGCAATCTAGTAATTATACTTTGGATTAATTTTCATAATATCATAGGCAGATAATTTTATTTGGCATAGACAAGGGTTATTGTAAGGAAAATGGACCCTTGGCCCATTTACTTTGAATTTTGGTGTTTGATGACCAACACGACCAAATTGGACTAATGAATTTGTAAGTGTTTGTTTTGTAGTCCAATAGAGTGCAAGACGTGACTTGGACGAAGGCGACGAGACGATCCGATAATCAACACCTTAAAGCAAGACCTTAGAAGCACAAGTGAAGACCCAAGATATCAAGCAAAGTCCAAGCATGAAGATTGGAACCAAGCCGTACGCAAGATCGTGAAGAAACGAGCTCACTGTGGTGACTAGTCGCTGGACCGGACGCTGGCGGCAACCGACCGGACGCTGCGACCGGACGCTGGGTGGAGACTCGGCAGACAGGTAACCGGACACGAGGACCGGACGCAGGAATGCAACGTCCGATCGAATACAGTAAGGTTCCAGAGCGGCATATCTGTGACCGGACGCGTTCGGTGGCAGGCGACTGGACACTGCCAGCGTCCGATCAGTGTTTTGCCGTCTCAATGGTCGGGACGACCGGACGCGTCCGGTCAGGACGATTCAGCGTTCGGTCAGTAGCAGTTTCGCGGGAATTCGACCCCAACGGCTACTTTCTCAGTGGGGCTTATAAATACAACCCCCAACCAGCCATTTGAGAAGTGTGAAGCTGAGGAAACATACCAAGAGTGTTGATACACCATTTTAGTGATCTCAACTTGCATAGTGCTTAGTGTATCATCAGGTGATTAGCGTAGGTGCTTTGCGAAGTGCTTAGGTTGATTAGACCACCGCTTATGCGCTTGCTCTAGGTGTATGCCTAGTGTTTAGTGAGGTTTGCATACCTCTTGCCACCCCGTGCTTGCGAGCACAAGAGTTGTACATCGGAGGGGCTTGAAGTCTTGCGAGATCACACCAACCGCGTTTGTGGTGCGGCCGCCACCGTGTACCGAAGGGAACAAGGCCCACGGCGTTTCGGCCGAAAGCTTGATAGTGAAGACAGCGGGGAGCATCCGGGAGAGGCTTGCCAGAAGGCACGTCGGAGACCCACTTGCACGTGTGGAAGGCCCGAGGCTATCCACGGAGTTACCCGACCGGGAGCTTGGCCCTTGCGAGGGATTCCTTGCGAGGGGCTCCAACGAGGACTAGGGGGAAGCTTGCGCGCTTCTCGATACCTCGGTAAAAATACCGGAGTCGTCGACGGGAGTTTGCATATCTCTACCTTGCTCTTTAGCTTCCGCATTTACATTGATTACATTACTCCTTTTTGCGGTAGAGATAGCAACACACTAGCAAAACCATAGTTGCACATCTAGATAGATTATCTTCTGCATAGGTTTTGCTAGAGGTAGAAAAAGAGGCCATAGTTTAGAGTTAGATTTTTAAGTTGCCTAATTCACCCCCCCCCCCTCTTAGGCGTCCACATGTCCTACAAGTGGTATCAGAGCTGGTTGGCTCAATTTGGACCTTTGGCTTAACTGCAGTTGAGCCGACACCATTTTAGAGTGGTTGGGATGGATACCGCTAGGCCTTCACAATTTGATGGCACTAACTTCCTTTATTATAAGGCTAGAATGGCTTGCCATCTTGAGGCGGTTGATTTAGGTGTATGGAGAGTCACTCGTGATGGGATGAAATCCATTAAGAATCCCGAAAAACCCACGAAGAGTGATGACAAAGAATTGCATTTTAATGCTAGAGCTAAGAATTGCTTGTTTGAATCTTTTAGCATGGATGTTTTTAACCAAGTATTTACTTTAAATACGGCACATGAAATTTGGTTAAAACTCCAAGAGCTCCATGACGGCACAAGTAATGTCCGTGAGCAAAAACATTGTCTAGCTAAGCAAATTATGATTCCTTTACAATGAATGAAGATGAGCTTGTTCGTGATATGTATTCTCGATTGAATCTAATTATCAATGAGCTCCACTCTATAGGATTATTAAAGCTAGATGATGCGGATATCGTGAGGAAGATCATCTCCGTGCTACCACAAAAGAAATATTCAAGCATCATCACCATCCTTCACAATATGGAGGACTTGAGCACCATGACCCCGGGCATTGTCATTGGCAAGATAGTGGCATTTGAAATGTCACACAAGATGGGTCAAGAAGAAGCCTCTTCATCAAGCAAAGGCAAAGCTCTCGCATGTAGCAAGAAAAAGAAGATGAAGGGCAAGAAAGTTGAGACAAGCTCAAGCTCAAGTTCCTCAAGTGAAGATGAAGATGAGGATGATGATGATGAAGAAGAAGAATCAAGTGATGATCAATCTTCCTCCTCCACCTCCGACCTTGATGAAGAATCAATCAAACTTATCAACAAGGTGGAGAAGATGATCCAAAAGCTCAATGTCAAGGGTGTGCCCATCCAAATCCAAGACCTCATTTTCACCAATCAAAGAAACGAGCAAAGAAAGAGAGGATGCTATGGATACGGCGAGGTGGGGCACTTTGTGGAAGTTTGTCCAAACAAGACCACACCCAAGACAAAGAAGAAGGCGTGCAAGAACAAAGACATCACATCAATAAGATCATGGGATGATTCTTCAAGTGAAGAAGACCATCACAAGAGGCGAGGGTGCAAACACTCATCATCAAGCTCTTCTCGTGTGTGCCTTATGGCACAAGGTAACGAAAGCTCATCCTCTAGTGAGAGTGATAGTGATGATGATTTGCCTTCTTACAATATAATTGTGCAACAAAATCTTAAATATGCTAAAGTTTGGACTAGTCAACAAAAGAAGCTCAAAATTTTAAAAGAAGAGCTAAGTAGTTCACAAGAAGCATACAAGAATTTGCTTGAACAATATGAAAACTTTGCAAATCTCAATGTTGAACTATCTACTAAAATTGAGCAACTTGAGGCTAGTGCAACAACAAGTGCATGCACAATTAATGATAAGCAACTTGAAAAGAAAAATAAAAAATTAAAAGAAAAGTTAGCTAGCTCACAAAATGATTATCAAAGTTTGCTTGCTAAAATGGAAATCATGTGCAAGCATTGTGATGAGCTAATAAATAAAGTTGCTAATCTTGAGGCCGTCAAAAATACCCCCACCAAGGCATCTAAAAGAAATGACATAATTAAAAAGGATGCCTCTACTTCTTGCAATGATTTATATTTAGACTCACTCTTGTGCAACCAAGCTTGTGTTTTGAAAGTGATTGTAGATACATGCACACAAGAGGTTGTAAAGGAGAATGAGAAACTCAAGCAAGAAGTAGTTCGCCTCACCAAGGACTTGACTCAAGTGAAAGGCAAGGCGAAGCAAACCCAACTTCATCAAGATAACACCGTCAAGGGAGTGAAGAAGCTTGATAAAGGACAAACCATGGTTTGCTACGTATGCCACAAGGAAGGCCACAAGTCCTATGAGTGCAAGGTGAAGAATGGGGGAGGAGAAAAGAAGAAAGAGAAAAAGCAAACAAGCAAGCTCTCCAACACCTACACCAACAAGGTGGACAAGAAAGCCTCCACACCTTATCTCTTGAAGAAGAAGAAAAATGACAAGGTGGTGGCCATCAAGGTGAACAAGCAAGCCAACAATGGGGTCAAACGCTTTTGGGTGCCAAAGGAAATCATTTCCAACATGAAAAGCACCAAGAAGGTTTGGATCCCGAGAGAGAAGTGAGAAGTCCAATGGACTACGGGGAATTTGGAGACTTGGCAAAGTATGGGTGCATTTCATGGGGTGCATCATGATGGACAAAATAATTGCCAAGTGGGTTAGTGAATACTATGGACCCAAATTCCCCTTCCCATGTTAGGTAACTAGATGTTATTACTTTTTAATTGGTACATCTTGCAATTAGATTTTCCTATATTTGGTATCTTTAAGCATCTAGTTACTCTTCATGCCTATGTTTGCATTTACATGTTTAAATCATTTGCCATGCATACAATAGGTATATCTTATGGTAGGATTGCTCGGTTTCATTTTTAACCCTTGGAGAAAACCTACATGGTTTAAAATTGTTTAGAAGCAAGGCACATAGCTTCTCTTACAATTGTTCATTTAATATGTGCCAAAGTCCAAATTATAGATAATTTCTCCGAAATATCATCCTTCAAGTGGTATTTTCATTCCAAAATCAAATGTGCATGAGTACTACAAGTATTCCACGCTTGCATGCATAAATTTAGGGGGAGGATCATCTACAAGATGGATGCTTTGAGACTAACACCTTTTCAAGTTTATCATGTGTGTAGTAGTCTCATTGCAAGGAAAATGGAGTCCTTGGAGATAAGCATCATTCTTCATTTGGTATCATCATGTTGTCTTCATTTTGATATTTATATGCTTTCTCCATACATTATATAGATTAAACTCCTTTGTGCAATAATTTGCCAATTATGCATATGCTTTGCCTTCCATCATATTTATGAATATATTTAGGGGGAGCTTAGTCTATATAATGTGAGAGTCAAATTTTGTGATCTATTCAATTCTACATACAAAGGATCACAAAGTTTGACCCTCCCTTGTGCTACTAATGTCTTCCTTTTTCGGTGTTTGATGCCAAAGGGGGAGAATTTGGAGGACCAAAGGCAAGCATTAATTTGGTGTCTACAAATGGTAATGATCCGAGAAAGGGAGGATAGTGGGTTATGGTTTAGTCTAAGTAATGGGGAGAATTAATAAGGAACAATGCTTAAACCCATAATACCACATGGGGACATTTGCAAGGGCAAGATAAGCTTTAAATAGTTTTTCAATTGGCAATAGATTTCAATTGGTATCTTTTTAGTATCATAAACCTTGCCCTTTGCATTGCATATTAGCAAGTAGATAGTTTTTAAATTTCAAATTCTTATTATTTGCTTGCTTTGGTCGTGTTGTCATCAATCACCAAAAAGGGGAAGATTGTAAGAAAAATGGACCCTTGGCTCATTTACTTTGGATTTTGGTGTTTGATGACCAACACGACTAAATTGGACTAGTGAATTTGCAAGTGTTTGTTTTGTAGTCCAATAGGGTGCAAGACGTGACTTGGACGAAGGCGACGTGACGATTCGATAATCAACACCTTAAAGCAAGACCTTAGAAGCACAAGTGAAGACCCAAGATATCAAGTAAAGTCCAAGCATGAAGATTGGAACCAAAGCCGCATAAGATCGCGAAGAACGACGAGCTCTTGTGGTGACCGATCATTTGACCGGATATTTGGCGGCAGGCAACCGACGGACGACAGGTGGAGACTCGGCGAGAAAGCGACCGGACATGAGGATCGGACGCTGGCTGGCAACCGAGCCGGACGAGGGAATGCAGCGTCCGATCGAGTAGTCTGAGAAGGTTCAGAGCAGCATATGTGTGGACGGGACGCGTCCGTGGAAGTGACGGACGACCTTTGCCGTCTCGTCCGATCGATGTTTTGCCGTCTCAACGGTCAGACGACCGGACGCGTCCGGTCAGATTTATTCGGCGTCCGGTCGATGGCGGGGCCGCGGAATTCGACCCCAACGGCTACTTTCTCGATGGGGCTTATAAATACAACCCCCAACCGGCCATTTGAGAAGTGTGGAGCTGAGGAAACATACCAAGGGTGTTGATACACCATTTTAGTGATCTCTACTTGCATAGTGCTTAATGTTTCATCAGGTGATTAGCGTAGGTGCTTTGCGAAGTGCTTAGGTTGATTAGACCACTGTTTATGCGCTTGCTCTAGGTGTATGCCTAGTGTTTAGTGAGGTTTGCATACCTCTTGCCACCCCGTGCTTGTGAGCACAAGAGTTATACATTGGAGGGGCTTGAAGTCTTGCGAGATCGCACCAACCGCGTTTGTGGTGCGGCCGCCACCGTGTACCGAAGGGAACAAAGCCCACGGCGTTTCGGCCGAAAGCTTGATAGTGAAGACAGCGGGGAGCATCCGGGAGAGGCTTGCCAGAAGGCACGTCGGAGACTCACTTGCACGTGTGGAAGGCCCGAGGCTATCCACGGAGTTACCCGACCGGGAGCTTGGCCCTTGCGAGGGATTCCTTGCGAGGGGCTCCAACGAGGATTAGGGGAAAGCTTGCGCGCTTCTTGATACCTCGGTAAAAATACCGGAGTCGTCGACGGGAGTTTGCATATCTCTACCTTGCTCTTTAGCTTCCGCATTTACATTGATTACATTACTCCTTTTTGCGGTAGAGATAGCAAGACACTAGCAAAACCGTAGTTGCACATCTAGATAGATTATCTTTTGCATAGGTTTTGCTAGAGGTAGAAAAAGAGGCCATAGTTTAGAGTTAGATTTTTAACTTGCCTAATTCACCCCCCCCCTCTTAGGCGTCCACGTGTCCTACAGTTTTGTTTTATATATAATGGTAGAGGTGTGGAATTTAGGTAAGATTTCAGGGGCTACTTTAGAGAATCTTTATAATGACTACTACACAAATGATTTTGCGAGGCTGTGCCCTTTTATTAACCAAGGCGTTTACAAAATCTGACCGCCTCGGTTAATGCCTGAGATTAACAGAGGCAATCGTTTTTTTTAACCGAGGCAGTCTTAATTAACCGTCTCGCAAAATCGATTTACGGAGGCAGTTAAAAAATAACTGCCTCCAAAAATCTATTAACGGAGGCGCCTACAGAAATGCCTCCATTTACGGAGGCGGGCTTTCTAAATGACCTTCCTCAGAAAAAACGCCGAGGCCCAACAAGCCCAAACGAGGCCCAATAGGCGCGTTTAGATATAAAAACGTAACTTAAGGTTTTCCTCTCCTCACTCTCTAACCGGCTCCCACTCATCTCCCATCTCCCTCTCCCGATAGGTGGTGGCACCGGTCTCCTCCCCATCCCCGATCGGGCCCCTCCCCCTCCCCCTCCCTCTCCCTCTCTCCTTCTCCTTCTCGGTTGTGGGCCTCCCTCTCCCTCTCAGGCTCGGGTGTCGCAGCTGGCGCGGCATCGCACGGGCACGCGTGGCATAGTCTCGCAGGCGCGGGCGGAGCAGCAGCATCAACGAGCGGGCCGGGCGACGGTGGCTACTGGCGGCGCCGATCTTGGTGGGCGGCGCCACCTCCTCCTTTGGGCCAGATCCAGCGACATCGGCTTCTGGGGTCCAGATCTGGCGGTGAGCCCTCTCCCGACGGCGGATCTGGTGGAGGGCTGTCCCGACGAGCGGCGGCGCGCATGCGTGGATCCTATAGCCGTGGATAGGCTTGATGGGCTTGTCCATGGATTTCTCTTTTTTATTTTTTTATTTAATTTACCGATGCGGACATTTAAACCGTCTCAAAAAGATTTATTTACTGTGACCTTTCGACCGAGGCGGTTGCGATGCCCACCTTGGTTAATCATTTATGCCGGCCTCGGTTAAGTTTTTGGTCGATACAGATGAGTAATTTTTTTAGAAAATAAAATATATCGATGGCTAGATGCCTTTGGTTTTTGTGAGAAATTTTAGAATTTAACTTTTTGCTACCACGTCTCTTGAAAACCAATGTGGAGAAGAATCCCGGATCAGTAAAACCCATCGACTGTTAACTTTTTAGAAGTAAAATACGACTTACCCTTAAGGCCTGTTTGGAAGCCCGGTATTTAGTCTAAAACCCTTTAAAATTACAGGCCCTAAAGTTTTTCCAGTCCAATTTGAAATTTATTGTTTTGATGGTAGGCTAGTACAATTATTTTACACTTGGTTTGAGCAAAAACCACCGGATAAAAATAATCTTCCGGAAAAAAAAAAACGAGCACTATCGGGGCTCCTCTCGTCCACTCTGCTTCCTCCGCGGCGGCGGGTGGCCCTGACTGCATTAGCAACAGAAATCTCCTTCCCCGGCGCCGCGGCCCACGTCCTCCTCCTACCCTGATGTTGCCGCCCTCCATGCTGCCATCGTGCGCCGTTGTGGCCCTTCGCGCCGCCGCCTCCATGCGCCGCCGCCACCATGCACCATTGCCGTCCTGTGTGCTGCCAGCTTGTGCAGCCGCCGTCGAGACCTCTTTCGCGAGTGTCGATTCGCACGATTGAACGACTCGAGGTCTAGGTGCAGCGCTGGAGACGACATGACATGCTAATCGGAGTAGCTGCAGACCTTGCGGCCGCCGTCTGTGCCACCGCCTTGCCCGGCAGCCGCACACCGTCGTGCCCCGTCGCCTTTCGCAGTCGCCGGGTGCAATCGCGCCGCTGCATGACTTGCGCAGCCGCTGAAGGATCGAAACGGGCGACAAGAGGGGGTGAATGGTCGCGCAAGGCAAAAATTTATAACCCTTCCCCTAAACACAAAACCTGACTAAATCACGTTTTTTTTAAATCTGGACAGAACTCTATGTACCTAATAAACCTGATGTGGACGAAAATCCGTAACTCCGATCGACCTAAAAATTTATCAGATTAATCTAGATGAAATTACGAAACTAACCTACCTAGAAACACGTCAATCTGACTTACGGATCTTGAGATAAAAATAAAACAAGCAGACTATGTCAGATGCTAACGAGAATTGTAAAGAACAAATCGAAATGCACAAGATCAATCATTATTGATGAAAGATTAAATTGAGTAATTGAACTTATAAAAGTGCATCTAACCTCCGCCCGAACATCCTCCCTCTCTTAATCGGAGAGATCAACAAAAACCTCTCACTAGAATTCAAACCATAGGCTAGACCGGAGAGAGGAATACTGAACCGTGGACCCCGGGGCACGAGTATTGTTCACGGGGTACTGTTCACGCATGAATAGTAACTCGCCGGGAGTCCAAAACGTCGTACCCTAGGTGCCACATATTTATATCTCCAAAGGGTGGCATGACCTATTTTCACATAACCCCTACGCTAAATAAATTCAACGTAGGGGCGTAAATTCCAATTATGTCCTCCATGGCAAATTCCGCGATGTCCGCGATCCCTCCATCTCCGCGATGTGATCCTCGCGATGTCGCCGCACGACCATCCGAAATCGTATCGCGATCGCCAGAATTTCCATCTTCGGCCAACGCACGCCGCACGAGCGTCCCGGTACGATGCATGGCTTTGTGGCTCAACCAGCGAACCCCGGATTTTGTGGCATAATCCGGAAACCTCCCTCGATGTCCTCCCACCGTGTAGCCAGGTACAGTAGACGTACACCACACGATCGCCTGTCCCTCGAACGCAAGCCTCGATCCGCCCTTCTCCGCCCCCACGGTTCTTCGGCACGGCATCCTATCCTCGTTCTTCACTCGTCGCCGCATGTACCTTGTCTCCACCTGTCACCTACAACCACAACCTTCCGAGAGATACGTCACACGCACACCGTGTTGTCAATCGCTCATCACCAAGGTGCTAGCACACCGGCATCTCAATCTCCCCCTTGATGAGTGCATTGACAACACCACACCGCACAAATTTATTGGAACAAAAAAAAAAGAAAAAAAAAACAATCTTGATTCCCAAAGACATGGGAGCAGCAAAACCAAAACTCAACAATTTCAGCAACACTCCCCCTCAACCCCTCAAAACAAGCATGCCAAGTCTCAGCAAAAACGAAATCAAACTCCCCCTGCAAAAATGAATTTGTGCGCTACTCACTCTCCCCCTTGTTGACAAAGCACTCCATCAAGATAAAATGCAAGGAACCAATTTAGAGAAAAGCATGTGAGAAAGCACAAGTCAAAGCTTCTGAGACATATACAAAATACTTATAAAAGCTAACCAGCAACACGAGCTACTCAGAGAAGGAGCAACACAATGCCATGACCAATAGAATTTTAGAACTGAAATCTCTTTGAAAAACCAATTAGCCAGGCAAAAAACATGCATATTCCAAAATTAGTGCCAAGCTAAAGACAAAACATATAGCAAGCTGACACGATGGATACACAGCTTCAGTCAAAGTTCACTGCAACGCCCACAAATGCATGCACTTGTCATATTTAATTCTGGCTTTTGTGAGCTTGACAAGCAGGGATATGGGAAGCAAGAGTTGTGCCCAGCCAGTTTGTTTAATTTTGATTATGAGCGAGAACCAGCAGGGACATGGGAAAAATCAGAGTTGTGCCCATATTTAAATTCTCAGGAAAGCAAGCAGATCATTTGCAACCATACTATGCACTCCCAAGTTAAAACTTGCATTGTGAGTTACATTTGCAGTGAAAACCCATTAAAAGAAGCTGACAACCGAACCATGAGCAAGACATATGTCAAGTATTCAACAAGTCACTAGATCCAGAAAAGCAAGCATAGCCCAACATAATTTTTTAAGTATATATCTGTGCTGTTTTCGAAATAAAAATTGGTCAAGCAAAACATTCAAACCTCTCCAAAAGCATCGATCGCAAACTAGCCAAAACAAGTATAAGGCATATGTAACTGAAGCAACTTACAATGATACTAGAATGGGTAACACACCCCGAACTCACCACGCAAACGTGCAAACGTGGTTTGATCGAGTGGTTTAGTCAGAATATCAGCAAGTTGCTGACTAGTATCAATGTATTTAAGCTTAATATCACCCTTCTCAGCATGATCCCTCAGAAAATGATGACGAACCTCAATGTGTTTCGTCTTAGAGTGAAGCACAGGATTCTTTGCAACACTTATAGCGCTAGTGCTGTCACACAAGAGAGGAACGCGAGAAAACGACAAACCAAAATCGCGAAGGGTAGCTATCATCCATAAAAGCTGAGAACAACAACTAGCAGCAGCAACATACTCAGCCTCTGTAGTAGATTGAGCAACATTAGATTGTTTTCTAGAGGACCAAGAAACAAGCGAAGAACCCAAAAATTGGCAAGTACCCGATGTAGACTTTCTATCCAAACGACACCCAGCAAAATCAGCATCCGAATAACCACACAAACTGAGAGTTGAAGCAGCAGAGTACCAAAGGCCAAATGCAGGAGTAAATCGAAGATACCTCATTATGCGCTTCACCGCCTGACGGTGAGAAGTCCTGGGGGACGCCTGAAAACGAGCACACATACACACAGCAAAGTGTATATCTGGCCTCGTAGCAGTCAAGTACAGCAGCGACCCAATCATGCTTCGATATTCCTTCTGATCCACGGGCTCTCCGTCCTCATCAGCATCCAAAGCAGCGCTAGTCGGCATGGGCGTAGAAATTGGCTTCGCATCATCCATCGCAAACTTCTTCAGGACATCCTTCGTGTACTTTCCTTGATGCACAAATGTACCTTCCGAAGTTTGTTTTATTTGTAAGCCAAGAAAGAAATTCAGCTCGCCCATCATAGACATCTCAAATTCTTTACTCATCACATCTGCAAACTTTTTCACAAGAGCATGAGAGGAACCACCGAAAATGATATCATCCACATAAATCTGAACTATTAAAGTGTCATTTCCTTGCCTGAGGAGAAAAAGAGTTTTATCAACTGAACCCATTTTGAACCCGTTTTTAAGCAGAAAAGTTTTCAATCTAGCATACCAAGCACGAGGTGCTTGCTTCAAACCATATAAAGCCTTTTGCAACTTAAAAACACGATCAGGAAAATTGGGATGTTCAAAACCAGGCGGTTGTTTAACATAAACTTCTTCTATAAAACCATTCAGAAAAGCACTTTTCACATCCATTTGATAAAGCTTATATCCACGTGAAGCAGCAAATGCAAGCAAAATACGAATGGCTTCTAAACGAGCAACATGAGCAAGAGTTTCACCATAATCAATATCCTCTTTTTGAGAAAAGCCCTGAGCAACCAGCCTAGCTTTATTTCTAACAACATGACCACCTTCCCCTTGTTTGTTCTTAAAGACCCATTTAGTTCCAATTGGTTTACAAGAAGGAGGAGGATCAACCAAAACCCAAACCTGATTCCGTGCAAAATTTTCTAACTCCTCATGCATGGCATTGACCCAGTTAGAATCAGATAAAGCATGTCCAACATCTCGGGGTTCAAAAGAGGCAACAAAGGCAGTATGCGCAAAGACACAATAATTTTTATTTTTCATACCTCTGTTCCTTGTCGTATGCGTTCATCCAAATTACCTATTATGTTCTTGGCGGGATGACGATTACGAATGTGTGTGTCGTTGTGTCACGTTACTGAAATCGCCTCCCCTCAAGCTGCAGGTAGGTACATGATCAACGATCGGTGAAGCTGCGCAGTTTTTTGTGAGATGTATGCGTGTCGGCGATGGTCCATCCTCCAAAGTGGTGGAGGGCGCTCGCTTTCCGGGCGCCAAGATCCCCCTACATCGCAGGTTGGGCATCATCGTCATCGTCGTCGCCACATCCATCTTCCTCTTTCTCATCCTCAAAAATATCCCGCCTTGATCTCGTCATCACCGCACACTCAAAAAAGAGAAGAAAAACAAGGCATTGTCTCGTCGAAGGTGACCTCACATGTCTCATCGATGCGGTTAGTATCAAGATTAAGCACACGGTACGCTCGCCCTTGCAAGGCATACCCCAAAAATAACCCATCGGAAGAACGCGATTCAAATTTATCCAAATTTCCCTTTTTCAATATAAAACACTTGCAGCCAAAAACTCGAAAGTGGAAAACTTTGGGAGGTCGACCAAATCTCAACTCATAAGATGTTTTTCCCAGAAAAGCTCTCAGAAAAATGCGATTAGCAACATAGCAAGCGGTGTTGATAGCCTCAGCCCAAAAACGTCTAGGAGTTTTATGTTCATCAAGCATTGTCCTAGCCATCTCAACAAGCGTCGACGATTTTACTCAACAACAACACCGCTTACGGGAGGAACGTAAGGTGAGGAAAACTGATGATCTAAACCTTGTTCTGAACAAAAAGCTTTCATGCGAGAATTCTTGAATTCCGTACCGTTGTCACTGCGAATTGCTCTAACGGCATTATTTGACAACTCATTTTTCAGCTTCAGAACAAGATCATGAACATGTGAGAAAGCCTCATCCTTAGATTCCAAAAGAACACCCATGAATATCGAGAAAAATCGTCCACAATGACGAGCACATACCACTTCCCACCCGATGAGCCGAACACGGGCTGGACCAACAAATGTCCATATGTAGCAGTTCACCCGTTCGTCTCGTCATCACCGAGTCCGCGAGGTGCATGAGAAGCAGCAACCATTTTTCCATGTTTGCAGGAAGCACAAATCAAATCCTTTTCAAACTTGAGTTTCGGTAAACCATCAATTAAATCCAATGAACTCAAACGACAAAGCAAATCAAAGCTCAAGTGGCCCAACCGACGATGCCACTTCCAAATCAGGGGGGAACCATGAGCAACTAAACAGCGAGTTTCGCCAAAAGATTTAGAAAAATCAGCTTTAAAAATCCGTCTAAAAGGAGAAATCTTGCAAACAAGGTTACCAGCAGAATCAAGAACATGCGAATTTCCTTTCTTAAAACGAACCTCAAAATCATCCTCAAGAAGTTGCGAAACAGACAGCAAATTATAATGCAAATTCTTTACCAATGCGACGTCCTTTAACGTGTATTTATCTGTTACCTTGATGCAGCCATGCGCCATTACCTTACCTTGACTTTTATCCCCAAAAGTGATGTTTTCCTTTACGCTCGTGGGGGTGAGGCTGGAGAACCATTTATCATCTCCGGTCATGTGGCGCGAACAACCGGAGTCCATTATCCATATGTCCTCCTCGCCTCCAACCTCATCATCAGAAGTTTCATCGTTGCTGTCGGTTGATGCATCACCCTCCAAGGCCATAGTACATATCCCACCATTGATGCCGGCGTCAGTGATGAAGCAAAGTCCGTCTGTCTTCTTCTTGGGTGTCTCATCCTCGGAATCTGAATCGCTGGAGTCTGACGAGCCACCTGAAACATACTGTCCAAGAGAAGATAACAAAACATTTGCAGCCTTAGCGACTTGCTTGTCAGATTATTTTTGTCCGTCTTTCTTCCATTGCTTATCCTTCTTCTTCTTCCTCTCCCTGAACTTCTCCTGACGCCTGAAGGAGTTATTGCCCTGCTCAAAAGATCTATGCTTGTTTGGGCAATCAGCAGCAAAGTGTCCTCGCTCACCACAGTTGAAGCAGCCATCTGAACGTCTTCTATTACGCCTGTTGTCATACACACGCTTAAACTTGTTGGAGAGCAGTACAAGCTGATCATCATCTAGCACCTCCAACTCCTCATCTGCAACATGACACAAAGAAGACAAAGCAAAACTGGAAACATTTGGATTAGCATTAGTGTTAGTGTTATTTCCAGAAACCAAAGCCATTGGAACGTCAGAAGAAGAAGCAGCTGTGGGATTTTTCAATTTACGCTTAGAAACAATTTCGATCTCTTTTGATTTGAGCTTACTGTAAAGCTCATCAGTGGTGAGAGTCTCGTAACCTACAGATTCAACGATCGCCTCAACTTTCATATCCCATTCATCATTAAGTGAATGTAATAATCTGAGAGCCCTAGCATGATCATCATAAGGCATATTGTTATTCATGGCCTTCATCTTATTAACAATCACTTGAAAACGTGCAAACATGTCATCAATAGACTCACTAGGCAATTGGCAAAAAGCATCAAACTCTTTTCGGTGATTCTCAAATTTTCGGTTTTTCACAGTGTTTGAGCCTTCATGATATTTTCTAAGTTTCTCCCAGATCTGATAAGCGAGATCTTCACTAGAAACCCGATCATATTCAGTTTTACAAATAGAAGCCTGTAAAATAGCAACAACGCGATGATTTGTTTCAAGAAGCCCGATCTCAGCGGCGTCAGTCGGTTCCTCAGCTGGAATCACATATGTGGCATTTTGTGTGATTTTCCATAGCTTCAGTGACTTGCCTTTGAGATAGTTGGTCATACGTGCCTTCCAGTAATCATAATCAGTCCCATCAAAAAACGGAGCGCGAACATCAAACTTTTCATTGGTCGCCATAGCTTTCAGCACCGATTAAGGTATAGAAAACCTAAACCGGCTCTGATACCAATTGAAGGATCGAAACGGGCGACCAGAGGGGGGGTGAATGGTCGCGGAAGCCAAAAATTTATAACCCTTCCCCTAAACACAAAACCTGACTAAATCACGTTTTTTTTTAATCTGGACAGAACTCTATGTACCTAGTAAACCTGATGTGGACGAAAATCCGTAACTCCGATCGACCTAAAAATTTGTCAGATTAAACTAGATGAAATTACGAAACTAACCTAACTGGAAACACGTCAATCTGACTTACGGATCTTGAGATAAAAATAAAACAAGCAGACTATGTCAGATGCTAACGAGAATTGTAAAGAACAAATCGAAATGCACAAGATCAATCATTATTGATGAAAGATTAAATTGAGTAATTGAACTTATAAAAGTGCATCTAACCTCCGCCCGAACATCCTCCCTCTCTTAATCGGAGAGATCAACAAAAACCTCTCACTAGAATTCAAACCATAGGCTAGACCGGAGAGAGGAATACTGAACCGTGGAACCCCGGGGCACGAGTATTGTTCACGGGGTACTGTTCACGCATGAATAGTAACTCGCCGGGAGTCCAAAACGTCGTACCCTTCTCAACCCTAGGTGCCACATATTTATATCTCCAAAGGGTGGCACGACCTATTTTCATATAACCCCCTACGCTAAATAAATCCAACGTAGGGGCGTAAATTCCAA
The DNA here is from genome assembly GCA_904845875.1 of Miscanthus lutarioriparius. Classification (NCBI taxonomy): domain Eukaryota; kingdom Viridiplantae; phylum Streptophyta; class Magnoliopsida; order Poales; family Poaceae; genus Miscanthus; species Miscanthus lutarioriparius. The sequence continues at coordinate 74,043,299 of CAJGYO010000016.1, read as the reverse complement.
TTATGTCCTCCATGGCAAATTCCGCGATGTCCGCGATCCCTCCATCTCCGCGATGTGATCCTCGCGATGTCGCCGCACGACCATCCGAAATCGTATCGCGATCGCCAGAATTTCCATCTTCGGCCAACGCACGCCGCACGAGCGTCTCGGTACGATGCATGGCTTTGTGGCTCAACCAGCGAACCCCGGATTTTGTGGCATAATCCGGAAACCTCCCTCGACGTCCTCCCACCGTGTAGCCAGGTACAGTAGACGTACACCACACGATCGCCTGTCCCTCGAACGCAAGCCTCGATCCGCCCTTCTCCGCCCCCATGGTTCTTCGGCACGGCATCCTATCCTCGTTCTTCACTCGTCGCCGCATGTACCTTGTCTCCACCTATCACCTACAACCACAACCTGCCGAAAGATACGTCACACGCACACCGTGTTGTCAATCGCTCATCACCAAGGTGCTAGCACACCGGCATCTCAGCCGCCATCGCCGCCCTCCTTCGCGCTTCTGTCTTTCGCAGCAGCCACGCATCGTCGCAAATACTTCATCAGATTGCCTGCTACTCTCCGGAGAACCAGTGACAGCGCCGTGGGGCAAGCGCTTTGTTTGAACTTTGTGATTGTGTGAGGAACAAGGAAAGCAAGCAAGTGCTTCATCAACGATATGATTCAGATTGGTGTCATGCTCATGATCTTCGGCTACAGCTATAGCTTGTGTTCTTCTATATTGTTCTCTGATCATCATTCGTTTTCTACTCGTCTATAGTGTATTGTTGTCAAATCTGAATACCCAAACAACATTTTACAGCCGACATAAAATTCCGGTGGTGTTGTTGTCCACTAGAAAATACATCTGGAACTTGTTTACAGCTGAAAAATATTACCAAGATGCCAAACAGGGCCTTAGTGCTGTATCTTTTAAAATTGCTGTTTGATAGGCATAGTAGGCCACTACATATTTGTTGTTTAACTTTAACGTTGCCTCCGTCAGCGTGACTCAATCACAAGTTCGCACTTAGCCGGAGGTCACCGATCGAGAAGTGGCGGTGGATATGAATCTCAGGTGGCTTTGCCTCTTTGGGACCGGAATGATGCTTGCTCGTGTGGTTTGTTTTCACGGTGGCTATTCCGAGCTCGAGGTGGTTCTTACGTTTCCCGCGCCAGGCCCTCTTGATGCTCTATTCGTATTCGGTCGTCGTCGTCGAGATTATATTCTAGCCTATCCATTCATAGCGAGGTGGAATCTTTACACTTGTCTAAGGCTGTGAGGCTCCGTCCATTGCACGCAAATTACACTTTGTTTTCTAGGACACAGCTTGACATGACAAAATCATATAAATTACACTTTGACCATTTATTAATTTTATATTATACTAGATATATGTTCGTACGTAGCACCAGGGCTATGATTTTTAGATTAAATCTCAATAATCGAACGTAGACGTGTGAGCTCCAAGAACTTTATATCGGACGCGGACATGTGGATCTACTCTTAGCATTGAAACCGGGTAAGACATGGACACGTGAGCTCCGAGTGGAGGATTATTCGTATCGGACATGGACGCGTGACGGATCGAGATTTGGTATCACCGGGTAGATGATGATGTTACCGTTTTTTAGGTGTGGAGATTGTTTGTGTTTATAAATTTATGGTAGTTGGATAGTTCATTTAATCACAACAAATCTAACGGTATAAAACTTATATATAATAGCTTAAAATTGTTATCCAAATTATTGATCAAATATTTTAGGAATTAATTCAACTTAAATAGATAGGTATTGTGTGCATCTAGGCCTTGTTTAGATTCCAAGTTTTTTCACTCTCTCTCTATCACATCAAATCTTTAGACACATGCATGGAGTATTAAATGTAGATAAAAAAATAGCTAATTACACAGTTTGATTGTAAATTACGAGACGAATCTTTTGAGCCTAGTTAGGCCATGATTGGATAATAATTGTCAAATACAAATAAAAGTGCTACAGTGCCAAATACTGATTCCCAACCATCGTCTAAACAAGGCCCTATTGTGAGTTTAGGAAAGGTGGAAGATGAGCCGCACGTCTACACATGTAAGACACGCCATGAACAGGCTTGGGTGATGAGGACATGACATGTGTGGTGTGTGGTAAATTGTGATGAGGGGCCTGGATGCATAGGCATAGCGGTGAAAGCTTGGGATGTATGCCAGCTAGAGATGAGGTTTTAAATCATATGTCATTTTAGCTTTTCTAGATATATGGTTTTTATATATCTAGATATAATGTATATCCAGATGCGTAGTAAAATCCATTGTTTAGAAAAGACAGAATGGTTTATAATTTAGAACGGGGAAATACAAGCTAGCATACTCTCTCTTTCCTCACTCTTTTTCTCTATGTGCAGTAATCCTAGTCATTCAATGGAGACATTATCATCTATATCTATATCTAATATTGAGGAGTGAGTAATTCTTTCTTCCGCTGAGCGCTGCAAAATCTTTGTTGCCACTAGGGATGCAAGCGGGCTTATGCAGGAACCCGCAAATAGATTTATTTTTTGCAGATTCCTGATATTACCTTCACAAAAGCTTTAAATAATAATAGTCAAAAGATAAATTATATATCCTCCACCCAAAGAAAAAGAAAAGGCTTATCCTCCACCCAAATTAATCGAAGAACCAAATGTGTGGTGATCGAACAACCAGACTGGCGAGTCACTCCAGATACGAGGTCCACAAGTCAGTTGGGTTGTACTGTACCGATCCGGTTGCCGGCCTCCTGGCCTATATATATGGCTAGCTAGTCCGTCCTCCATGCACACCACAGCATCCCCAACACCACCGAGACATACCGGTCGGCTAGCTGCAGTAGCTTCATCGATCTAGCTTCTTCGTTCCTCGATGGGTAATAGAATATGTCCCTTAACCATCTCCCATGAATCTATTATTAATTAATTATATTAGTTGTAGAACGTACGTAGCTTGTGTTTTCTAATATCTCTCTATATGTACGTTTTTGTCAATCTGGCTAGGGATGCAATGGGAGCCCAAGTTTAATTTTGGGGATATTGGTCAACAACATATGAACAACGGTAACACCTTCAACGTGGGTGGTAATCGCGAGTACAAGCGGCAGCAAGCGGTGGGGCACGGGCACTATGCTGCTGCTGCTGCTGCTGGTGGTGGTGGAGGAGGAGGAGGAGGAGGATACACATACGGATACGGATACGGTCCTCCATCATATCCTCCTGGAAAGCCATCGGCATATGGTGGTGGTGGCGGCGGCGGCGGGTGGTGGGATAGCGGGGCATACGACGGATACCCTGCTCCTCCCCCTCCCCCTCCTCCTCGTCGTCGTCACGTGGATTGGGACGATGGGGCACACGACCCCCCGCCGTCAGTGAACAAGAAACCAGAGAGCAAGCCTCCATGTCCGGGGCAGGAACCACCACCTCCAGATGCATGTAAAGAGGCAGAGGACATGCCGAAAGCGAGTCCCAATCGTGAGGGCGGCAAGCCTCCTCCATCTGCAGTCGACCCTCCTAAAAAACAGCCGCCGTCGTATGGGTATGGCCACCCTCACCCGGGTTGGGATAGTGAGGGTGGTGCCTACTATGGTGGTGGTGGCGGCGGCGGCTATTATCCTCCTACACATGGGCGGGACTACCCACCACCATACCAAGGTACCGTGATGGGTCCTACACATGGTCATCATGGGGGCGGCTATGGCGAGGCGCACATGGGGTGGCCAGTGCCAGCACCTCCCCCCAGAGCTTATGCTACTTATGGAGCATACCACAAGCATCACGGCGGATATGGCATATACGGTGGCGGCGGCTATGGCGGTGGTGGTTACGGCCATGGCAAGTACACGCACGGACACCAGGGCAAGTTTAAGCAGTACGCTCACCACCAGGGCAAATACTAACAAGCATATATATGTAGCAAGCATGATGATAGGTGAGGTAGCAAAAGTTTCAGTGCCGGCCGGGCCAGGGGACCGAGTCATGGCATGATATGTCAGAGCTCACCACAGTGCGTAGGTACGTACACACCCTGATGCATGGATGCCCTAATACTAAATAAAGTTTGTTATGGTGTAGGCTTCCCTTTCAGGATTGCCACATCTGCTTGCTTGGCACGAGATTGAATTAGTCTCTACCTTAGCGATGGATATGTATGTATTTACTAGTAGTAGCTACTATATATACTACTTAGCAGGGTGATCCTTCTTCATGTCCTACCTCTATCTTGCCATATGATGCTTTATACTTAGCTTTATAGAATATGCAGCAGCAGGACTCCATGTGTGTGCATGTATTTATGTAAACCAGCCTAGTGGTTTGCTTGTAAGACCCATGCATATCACATCACATGCATGGTTTGCGGAATAAGCACGGAAGACTGAAATCCATAATGTGTGTTGATTCTATCCACCTAATTGTCTCAAGTTTTTTTTTTAATTCTGTTGTCAATAGCAAGTTGATGTGGACTGGCACTGTCGACTTGTCGAGTGCTTATTACTTCATTATATGCTGCCTATCTATATATATATAGAAACATTTCCAAATGTATGTATTTGTTCTCTGGTCCAAAAGATAGATGATATATATCCACTGAATTGTCTCAATATAATGTATCCTTTTCTCAACAGAATTGATGCTGACTGAGACCGTCGAATGCTTACTACTTATTGTGCTGCCTATGTTGCATTGGGTTGATGATAAGACAATTAGGGAAAGCACTTGGTGAATTATTGTGTTATAAACAAAACCAAATTGGCTTTGCTTTGATCAAGGGCACTAGAACCAACCTAGGAGAGGTTCCCCAGGTGTGCAGCAAGCAGCACAATAAAGAAGAGGTTCCGTAGAATACCTCAATAACCCTGAGAGAAACCCTAGCTATTGATCAAGTTGTACCTGCAACGCCTGGAAGAAGCCATCCTCTCTCTCTCTCTCTCTCTCTCTCTCTCTCTCTCCCTCTCTCCCCCCGAATTGGCTCTTTCACTGCCGCCCCCAGCCCACCACGAGCACAAGCCAGCTAGCCCCTTCCACGTGCTCTTTCTCGTGGGCAGCCTGCCATTCGAGATGGGCTCTCAAAAGGCCCCTCCAATGGTGGATCATGCTGCGGGTGTGGTGGATCGGGTGGTGGCATGGCAGATCCAGCCACAGGCACGGCGGATTGGGCAGTGGCGCGGCGGAACTTTCAAGGCTAGTGCTATGGGACAGCAAGGGCGACCAATAACATAGTGGCGTGAGGGGGCCGCAGCATCCCTTGGCCCCAACGGCGGTGGTACCAACATGTCTCGTGGCCTCCTTCAGCCAGATCTCAAGTGATAGTGGCGTTGCCCTAATAAAGTAGCAGTGTCCATGATGAGCTCACCGCCCTTCTTGAACTTCCTAGCCCTAGGATTCGACGAGCTACAATGGCAAGGTTGGACGGGTCCAAAGCGGCGAACTTGGCCCCTTTCTCAGGGAACCAGTGAGCACCCCATCGCCGCCATTGCCAAGGTTTGTCTGAGAGCAGAGCAGATCCTGTGCATATCCAAATGCCTAGCAATCAACAACGCTAGCCTCCATGGCATTTCGAGGACTCCTGCGTAGATTGACGGTGTTCCTAGAGTAGATGTGGCACATATACCACACGGGTGGCAGCAGTGTGCTCATAGGTATTGGCGTAGGGCCCTATGGCCAGCGTAAGTTCGATGGGCTCATTGGGCCTTGTCTATGGGCTCGCTAGGCTTTTTATTTCAAAAAAACATTTGCAGAGGTGGCAAAGGAATCTGCCTCTTTAATCTTTGGTTGACAATGGCCCTAGGCCAAAGGCCATTGGTACCACTGTCATCCTCTATAGTTCATTTTTTACTGCCTCTGAACTTTTTTTTGTAGTAGTGATTTATCGGTGTTTCGAGTTGCCACCGACAAGTAAATTTCTAATATTGCGCGTCTGGCTCGGATGGTGCGCTAAGAGGACATGAGGTTTATTCTGATTCGGGTAGAATGTCCCTATGTCTAGTTTGTTGCTGCTGCTTGTGTTACTAGCACTGAAAGTTCATAGTAGGGGTTACAAACGGTCGAGAGAGGGATAGGTCCCAAGTCTCTGGTGAGAGGAGCGAACGGGTGCCGAGAGCTCGGTCGCTTCTCGGCTGTGTGCTTGTGTGTTCTGATCGGTTCAGAGTTTGATGGGTTCGAGTCCCCTTCATGGGACGCCCTGCTTTCCCTTTTATAGGCCAAGGGAAAGCACGGGTTACAGTGGAGGGAAAAGAGGAGAATGAGAAGGAAAAGAAGTCCTCCAGGATCGTCGGGTCCTTCTTTTCCTTCACGCGGATCCCGCCAACCCTGTAGACATCAACAAGGACAGCTCCACGTCGTGGCCCTATCCATCACTGGCGCCATGTGCAGGTGTCGTCTCCCGGTCGTGGTGAACTGACGCGCCTATCAGTGCTCGTATGAGGGTTAGGCAGAACAGCACCGGTACGCCCGATGCTGTTCCTGATGTGAATCCCCAGGAATGGCCCGTCATGGCCACGGGTTATATCGGGGCGTGTCGGTCACCTCCCTAGCGTCAGAGCTTTGATCCAGGCCCATTCGCTTAGACCTAGAGTGGTTGGCGGCGGTATGGGTCTCCGTCGAGCGAGATGGATCCCCCGGCCTCGGGGTCAGTCGAGGCAAAGTCCCCTAGAGGCCTGGCGAGGCGGAGCACAAACCCAAGGGTTGGGTGAGGTAGAGCCCACCCTTAGAGGCCGGGCGAGGCGGAGCCCGCGGCCTCGGTGTCAGGTGAGGCGGAGCCCACCATCAGAGGTTAGGTGATGGGGAGCCCGCGGCCTCAGTGTCGAGCGAGGCAGAGCCTGCCCTTAGAGGTCGGACGAGGCGGCGCGCAAACCCAAGGGTTGGGTGAGGCAGAGCCCAGCCCTAGAGGTCAGGTGAGGCGGAGCCCGTGGCCTCAGTGCTGGGAGAGGTAGAGCCCACCCTAAGAGGTCAGACGAGGCAGAGAGCAAACCCAAGGGTTGGGTGAGGCGGAGCCCGCGACCTCAGTGTTGGGCGAGGCGAAGCCTGCCCCTAGAGGTCAGGCGGGACGTAGCCCATCCTCTGAGGCCAGGCGAGGCAGAGCCAACCCTTTGAGGTCGGGCGAGGCGGAGCCCAGGCTCATGGTGTCGGGCGAGGCGGAGCTTGCGCACCTGGGGGTTGATTGGAGCTATAGTCGTGCTCTTGACTGCTCGGATGAATCAATGTTGATGGTTATTAGCTCCTCTTCGGGTACCCTAATATTGGTCCCCGACAGTAGCCCCGAGTCTGAGGAGGAGTATAATACTCCTTCGGAGGCTTTTCAGAACCGGAGGACTCTGAAGGCCTCGGCCTTCTTTTGTTGCTGTCGATGTTTTACCACCGATAGCCTGCCACAGGGGTACCGTGGCAGTATAGTTTGGGCTTTGGCTTATGCTGAACTCGATGGTAAACGCAAGAGACAGTCGATTTATCCTGGTTCAGGCCCTCGATCGAAGATCGAGTAACAACCCTACGTCCAGTCAGCGTTTGCCTTTTGCGTTGGATTGATTATGAAGTGTTATGTCGTACCATACCTTCTTCAAGAGCCCTGCCCTCCTTTATACAGTCAGGAGGCTAGAGTCCTAATCGGTTTACAATGAGATTTCCTAGTAGGATTACTTAATAGTTCTATTACTAAGATTACATGGGAAGAATCCTAGTTGAACTAGATCTTCTCTCTCTCTTGCGGGGTATCCTGTGGGTCCCGCATCGATAAGCCCCCGAGCACTTCATGGTTGAGCTCTGAAAGTCTCGCTTTGCTCCTTCAAGTCTTGTTAGGTAGGAACAAAATGTTATCCGAGTGCTTTCTGGAGTGAAACCTTGTAGCGCTTCTTGGGACCTTCGAGTGGTGAGTGTTTTGTGAACAAAAAGTACATCCATCTGGTTGTAGCCCCCGAGCCTCTTGCTATTTGGAACAAGGAGCTAGAGGATCTTGTCTTGAAGTTGCTCTGATTGTTTGTTGAAGTTTTGTCAAAAAGAACTCGAATATGGCTCGTTCCGGGTTCTTTTTGTCATAATGTCTTGAAGTAGTCTGCGTTGAAGAGGGTCTTTTGGTGACGTCGCTTTTTCGGAGAAAAGTGCACTCACCGAGTGTAGCCCCGAGCCTCTTGCTATTTGGAACAAAAAGTTGGAGGGTCTTGATCCTTTATGTTTGTTTGAAAATCGTGCTCTCAAGTAATCCACGAGATTTGAATTTTTGTCCTTATCCGAATAGTTTTTGTGGTATCTTCCAAGCGGTCCTTTAGTCTTGGATTAAACCATCATCCGAGTAGTTTCGTGGTATCTTTCGAAGCGGTCCTTTAGTCTTGGATTAAACCATCATCCGAGTAGTTTCGTGGTATCTTTCCGAAGCGGTCCTTTAGTCTTGGATTAAACCATCATCCGAGTAGTTTCGTGGTGTGCAGCCTCCGAGCCTATGTCCGGGTTCTTTTTGGGTGGGTGCAATTTTTCATAAAAATTGCACTCACCGAGTGTAGCCCCGAGCCTCTTGCTTTTGCTTGCAAAAGTTGGAGGATCAGATTCTGTCTTCAAAAAATTTCGGGCTATGTATCCCATGACCTCGTGCTTTCTTGAGTTCTTTTCTTTTGAAAAAGAAGTCGGTTGAAGAGTCTTGATGCGTTGTCGTCGTTGTAGTCTTGAGTTTCTTGTCCTTTTTGTCTTTTGTCTTTGGTTCTGAGCCCCCGGGAGTAGTTGAAATGAGGGCCGGATTCCCTAGCTTAGTGTTGATTAATCTGTGATGCTGGCCGAGCCCCCGAGTGTATACCCGTGTCGTTTTTTTTTCAGGAAGAACTCGGGTGCGAGGTCTTGGCGTATTCTTTGATAGTCTACTGCTATCAGATGTAGTTGTATGGTGGTGGTTGAGTGTAAATACTTTTTGCTCATGGGTTGTACTGTGATGGTATATCCTTCCGAATATGCCCGTCTTCGAAAGTTAATCGCTTTTCCTCTACTTTGAGTCGTCCATTATTGAGTCCTGTTCTTTCACTGTGTTCTTTGTCAGGCTTATTTCGTCGGTGCTCCTGGTCCATGTGCGCCGCTCCTTTGGTCTATAAATACTATCCCGGAGTACTTGTTTTCATCTATTGGATATTCCTTTGAAACCTTCGTGGATATGAGCATGGTAGTTTGTGAAGTAGAGCAGCCCCAGGGCATATTTTGTAGTTCCTGTGTGTTTTGTTGTAGCTGGAGGAAGTCTTGTGATAGAGATTAGAGGTAGGCTAATCCCGCAACAACATTGTGCCAGGATGTATGTGGTGGTAGTTGGAGGAAGTCTTGTGATGTGGGCTTCGTTCCTTCATCTGGCCGTTCTGGGTTGATCCTCGTCGCCTGTCTTGAGACTATCCGGCGTAGATCAACACCATATGCAGTATCACATCGGTCTTGGGTAGACAGATGCCTGCCGGCCTTCTCTGCTCCATGTTGTCCTGCCGTGCTGCTGATTTCCGCCTTGAGTGCACTGCGTCCTTCCTTTGAAGAAAACAGTGTAGCTGATGGCGGTTTGTCCTTCCGAGTAGTAATTTGGGACACGTAGTCATTCTAGAGCCTAGCCGTGTCCGCGTTCCTCTTTGCTACCTTGCTTTTCGTAGTGCCGAGTTCGTTGGGTCTTGTAAGATTTGTAATCTTCTATTTTTGAAGTCGCTTGTAATGTAACGAATCTTGTCTTTAAGATTTGTAATCTTCTGCTTGTAATGTAACGAATCTTGTCTTTAAGATTTGTAATCTTCTGCTTGTAATGTAACGAATCTTGTCTTCTGAGTTGTCTTTTACTTTTCTGTTGCGATCCCCGTTGTCCATGAGATTACCGGGTTCTTTCTCAAATAACCGGGTTCTTTTGTTCCTTGTGAGGTAGCCTTTTCTTTCTTCTTGTTTTGACGAGTTGTTCTTGTAGCGATCTGATAACCCTGCCGTGGTGCTGGACGGATAAGTCTGAAATCTGCCCGTTGGTTTGTACTGTTGTGTGGATTTGTGCCCTCCATTGTTTTAGCCGCGTCGGTAAATGGACCGTCGTGTTCCCACATTGTGTTTTATCGGGCCTTGTGGGCCGTTTGTATTGCTGAGAAACCTATTTAAAGACCCTTTGCTGCCCAACTCTTGCCTTTAAACCCTAGCTTTCAGAAATCCGCCGCCGCCACCGTCGCCGTAACCCGAGCATCATCATCCTACATCTTCTTTAGCGCCTCTCTTGCTTCCACCAGTTCATGGGAAAGAAGAAAACCGCAAGCAAGTCTCAGGCGACCTTCGTAGATGAGGAATCATCCCTTTCTTTGATCCAAAATCAGGAGTTTGTGGCTATGAGGGCTGCTCAGAAGGTTTGGCCGGCCCCAACAACAAACGAAGACCAGCTGCGCGAGCTCGTTAGCGATGGCTTGATCCAAAGCAAAGTCATCGCTGAATGGAGGGTTCCGGGCGAACATCGGGTTCCAGCTCCGGGTCCTGGTGAGATTGTCCTTTTCGTTTCTTTTGTCCGCGCCGGACTTTGCCTTCCTGCTTCCGCTTTCCTTCATCAGTTCCTTGGTTATTTCGGGATTAGTCTGAACCACCTAACCCCCAATGCCATTCTCCATCTTTCTATTTTCGTTCATCTTTGCGAAGCTTTCCTTGGAATCCCTCCTTCTCTGTCTCTTTTTTGCTTTTTCTTTCGTCTGAAACCTCAACCCCGCCGTGAAGAAACCAACGTTCTTGGCGGTTGTGGGATTCAGTTTCGCCAGGGTCTCAAAATTAAGTTTTTTGACTATGACCTAGTCGATTCGTAAAAAGATTGGCGTCTTGAAAGTGGTTTCGCCGCCAATTTAATCCCTTCCTTGCCATTCATCCCGGATGCGGTCCTGTGGTGAATGACCGATGGGACAAGAAACTTGAATCGCTTCTTTGAGATTCAAGTGATCCACCACTCCTTGATAGGATTAACATCTTTGAAGCGGCGAGGTTTGACCGGCTTTGGTATCGTCTCGAGCTTTCTTCGTCGCGGGTTTAGCCCTTGAAAGAGCGGGAGCATCTCGGCTTTGAGTATTTCGGGGCCGAGGATCCTTCACGCATGGTCCCAGCTCTTGAGCTGACCGGTGAGGAGGTACTCGGCGTCTTCGAGAAGATCTTTGAAAGGGTGAGCGTTATTCCCCTCTTTGTCACCGAGTTCTCAGCCAACAACCTACCCCCAGCTGTGAGTTGTCTATCTTTTGTTTGAGTACTTTATGCACTCTAGCTGCGTTTGTTCTTGCTTAGCTTTTCTTTGTCTCGGTGTTTTATCCGTTTTCACAGGAGTTTGGGCGGAACTTTGTCGGACCGGTCTCTCTCGACGCTTTTCCTGCCGTGGCGTAGGACCGGAGATAGACTTCTTTGGGACTTTCGCAATTAGTAAGTCCCAAACCCTCTACCGCTCTTCTGGGGTTTCTTCCAGATTTGTTGATGTATATGAAGAATATGTTCCTCGTATAGTCCCTCGTGGTCCTCGCGCAGTGTCCGAAGAGAGGGGGCGAACGGATGGGTCTTCCTCTAGCTCGCCTTTGTCTCCAAGAAGCCTCGCAAACCAAGTACTTTCTCGGGTACTCCAGCTTGTTGCTAGCATGCTCTTAGGTGAGCTCATTTAATGCTCTTTGTTGTTCTTTTATTTTCTTGTCTCTCTCATGATCCGATTACTTTTTATCCTTTTTCAAAGAGGTGCTCTGGTTTCCTTGGTCGAGGGCGAAGAAGATGATGAAGTACCCCTCATCACTTGTGGCGGTGAGTTGCTTTTCATATTCTGTTGCATTGAATTTTCTTCTTTGTCTTGACCTTTAGTATTGATCTTTTTGAAGTAATCGGAGGTCGGGTGTGAGTTCTTAGAGGCTCCCGTGTCGACCTCTTCTGAAACTCCGGTGTCGAGTTCTTTGGAAGCCCGGCATCGAAGTTCTACCGCTCCTTGAAGACGGAGTTCTTCTGCGTCTCCAGCTGGCTCCTTCCGCGCGGCTCCGTTGCCGGCCATTCCGCTCTCGTCGCCGGGTGGCGGGGCGTTTTACCGTCGTGGTTCCTCGCCACCGTCGATGTTTTACCATCGATAGATCGCCGCCAGAGGGTACCGTGGCAAGTATAGTTCGAGCTTCGCTTATATTTGAACTCGATGGTAAGCGCAAGAGACGATCGATTTATCTGGTTTAGGCCCTCGATCGAAGATCGAGTAACAACCCACGCCCGATCGGCGTTTGCTTTTTTGCGTTGGATTGATTATGAAGTGTTATGTCGTACCATACCTTCTTCAGGAGCCCTGCCCTCCTTTATACAGTTAGGAGGCCAGAGTCCTAATCGGTTTACAATGAGATTTCCTAGTAGGATTACTTAATAGTTCTATTACTAAGATTACATGGGAAGAATCCTAGTTGAACTAGATCTTCTCTCTCTCTTGCGGGGTATCCTGTGGGTCCTGCATCGACAGTTGCCCACAGCGCGACCTAGGGGCGGTGATTCCCTTTCCTCGAGCCCCCTCCCGTAGCAGGGGCCTAGTCGAGGATTGGTTCGTCTTTGCGATTGTCTTCCCTCAAGCATTTTTTCCGATAAAAATGGAGGGGCCGAGCCGTGCCACGATTTTCCTCTAAGGACGAATCATGGCACCCGGTGAGCTGTTAATGGGCTAGTCTGAGTGGGGCCCCTAGCATCCCGTTCATGGGGATCTGGTTTGGGTCAGCTTGGTGACTGACCCTAGATTCTTAGCCGTCAATCCATATAGTTCTCGGGTCCGTTCGACCGGTCCTGAGGGCTAAGTACCTTTCTTAAAAAAACATGGATCATAACCGGCTGAGACTCGAACGTGGGCCGGCATGCCCTCGGCGCTCGTGCGCCCAGGTACTGGCCACTAGCGGGCCCATCCCTTTCCACCTCTCACCCTAAAGGTGCCTAGAGCAGTTGTCGAACCCGTTGATGGGCTAACCTGTGAACTTCTGAGCCCAGTCAGGCTGTAGAGGCACTTTTAGATCCGTATTCCTCTTACTCGTGATGAGTCATGGCCTGTCTGGAGAGGCGAAACGTTCGGCGAGTTTTTCGAGGGAACGGACAGAGATTGTGTGCGCATGTCCAGCGGTGGAACGCTATGGCAGATCATGGCAGGCACGGAGATCTAGGCAGGCGGTTGGTTTCCTCGCATTCATCGCCCCTATAAAACCAAAGGGTTCGCCCCCAGATTCCATACCTTGCATCCTTACCTCCACAACCACGACCGCCACTGCCAATCGCTCAGGTTTCCTATCTCCGCACCCCCGCTGCCTCGCATCCACCTGCCCCCATCTCCAATGGATCCATGGTGCCGCTCTGATATCACCTTCCAGCGCATGGAGGGCCTCATCCGTCATAGTCTTCTCCACGCGCGGACCATGGCCAAGGAGTGGCTGCTGCCCAGTGCGGAGGACATGTTGTCGTTGCCCGATGGCTATGTGGTGTTGTTCACCCACTTCCACGAGCGTGGGTTCGTGACCCCCGCCCACAGATTTCTTCAGGGGCTGCTGCACTACTACAAGATCGAAGTGCAGCATCTCAATCCCAATGGGATCTAGCACATGGCGGCATTCATCGCCCTGTGCGAGGGGTTTCTGGGGATCAGCCCCCACTTCGATTTGTGGAGGTACTTCTTTGCTATCACCCTCTAGAAGAAGAGGGAGAAGAGCAGCAGGCAGGAGTTGCACATGCCGATGGGGTGCGCCGGCATCTAGCTCCGAAACAATCGGGTCGGCGAGTACCCGTCGATGCGGCTATCAATGTCCAATAAGGGGTGGCACTCACAGTGGTTCTACCTCAAGAACGATGCCACCTCCCCTCTGCCGGAGTTCATCGGGCGCCTGATCGAAGAGGCCCCGGAGTCGTGGAGGAAGTGGGGCGTCCCAGAGAAGGACAAGAAGAACATCCAGGGCCACATCGCCGCCATCCACATCCTCAAGAAGAACGGCTTGAAGGGGTCGAGCATCATTGGGGCCTACCACGCAAGGAGGGTGGCACCGTTGATGACGCACATACTCCTGCTGTACGCGATGGCGCGCGAGGCATCGTTCGATGGAACAGCGCTCGCTGAGGGGGCGCTTCCCAACTTCGAGATCACGAAAAGCATCAAAGAGGCAATGGAGCTCTCGCGGGAAGACGCGAGTGCCACCCTCGATTTCGTCTACCTGGTGCCGGGACATCCTCCGATGCGGCCGGAACCAGGCCACGTCGTCTTTGTAAGTTTACCCTTCTCATGCCTTCTCTTTAGTAGATTTCCCGACCTCTTGATGCTAACTTTGAGAGGTGCGGGTCCAGCCGAGGGACCTCATCTTCATGGATCACCCGGCGCCATTGCTGAGGGATTCGTCCGTGAGGGCGGCGAATCACGCTGAGGGCGAGCGGCTGAGGAAGGCGAAGGAGGACAAGAAGAGGAAGAGATAGTAGGAGCTGCAGGCGTAGGAACAGGGGGAGGATACTGATAGTGATGACGATGGCGACGACGACGAGGTAGCCAACGATGTCGAGTGGGACATCCTAGAGAACGAGGATGCGCTGATAGGTTGAAAGGTCCTTGTGTGGTTTTGGTAATTGAGTGACAACCTAGGTGGACTAATTGTGTTTATGTGAGATACACAGGTGATTAGTCCACAGGTACATGTGTGTGAGCAACATATGCCTTGAAGGTGGAAATGGCTTGGAGATGTTGCAAAGCTCACACATATGATGATGAAGGAGCTTATTGCATATGAGACATGACATTGAGTCATGTGATCAAGGTGGAGAAGATCAAGACATGACTTGGCTTGATGGACCGGTTGCAAGAGTGAAGGGCAAGTTGGAGGCTTTGGAGTGATGGACCGCATGGCGGTGAAGCTTGAGCAAGACTTGGCACCGATGGACGAAGGCAACGGTGAAAAGCAAGTGAAGTCAAGATCGATGAACCAATATGATCACATGATGATATGAAGTCGATCATATCATTGTTGATCGTGTTGGTACATGTGTTGCATCGACATTCGAGGAGATGGAATGGAATGCGCAAGGCAAAGGTATAACCCAGGGCATTCATTTCACCGGTCATAGGTGTGTAGAGAAGTTGATGACCTGGTTTAGAATAGATGGCCGTACTATCAAGAGGGGCAAACTTGTTTACATATCGGTCATCTAGTGCCACTCAAATGATCTAACTGTGCATCGTTGCTAGGATCGAGTGGCGTGGCAAGTTGAGTGGTTAACTCCTCGAAAAATGTTTGTAAAAAGCTAACACACTTACACATGGTGGTGTACACTTGGTGGTGTTGGCACATTTACAAAGGAGAAGAAGTTGGAGTTGATGTAGATCAACTCGGTGAAGAAAAGGAGGCGAAACAGGTCACTAGAAGTGACCGGACTCAGCGCAACGCAGCGACCAGACGCTGGCTGGCGAGTCTGGTCGTGTGTTCCTGTGAAGGCGCAGGCGTCGGTCTTCGACCGGATGCTGAGCAAAGAAGTGACTAGACACGCAGGGCATGTGTCCGGTCAGGATGACTTACGCTGATGTCTTGGCGCGAGGTGCAACAGTGACATGTGGTAGGCGGTGAAGGACCGGACTCAGGTGCTGCGTCTGATCGCGACCAACCGGACGTGTCCGGTCGCAAAATAGAGGCTCAGGGAGCTCTCTAGAAACGACCAGACTCTGGCTGTTTTGCGTCCGGTCGTGCAGGAGCGGACGCGTCCGGTCGCAAAATAGAGGCTCGAGGAGCTCTCTGGAAATGACCGAACTCAAGCGTAGCAGCGTCCGGTCATCTCACTGTGCTATGTCCGGTCGCAACTTAACCGTTGGCGCGTGAAGTTACCGTTAAGATAGGGTGGCTCCGGTTGAACGCAGAGCGACACGTGGACGGCGTAGCGCGACCGGACGCTGGCAGGGTGCGTCCGGTCGTCCCGAAAAATGCCCAGTGAAGGGGTAATGGATATTTTAGCCCGTGGGGCTATAAATAGAAGTGTTAGTCAGCCTTTGGCCATAAGCTTGGAAGAGTTGAGCACCTTGGGGGACTTTGTGTCCATGCTTGGTAGTGCTTGGGAGCCCTCCATCTCACATATGCTTGATAGTGATCATTCGATTGTGTGAGAGAGCGATTCTAGTGCGATTGCATCGTGAGGTTGCATCATGTGGCACTAGGCGGTCGTCTTGCAAGCTGGTGGTGCTTGTTAGTCTTGGAGCTTGCCACCTCCTAGATGGCTTGGTGGTGGTCTCCGTCGAAGCCCGTAAGAAGCTTGTGCGGTGCTTCGGAGAAGAGCTTTGTTGATGAGGACATGGCACCTTCGGATACGAACAATGATTATAAGGTGCGCTCGTTCCTACATTTGCATAGTGGCTTTGGTTATAATTCACTTGGTTCCACATGTACATATCACTATTTGATTGTAGGTTCAAATGTGTTTCATAATAGAAGTTCATCAAAGTTGAACTTTCGGTTCGTCGGCAGCCCGACAGTGCCTCATTGGGAAGGCCATAACTCATCCATTCGGAGTGCGATCGAGGTCAATGAGCACTTGATGGAAAGCTTGTTTGATAAGCTTTCAAATAGATCTGGTCCCATCTCAATATCACGTCGGCAAGGCCTCCAAATCACCAATATATTCTGTCGCTATTTCTGGTGGGAGCTACACTGTCATCATGGGCTTGTTAGACATCCTTGTGACCCAGGCCTAAGTTGGAGCACGCCCCAAGAAGATGGAGAACACCTAAGAGATGGCCTTGGACGTCCTCCTCCTTGGCCACCACCTTAGGAGGCTACCAAGGACGTCCAAGCCAAGCCAGAGGCCCAGTCCAATTCGAGTTCGAGTCTGCCTCGGCCTACAGGGCCAGTCTGCCTTAAACTGGTCGCCCAGAACGCATCCGGACTCCGTTTTCGATGATCCACATATGGATGGAAAGCTAATTTGATAAGGAAGCCAGTCCAAGTGGTTTCACGTCAAAAGCTGTTCGGAATCAACGGGAATCGTCGAAACAAGTCAGTGTCCAGAATCTGCCAGGGTGCTGCGACACCGTCTTTTGGTCCGTTGGACCATGTATCGAGTTTGGGCCCATTAGGGGCGCGTCCAGGGGTCTTGCACGACCCTAGAGTCTTCATAAACAGCCGCCGCCCCTCCATTAGGTTTTGGGTTTTGCTTAGATTATTCTGTCAATAAACAGTTTCGTCGTTCTTCGGTTTGTGAGACCCCAACTCGTGAGATTAATCATACATTTGCAATTTGGTTGCGATCTTTCTTGTTCTTGCTTATGTTCTTCGTTGCGTAGGCAGGGATTAGCCTTCTTGGCGAGGTCAACCTGGTCCGTGACTCGGTTGATAACCAGAGGAGCTGTGGTGCTAAGATTGCAGGGTTCGATCTTTCGATCTGAAGCCGGATAGGTGTGTCATTATCCGCCACAACGATAGTTACCATCACCTGACGGAAGATCGGGAGAAGCTCACAGTCTCATATGAAAATTTAGAACCATCAACTATTACCCCTGCTGAACATGAGAGCAAAGGTAATGCCCATGATGCTAACCTCACAGAAGGTGAGAGTTCTCTTGATGTGCTGAATTTTTCCACCAATCATGCTATGATAGAGCAAATTTTAGTGGAGCATTCGCTTGATTTACCTTTGTCACAAGATGATTTGCTTGATGTTTCTTATGACGAAGATGACTTGCATGATGATATTTATGTTATACCCATGCAATCATTGAAGAATGATCACGCTATATGTGTGCTGAAAATGAGCACTTGTGCTGAAAATAGACTTGTTATTCATAATGCTAGTGAAGTTGATGAGCTGAAATTGTTGTCTTCTTTAAATACTTTGGGTTACATTGAATTTGATGTTCCGTGTAATATTAGTTCTTTAGAGGAGAAACTTTATGCATATGCTGATTTGCCATGGTTCTCTAGACATACATATCATTTTATTGGAAACTATAATTGTAAAGGAGAGTATATGGTGCATCGTGTCTATATTTGTTCAAATCTGAAATCTCCTTATATTGTGCAAAAGTATGATCAACCAAAGGATTGCAATTGCTATAATCTTGTCATGTCGAGTTCCCCTAGTTTTGTTATAAAGAAACATGTTAAATTTCAAGAAGGGGAGCAATGTTGGCTACTACCAACAATGTTTTCTTCATCTAATCCCAAACCGAGGACGGTTTGTTGTCAAGAAGGGGAGGATGATGAGGACATGGCACCTTCGGATACGAACAATGATTATAAGGTGCGCTCGTTCCTACATTTGCATAGTGGCTTTGGTTATAATTCACTTGGTTCCACATGTACATGTCACTATTTGATTGTAGGTTCAAATGTGTTTCATAATAGAAGTTCATCAAAGTTGAACTTTCGGTTCGTCGGCAGCCCGACAGTGCCTCATTGGGAAGGCCATAACTCATCCATCCGGAGTGCGATCGAGGTCAATGAGCACTTGATGGAAAGCTTGTTTGATAAGCTTTCAAATAGATCTGGTCCCATCTCAATATCACGTCGGCAAGGCCTCCAAATCACCAATATATTCTGTCACTATTTATGGTGGGAGCTACACTGTCGTCATGGGCTTGTTAGACATCCTTGGGACCCAGACCTAAGTTGGAGCACGCCCCAAGAAGATGGAGAACACCTAAGAGATGGCCTTGGACGTCCTCCTCCTTGGCCACCACCTTAGGAGGCCACCAAGGACGTCCAAGCCAAGCCAGAGGCCCAGTCCAATCCGAGTTCGAGTCTGTCTCGGCCTACAGGACCAGTCTGCCTTAAACTGGTTGCCCAGAACGCATCCGGACTCCGTTTTCGATGATCCACATATGTATGGAAAGCTAATTTAATAAGGAAGCCAGTCCAAGTGGTTTCACATCAAAAGCTGTTCGGAATCAACGGGAATCGTCGAAACAAGTTAGTGTCCAGAATCTGCCAGGGTGCTGCGACACCGTCTTTTGGTCCGTTGGACCATGTATCGAGTTTGGGCCCATTAGGGGCGCGTCCAGGGGTCTTGCACGACCCTAGAGTCTTCATAAACAGCCGCCGCCCCTCCATTAGGTTTTGGGTTTTGCTTAGATTATTCTGTCAAGAAACAGTTTCGCCGTTCTTCGGTTTGTGAGACCCCAACTCGTGAGATTAATCATACATTTGCAATTTGGTTGCGATCTTTCTTGTTCTTGCTTGTGTTCTTCGTTGCGCAGGTAGGGATTAGCCTTCTTGGCGAGGTCAACCTGGTCCGTGACTCCGTTGATAACTAGAGGAGCTGTGGTGCTAAGATTGCAGGGTTCGATCTTTCGATCTGAAGCCGGATCGGTGTGTCATTCTCCGCCACAACGATAGTTACCATCACCTGACGGAAGATCGGGATCCCCGTCTCCATTATTTGTGATGGGCATTGTGCTCGCCCCGTGGGAGCCGTGAAGAGCAACTCTAGTAGAGCGAGATGCGAAGGGCGACAAGTGGTCTGGCCGGATCAAGTGCTAGAGCTTGTGGTGAGCACTCCACGTGGGAGAGTGTGACTTGCAGGTCACCACTTGCAAGAGGACCGGTGGCAACCTTGGAGCTTGTTTCAACGGGGACTAGTGTGTTGGCAAGCACGTGAACCTCAGGATAAAAATCACCTTGTCATCCTTGTCTTCCCGTTGGTTTGCATCCTCGTTACACAAGCTTGTATTTACTTCATTTACATTGTGCTTGTGTAGTTGCTCTTGTAATTACTTAGCTTGTGTAGCTCACTACTTACCTTCTTGCTTATGTAGCATAGAAGTAGCTCCCTTGCGTGGCTAATTTGGTTTGTGTAACCTTGTTAGTCACATTGCTTAGTTTGTGTAGCTAAGTATTTGTGCTCTCTAATTTGGCATTGGTTGCCTTATTATTGAGCATTGCTAGTGAGCTTAGGAGCTTTGTGCTTTTGCTTACTAGCATGTGTAGGAGCTCCCCAGGTTGCTTAAAGTACTAGTGGCATAGGTTTGTGTGACCTTACTT